>WPIO01000061.1:1905000-2225000 GCA_009760855.2 Cristatella mucedo | reverse complement strand
GTCCTAGATGTCATCATCACGTGCTGCTGTTAATGAGCCATTGCCTGGGTCGTTATTTCTGAACCTTAAAACGCTGTGGTTACTGAAGCTGCAAAGATCGTCAGCTCGTCCTGATTATTATTCTTTCGTCTGGAAAGTCTTTGATTAAGACTATCTGTCCCAGTCAGCTCTTTTCCTTTGCCCCACTGAAGTTATGTGTTCTTTGTTGTGATGTGCTTTTCGTTAGTTTCTCTGCAGGTTTCAGTGAATGTTATATGTTAGGAGGTATTGCTACACAACATTGCTAAAATTAGGGCTCGTTTAAGACAGGAATACCACATTTAAGTTGGTCCATGCATTGTAGCATCCCATCTTGACTTCTGTAACTCACTGCTTGCTTGTCTACCGGCATGTGCAATCAGGCGCTTACAGCGGGTGCAAAACTCTGCAACTAGGCTTGTCTGTCGTGAGGGGCGCAGTTGCCACCTCACCCACAACGCATCGAGTTCAAGGTTTTGTTACTCACTTTCAGGTCCCTTTATTCTTTTGCTCTAGCCTACCTATCAGATCTACTGCCTCGCTAGGCTAAGCATCGTACCACCCACTTTTCGGAATCTGTTTACCTATACCTTGCACAAGCCTCAAATCCTTTGGAGACTCGGAGACCATGCATTAAGTTCTCATGATCCCAAAGCCTGGAACTCAGTCCCGACTTGCGTCACGACATCCCCTGACTTGACCACGTGTAAAAAGAAATTAAAAAACTCCTATTTATCACAGGATTTAGTGAGTACCTGTGATTCGACCTTTATGTGCATATGCGTGCTGACACTGCATGCTGCCACTAACCATACTTGCATGCTGACCCTGTACACTTCTTCCCTAACCATGTCATTCTTGTTGCTTGTTGAGCATGCTACCACCAACCATTCGATCGTGTTTCCTTTGCAGCAAATGTAAAGCACCTAGAAAGAGATTAAGCTCTCTGAGGGCGCTTTATCAAGTGTGTTATTATTATTTTTATTACTAGTAACCGATGGTCATGAATGTCTTCATGTTTGTCCTAGTATGGTGGTCTACTTCTTTGCTTTTGCCTGCTCGATACAATGCATGTCACTAAACCTTGAGTATTGACTCTCTTTGAGCGAGTTGTAAAGAGCCGGGTCAGAGATTAAGTCTTCTTAGGTTATTATACAAGCAAAGTATTATCGTTATTACTGTCTGCCTCACTACACGAGAACCTTGATTCGGCTGAAAAACTGACCTGGTAGTCGACCTGTGCACCAAACTGTGTGCATATGTGTGTGTGTGTGTGTGCGCGTGTGCGTGCATGTTCCCATTCCTTATTGGTCAACACTTTAGCCGGATATTTAGCAGCATTACCCAGTCACGAGTCAATTGTAGACTGACAGGAGTTAAGTAACAAGCAAGTTTCGAGACTGGCAGTGGTTGCCCAAAAAGAACCGCCCGGCCTCTTTTGTTCTACGGTGGTGAAAGACGTGAAGGATTTCACATGAAAAAAGCAAGAGAAAGATCCGGGGAGTCGCGCAGAGGCAAGCCTGTACTCAAGAGACCTTTGCCGGCCCTTCCTCCACACGTGGGCTATGCAGCATTTGGCAGGCTGGCTAACATTACAAAGTTGGGTTTGGTTGATTTTACTGACTCATTTACACGGTGGCAGAAGAGGCCTTAGTGAGTATCAGCTCACGTCTCAACCACTGGCTGATGGCAGTGGGCAACCCCGGATTGCCTGCCGAAAAACTCGAACTAGCGACCTTGGTCGTGAAGTGGGAGCACCTTACGCATTGACTACGAACCCAGTGTGGCTTGTGCAGCTAGCAACCGGCTGGCCCTCAGTGACCCTTTACGAGCCTTAACACGCCCAATGGAAGTGCAGAGGGAGATCAGGCTTGCTCTGTCACAGGCAGTTGCTCGGTGACATGAAAATCCAGAGTTGTTCTTATTACTGGAAGCAGCACTGTCGAATCAGACAGAGAGAGAGAGAGAGAGAGAGAGAGAGAGAGAGAGAGAGAGAGAGAGAGAGAGAGAGAGAGAGAGAGAGAGAGAGAGAGAGAGAGAGAGAGAGAGAGAGAGAGAGAGAGAGAGAGAGAGAGAGAGAGAGAGAGAGAGAGTAGAAACTGCCAACGAGATCCTGGAACGCAGCATTGCAGCTGCTGCTGTGAGGTAGTCAAGCTGTCCAGTTTAGCAGAGCAAGCAGGCTGTGTGGACTTACATTTCTTCTGCAATTTTGTGTTGCTAGTTAGTGAGATACATTACGACCGGTACCCCTAGCGACATAGTTTGTCGTCCTTCCGTGATTCTGGCTGCTTTCTGGAAGCAATGGTTTTCTCTTTGTACAAGTTTTTTTGACGGTTTGTTGATACTTCTGACGATATTTGATGAATCTTATTCTTCTTGCCAGCTCTCTGGTTTTCTGTACCAAGCATGTTGGCGATCCGGTGTTGTGTCTTGTGGCTAGTTTATATTTCGCAGCTTTGTTGTGGTGCAGCTGTCTTTAGGCAGCCGGCTGCTTGATTTGCATGGACTTGCTGCTTACCTGTTTCTTTGAGAACGTTAGCTGTCCACTTGTAGCCATGCTGTTTCAGTAGCTATACATGAGACGTTGTCCCAATGATTTGCCCATGTGTTTGTTTGGTTCTTAATAATAATAATGCATTTGATATAGCACCCTCAGAGAACTCAATCTCTTTTTAGGCACTTTAAGTTTGCTGGAAACAAAGCACGATCCAATCCTTGATCCCACACGTGATATATATATATATATATATATATATATATATATATATATATATATATATATATATATATATATATATATATATATATATATATATATATATATATATATATATATGGACTTATATAGGGCAAGTTCAGCTAAACATTTGGCCACTAGTATATATTATACATATGCGCTAGCAGCCATAAGGTTTGCCACACCCACTCCAACTATGGCCGCCTAGTCGACTATTGCTGTAGGCAGTTTTAAAGACCTCCCGGTGTGTTCAAACGAGTGAAATTGATGCCAAAGTATACAAAACACATTTTTTTTACACAGCAACCCGTAACATGGGCAGTAGAAACACTAAATCTAGTAGGGTGTGACCACTCCCCAATTTGCAACCACTTTATCTAATCGGGCTGGCATGGGCTCGACGAATTTCAGAGTTACATCGGATGGTATAGCATGCCAGACCGCTTGCAATTTGTCCCATAATTCGGCCGGCGATTATGTAGTGCCTAGAGCTTTCAGTCGTCGCTTAACCTCGTACTACAGATGTTCAATCGGGTCAAGGTCTGGGCTCTGACTCAGCCACTGCAAGCATCTGAAATGAGGGGACCTGTCGAGAAGCTGCTGCACATCTTTGACTGTATGTTTCGGATCGTTGTCCTGTTGATATAAAGAATTAGTGCATTGCAGTCGCGATGCACTGGGCACAGCAACATCGTCCTGGATTCGCAGGTAGCCGTCTTTATTTATTATGCTCTCAATGTGGTGAAGGGCCCGACACTGCCTGCTGCGAAGCCTCCCCACATATCACTGATCCCGAACCGAACTTCACTGTATATTGCAAGCAGACATCCGCATATGCTTCATCACTCCTGCGTCGAAGGTAGGATCGACGTTTGCAGCTGCCACACACGGTCGGTAAATCTTTGATAGTCCAGTGTCTATGCTGCCTCGCCCATAGTAGACATGCTTCTTTATGGGCTTTCGTCAGTAGCGAAGCTTTCTTTGCCATCCTTGCCATAAGCCCTTGTTTGTTGAGCCTTTGTCTCACCGTCCGCTCACTGAGGATCTTGCCGGTGGTAAGCTCGAGTGCTTTGACATGGACTCGAGCACGGGCAAAGTAGGCATTCAGGCACTCCATTTACAGGAGCTGATCGTCCCTCCCAGTAGAAGCCCGAGGGCGCTCAGACGCATGCTGGTTCTTCATCGTCCCTAGCACAGACATTTTCCGAATGTTACATGGGACAGCTTTCTTGCTTATTCTCAGCTTCCGAGTGATCTCTCGGTTGCTAACTGTCTCTCAAGATGGTAAGACCATAGCTGGCCCTTGACAAAATCAGTAAGGCAACCTTCTTTTGCCTTAGCTGCTAGTAGTGTGATCACATATTGATACGGTTGGCCGGCTGCTGCCAAAATCACTGGGTGTCTGCCCAACTTCCCCTGTGTGGTAGCCCAACAAGACCATGTCACACCTTCTATTAGACGAAAAGTTGCAAGTACTAAACGAAGCACAGTGGCCATATTTAAAGGTAGCTACACTAAAGATTTCTTTTACTAGCCGATGTTTCTATCATTATTATGCTGTACCATGCCCATGGGTAAGTGGAGTAATACTTCCCACCCAGCCACCGACATCCTGAACCGCAACTGGCCATCGGTATGAGACTTATCCGATTGCTAAGGAGGGCATCAACAGATACGCCTACTTCAGTGTTTCTAGGGTTCAACTCTCAGAAGTCCGTCTGAGCAAAATTTTAGAGATCAAAACACTGCTTTTTGATAAAGAATAAATGAAAACATATTCGTTAATATTTACCATCAATTTACAGTAGTTCATTCAGCTATCGGCTGAGATGCATCGACCCTACTCACAGCAGACCAAGTTCGGCAAAAGTTATGGCCGCTAATATATATCTCTCTGCACACACGCGCACACACACACACACACACACACACACACACACACACACACACACACACACACACATGCACACACATGCGCACACACACCCCCCACACACACACAGTATGGACTATATACCTGCCGACTATGGCTCATCCTTTTCAATGATCTTGAGCTGCTACTTCCATGCTACTCACTACCTCAACTGGTCTCCTGACTCTGCTATGCTTCCCAATTTCTCTTTGTTGCGTGAGACGAAGTCTGTTGGCTACCAAATTCGTACCGCAAGCCACTTAGGCTATGAGTGCGCTATACAAAGCTCTCCTGCGTAATGCCCACATAGTCTTTATGACTTTGTGGAGTTACAGAAGGAAATACATTACATATCTCAGCCGGAAGCTGTTGGGGCTACTGTAACGTTTAGGTAAATACTAAAAACTGTCTTTTCTTTCATTGTATATCAAAAAGTACTGTTTCGATCAGTAACTTATAGCTCGGGAGTACTTGCAAACTGTGAGCCCGAGAATCCTTGAAATAGGCATATTGTTAATGCCCCCTAGCCACCGGCAAAATAGTTACCGGTAGTTAGCTGCAGTTCAGGATTTTGGGGTTGGAGGTATTGCTCCACTAATTCATTGGCATGCTACACGATAATAATACTGGCAGAATCCTTTAGCAGAGGCAGATGTCTGTGCTATTAGCAATGAAGTCTACCTGAAGGACGATCGGCTCCTGAAAATGGAGTGCCTGAAGGCATGTTTTGCACTTGCTCGATTCCATGCTAATACACTAGCTTAGAACCGGCACATTCTACAGTGAGCAGGCACTGAGGGAAGGCTCAACGAACATGGGTTTATGGCAAGCGTAGCAAAGAAAGCTCCCCTGCTGACGATAGCCCTCAATGAAGCAAGCCTTCATTAGGTGTGGCGGCACAGACACTGTACTACCGAAGATTAAAAAAGTGGAGGTTCAGCAGCGGCTGAGACCTCACGTCAGTAGCCTAAGACCCCTGGTCGAATTATCGGACAACTTGCAAGCAGTTAGGCATGCTATACCATCCGATGTACTCAGAAACTCGAGTCAATGCCAGCCTGAATAGTGGACATTGGTAATCTGTGAGAACGGTCACATCCTACTATCATTAGTGCTCCTACCGCCCGTGCTATAGTTGTAGCATTAAAAAAATTTGCTTTGGGCTATCGTATTTGTATTGGTCTCAATGTCACTTGTTTGGACCCACCGGTAGATTTCAAAACTGACAACAAGCTGTAGTCGACCATGCAGCCATTGTCAGATGGGTGCAGCAAAACTTATTTATGGCCGCTAGTAGTTCTTGCCTCATGCATACATAGGGGCGTGTGCTCGTGGCTCATTGAAATCGTCACTGTCTCATCATTCGGCGTTTGTCCCTTATGGCCTCCCCTCTTTTACTGATAGTTTCGGTCACTACATTAAGGGATTCCGTAACAGCTGTCGAAGTGCCCGTGTCCACACACTTGAGACAATCACCACTTGTCTATTGAGCTTACCGATCGGCACTTCGGAGCATCTTCTGGTGTTGCACAGCTGCATTCATTGCAGCCGTTGCCGTTGCAGTGTGGACACATTCCTGGAAGGGGGCTTCTATGGGCAGGAGATAACAGAGCTGTGCGGGCCTCCTGGCTCGGGCAAGACGCAGCTGTGCCTCACGTGCTGCCTACACACCGTTCTCGACTCCGACCACAAGGCCCTATTCATCGACACATGCATAGCATTCTGCCCGGCACGGTTTCGTGATCTGCTCGACGGAGCAAACGTCAACGAGGAAGTGAGCAAGCTGCGTTCACACCCAGCCGTTTCGCCGGAAGTCTAGACCTCCTGATCGCCATGTTCATTTCCCTAGCATTTCCTTGATATTGCCATTTGTATTACATGTTCCAATTAATCAATCCTGACACATGGGAATGCCCAGTTTGCTGGCCAGTGTTTAAAATCCTCGAGGAATAAGCCCACGAAGCAGCTTACTTACTGCTTCCTGGCCACTGTTCCCCTGCCATATAAGCTCATGTGTGCCTGGTCGTTTTATCCACTTGCCCGGCACTGCAGCAGCAAGAGGCTTGGTCGAATGGTCGCTTTTGTTTAGAACAAGCTCACGCTAGCTCTGCCGTGAATTTAGGGCCCTGCCACTTCTAATCTTGTGCTGCATGTGTGGCACAGGCAAATCGCCTCAACTGAATGAATGAGCCAGGCGCGACTGCTTTCCCCCTATGCATGCTAACCAGTCTCCCAACCGGATGCATGGCGCTGCGTGTGCCGTTGCCTTGGCTGCTGCTGTGCCCAGTGCCATCATTGGCCTCTCGCGACCTTTCTCTGCCAGTCAGACTGCCCTTTGGCCGGTGGGTCAACCGATCTCTTCCTGGCTTGCCAACTTGCCGGCGCTAAGTGAACAAGCTCTTGCATTTGCTAAATTGCTAGCTTTAACAAACTCTTGGTGGGAAGCCAAGCTTGGCTCAGCTGCAGCTCTGACTGCTGGGCAGCATCTGCACTTGGCTGAGCGACTCAACTGCAGCTGCAAGTGTAGTAATGCCGTTTATTGAACTGTGCTTAAACCGCATGTAATTACCTGCCTGAGCTGCTTCGTGTTTTCGAAAGCCGAATGAAGCTCGAGATCCAAACCAGCTTTAACCCTTTTATTAGGTATTCTGTAAAATTGGGTGGGTTAGTATGATTCTTGCTGACACTGGCCGTCGGGGGAGGTTTGCTGGTCTGTCCACTCGAGTCCCTAGAATTACTCTTAACTGGCTAGGCTGCATTCACATGTCCGCAAAATGTTACTTCGTTGGCTCTGCTTGCCTGTTGGGGTGCAGTTTAAGTTAGCATGCACGCTGGCTGCAGTTATCACCTGACTGCTCTCAAAAACTTTCCATCCATCTTGTACCCTTCAAACTGTGTCTCTCTGTGTGCAGCTGCAATGATTCCCATGAATCTAATGTAAACTAGCTTTCGTTACTTGCTGGAGCTAGCCAAGTTGTTAGCTTTTGCGCAGTCCAAATCCAATTGCTGCGTTTGCAGTCGTTTAACAGGAGTATAGTAGTAGTAGACAGAGGAATGTGCATACAAATGTCTTGCAGTGGGCAGCGTAAAGCTGTTATCGTAAGCTGCTGTGCTCGGAATAATCTGCAACTGTCTTGCTCTCGGTGCAAAAGAGTTACAGTGAGCTGGTAGTTTCCTTGTATACGCAGCAGCAGCTGATAAGGTTGCAATCATAAGTCGCGCCAGGCTTCCAATTAAGCATTGCACTGCACTGCACTGTTGAGTCTTGTGTGACTGTCAATAGAGACGAGATATTAGTGCCGTGAGCTCTGCATGCGCAACTCTGCCGATAGCATAGGCTGGAGCACCTATTCACCCTGTCCCTGGTTGTCTTTTCAAGGCAAAGCAGCGAGCGGCCAGTCAGCTGACCTGCGTGCATCTGTTCGACATCTACGAGCTGATTGCTTTCCTCGAGAGCCTGCAGCATCAGTTAGCCGGCCAGGTACAGTTAAGCAGGTGCTGAGTACGCTTCCCTAAAAGCACGACCCTTGCAGGTTTTTTTTTTTACTCTTTTTGCCAACCAGACCACTTTCTTACCGGCTGCTGAGCGCTGTGCTGCTCGCCTGTTCAAAAGGATGAGGTCTCCTACATGCTCTCTCGATTTAGGAGCTGTCACTCTTTAGGAACTATGGCATAGGGCACAATGCAATTGAAGGGTATCGTGGACAGAAAAGAAAGTGTGGAGTACTATTGGTCATCCTCTCGGAAACTGCTTTGCCATACCTGACCCTGTCACTTGCTTTTATGTCTTCAAGACCAAGTCAACATATCAGCTTAATGCTTGTGTTCACTCTTCCTAGCAACTGTGCGCCACTCCAAGCTTGCTTGGCTAATGTGGTAGCTCTTAGTGTGGCCGATGACCGATCTCCCGACCCTGGCAGCAGTCATTTGCCCTTTCTCTCCTATTGTCGCTTAGGTTAGTGGTGGTCGGTAGCTTAAAGGAATGCTGATTCTGAGGCCGAGAGGTTGTTCGGATAGTTAACTTTCATCAGATTCATTCATTTGATCCCATCCTGCCTTCCAGCATCTTTAAAATCTCATCTCGTTCATCATGTATTGCTTACATCCTCACTTGGATGACAGCAAACATCCCCAAAACGAATGAAAAGTAAACCATTTAATTTTGTGGGAGAATGTAGTGCCACTCAGAAACTGGACGGCCTTAACCCAAAAATGGGCTCAGCAAACAGGCCTCATATAGCTTCTACAGGGAATCTGGGTTTCCTGTTCCAAAATGACCTGTTAGGAGATGACCACCTTAGCTCCACGGTCGAGACTGCCTACTTTCAGCTATGTAACATTGCAAAAATTCAGACTCGGGATACCTCTGCCCAACAGGTTCATGCCTAATAGTAATAATAACACACTTGATAAAGCGCCTGCAAAGAGCTCAGTCTCTCTCTAGGCGCTTTACATTTGCTGCAAACAAAAAACGATCGAATGGTCAGTGGTAGCATGCTTAATAACCAACAAAAAAATGCTAGCTGATTAAACAGCCTCTTTTTGTATAGCGACAGAAGAGCCTTTACGGCTATCATCACCGCTTGCAGTGGCGATAAAGAATCGCCCACCGCAGGAATCGAACCCACGACCTCAGGACCAAGGTCGTGAAAGCAACCGCCTTACCTAGTGTGCCATCACGGCTCAACAAGAATAACATGGACAGTGGCAGCATTCAGTGTCAGCACGAATAAGCACATAAATAACGAATTACAGAATTAACGAATTACGAAATGCTGTGACAAATAAGGTGCGTTAAAATATATAATTATAGAATAATAGTGCCTAGAAAGTGATTTAGTTCTCTTAAGGTGCTATATAGCTACTACGAGTATTAATATCTGCTTTTTTGTCTCCATCTTTTGTCTTGGTTCTTGCCAGGGGCAGTAAATGCTGCCTAAACTAGTCCTAACCCACTAGTCTCACTTGTGTGTGCATGTGTGTGTGCGTGCATTCGTGCATGGGTGGGTAAGGATATATAATTGAAAGGGTCAAGTTTAGTGTCAGGTGCCGTTGATGCTGAAAGTTATTCCTAGTGCTGATGCATGGCTGCCTGTGACTTACACAGCCAAATGATGCATGGCTGTTGGATGAGTGCATAGCATTAGTATATTATGTGAAATATGAGATATTCCATGATGTTTGGGCTGATTAGACTGGTCAAAGTTTTCTTAGCTGTAGTAGTTGGTGTAGTTAAAGTGGTAAAGAAATCCTTGCAATACAAAGCTAGCAGTATTCAATAGTGATAATAATGTTAATAGTAATAAGACATTTGTGTAGCATCCTTGGAGAACTAAATATGCATCTCTTACTACGTACTTAACATGTTCTGCGAAGGAAGCATTTCAATGCGCTAGTGCTAAAATGCAGTGTCAGCACCCATAAGCAAACAAAGCTCAATTCGCCAGGTCCCAGATATTGGTGTTAGGAGTAGGTCGATTTCTGGTATTTTTCAATGTCGTTAAGTCAAGGGATTTTGTGACGTCAGTTGGAAGTAAGTTCAGGGCTCTGGGAGCATACAAACTAAGGTCATGGTCTCCCGAGGATTTGACATTGGTTATAGGCAAAGCTAAACGCCTTGAGTTCGAACATTGGATGGTACGATACATAGCCTGATTGGAAATTAGTTTGGATAGGTTAGCTAGTGCAAGATAATGAGGAGACACACAAAGGGTTGATTATATATTGAAGTCTATACGCTGCTTGATGTGGAGCCTGTATAGTTTTATGAGTAATGCTGTAACATGGCAACTGCAACACTCACGAACAGACAAGCCTACCTGCAGAGTTGCACACCAACTGAAGCACTTTATTGCTAAGACCGGAAGACAGGTAAGTATTTAGTTACATAAGTCGAGACTGGATGTCGAAAATGCACGGTCCTACTTGGTTGGCATCCCTGTCTATGCAGGCCCAATATCTTGCAACGTTAATTAGCTGAAAGTAGGCAGACTTGACTGTGGAGCTGATGTAGTCTAGTGAAAGATCACTCGGGAACAGGATAATGGTGCTATTGCCAATGGGGCTAGTTAATGTACCTAGCTGAACTACTGCATCAGTTTCAGCCTGTTCGTGCCCTCAGGTCTTGTGTGAACAATGAATTAGCTGTCCTATTCCTCCACTTAAAGACCGTTGGCGATAGAAGCTTTAGCTCTGCAGGTCCTAGACTGTTGAACTCGCTTCCACAATTCTTACGCAACGACAACTACTCTCCTACTGCCAACTATGGCTTATTCTTTTGAGCGGTCCTGAGCTGCTACTTCCATGCTACTCACTACCTCAACTGCTCTGCTGACTCTGCTATGCTTCCCACTTTCTCTGTGTTGCGTGAGACGAAGTCTGTTGGCTACCGAATGCATACCGAAAGCCACATAGGCTGTGAGTGCGCTATACAAAACTCTCCTGCGTAACACCCACATGGTCTTTATGACTTTATGGAGTTACAGATGGTGATACATTACATTACATTACTAATGTCTGCTACTAAAAGTTTCATGCCAATAGCATGCAACTTACTTAACATTTATTTCACCTGCCCATTTCCTCTTCCCAGTTGAAGGCATACTGTACCGAGCCGGTGTAACAGCAGTTGAAGTGCACTTATCCGTCTGTGCATAAGGACTCATTAAATACTGATGCAGGTAATGAAGAGTAAGAGTAAGCTGATTTAACAGCCTCATCCATATAGAGGCAGAAGAGCCTTCATGCCTATCACCACCACTTGCAGTGGTAAATATAGAATCGACCACTGCTTGACTATCTTCACGACCCGGGTCGTGAAGAGCGAGCATTTTACCCCTAGGCTAACACCCTAGGGCAAACCGCACAGGTAGCTGTTGGTTTATTTGAGGCTATAAGCACTGCAGAGACGATCTGCTCAATAAATGCAGACTGAAGGTGAACGATAATTAAGGGTGGCTGAAAAGAATATGCCACAGTCGGTAGCAGGAGAGAAGACCCTATTGGGTAAGAATTGTGGAAGTGAGTTCTATAGTCTAGGACCCGACAAGCAAAAGCTTTGGCCACCAATGGTATTAAGTAAATACTTTTATGAAGCAGCTAATTTCATGTATCTAGGGGATCTGAGGGGCCGGAGGCACGAGTAGGCTGATACTGGTGTAGCAGTTCAGCTAGGTATGAAAAGGCCAAACCATCGTGGGCCCTGTTGGTCAGAGTCAGAATCTTTGCTCGGTGTCCGCTGATCTACAGGGAGCCATTGCAGCTCCTTTTTTGAAGGGTATACCGAATCATCATGCTATTGCACTGCTAAAAATATTAGTCGTGTGCATTCTCGTGTAATTTTCATAACTAGTTGTTGATTGGAATTTCATTTGAGACTTACTAGGATATAATTACTATAAAAAAGTAGTTATTGGCATTAGCCTTCTTTAATATTACAATGTCAGTCCTTAATGATGAGCACATTGATTTACTTTGAGCCTTTTGTAAGGCACACCTTTATTGTAGGCTGAAAGCACTCAGTCACTGAAGTTGATTGTGCTTGACAGTGTAACAGCTGCAATCGCTCCAATACTGGGCGGGAAAATCTTTGAAGGTAGAGACGTACTGCGTGCTATCATGGCCTAGCTGCTTCCTCCGTGCAGGCACTGTTATTACTTGTTACTGTTGCTCCAGAAGTGACTGCGGCTACTAGAGTCTTTTCAGTGAGTTTTTTCAAGTGATTGGATTAATAACGTGTAACACGGCTTTGCAATGAGAATCATTATGGATCCTTAGCTTAGATTCGAATAAAAACAATTCTGTATAAATAATGAAGGGGGTTCACACATGGTTTACAACAATAATAAAAAATGATACTTCATAGTGCATGGTCGAAAGTAATGGGCCCAGTTTCGTGCAAAGTCTTACGGTTCACCCCTCGTCAAAAAGTATGTGTTAAGTTGTTAGTGTCATACCTAACTCACACGTGTCATATCAACGAGCAATGCCATATGTCTGGCTTGCTATTGATTATGATTAGCTCTTCCAATCTCACTTGCGTTTCTCCCGAATCTTTTGCCTGCCTGCCGTATCACGATCACAGAAGTGCTCGTTTTGTCTTCTGTCTGATCTAGATGATGCATTCAATCGCTATCGTTACATGATTTGGAGCATTGTTTCATTCATCTTGTCTACTATCATGTACAAATGGTGTTTACAACCAACTAAGGTTAAAACCTCAGTGTTACTTGTCTTATCTTCCTACGAGATGTTACTGCTAGACCTCTAAAAAAAGCCCCTGCTTTAGGCTTTGTCACCCAATCTCTATCGCACAAGAAATTGTGGCTGTGCTTTCGTGCATCGACTCTAAATATCAGCTGTGGTAATCCATTACAGGTTCCCTGTGATTTACCTATCTGTTTTGCACTTGGCAGTGCCACCTTTGGTTATCGTGGCTCCATCACTGCTTCTATGTCTGATACAGAAGGTGCTTGCAGAATTATTCTGCAAAGTTTTAGAACAGTAGCAAGGCTTCGAGTCAATGAGTATCGGCTACCAGGATCTTTTTATATGTAATCTATCTCTGTCTGTAACTCCACAAAGTCATAAAGACCATGTGGGTGTTACGAAGGAGAGTTTTGTATAGCGCACTCACAGCCTAAGCGGCTTTCGGTACGCATTCGGTAGCCAACAGACTTTGTCTCATGCAACAAAGAGAAAGTGGGAAGCATGTGAATGATCGCATGATCCCGGGACCCTACAACAAGATATGTACTGGTATTCATGCATACACAGGCTCACATGTTCTTACTTTGAATCTGTGCACCTGAGGAGTGCCAATCAGAAGGGATCTTCCTCTCTAAACACGCGGTCCCCTTAAAGGACACATGCGACATGCATAATGCTTCTACTTTTCAAGCCGCCTAAGTAGTGTTAATCACAAGTCTTGTCTATCGATTGGCCTTAGGCCCGATGCCAGGTGCTCCTTGGTTGAAATCAGAGAGCCTCAACTGGTCGACAAGATGGTATAGGTGAAGCTGTCTTGCAAATCTTCTGGATGCCAAGCGTCGAGACATTGGCTTTATGTTTTCGGCTGTTTTATAGGAGAGGGGAGAGAATTAGAGAGAACGAGAGAGAGAGAGAGAGAGAGAGAGAGAGAGAGAGAGAGAGAGAGAGAGAGAGAGAGAGAGAGAGAGAGAGAGAGAGAGAGAGAGAGAGAGAGTGTGTGTGTGTGTGTGTGTGTGTGTGTGTGTGTGTGTGTGTGTGCGTATGTGTGTATGAGGAGTCTGAAAAACGGGAGTAGCGATTCAGCTAGGCATGAAGAAGTAAAGGAGTGATGTGGGGTTTGTGGGATTCAGCAAGGTGGGACTGAGTATGCTTTCGCTGTTTAACTGGAAGAGGCGTCATAGCCCATACCTACCTGCGCTTATCGGTCGAGTATCTACAACTTTACGACTTGCCAGCTTTGATGTGCGAGCTCCGCCCGAATTGGGCACACGTCTGCAACGACTAGTACCAGTTACTTGGGCTGTGTTAGTAACAAAGGACTACAGTTCAAGAAATGCTTTTAGCACATTTATAATTGTAGCATCCAAGGAAGTGCAATATTATTAGAAGTGCCAAGTTTTGCTCAGCCTCGGCCGTACAATGCTCCAGCTGCATGCCGGAGCCACAATTAACTTCCACCAAATATTTTTGCTGATTTTAAAAAGAAATGGTAATGTGTTCTGGAGTCAGACTTTGAATCTGTGTGCTGGAGGAGCGCCAATCGGAAGGGATCTTCCTCTCTAAACATGTCTCCCTCTAACGAAATGCAAGTGATCAAAACACCATAAAAGTTGTTATTCGTGTATATGGCAGAATTTCTGGTGCTTGAAAAGACCAGCCTATCGATCATATTTGTAAGTAAATGTAGAAGTGTCGTGTCCTTTTGGCGATCCTGTAGAACTGTAGTTGGCTACCAAGGAGTCAGTTGAATCTGAGCTAGCTATTGCAGTGAGTCGCCCCCCTAATCTTAGGGAAGAGTGCTCAGTTAGCTAGTGCTTGGAAAATGAATCGTCTGTGCAGTATTGCAGGCGATACAACCCAAGCAATCTGCTGCTTTACCATTGCCATGACAGCTCCACCGATCAGCAGGCCCAGCTGTTGGGACAGGATTATGGGTCTGTAAACGAAAATATACAGTGTGCATCTTTTAATAGTTAGGATGGTTACTAGCATTACGTAGCATCTGCCTGAGTTGATATGATAGGCGTCGCCGCGAGCAAGCTGCATGCTCGCAGAGGTTTTGTGAACCTATGGAGTTTGCAGTCTTATCAAGTTATGCTATGTGCACCACCACTATGTGAATTATAAAAATATTAAGATATTTAGTAATTATATTTAATGTAACATAATTATGTATATGCCTATAATTGTAATATGTGTATATTTAACAAGTTTATTTAATAATTATAAATAATAATATATTAAAACAATTAATATTATAATTAAAAAATGTTCTTCACTTCTGCAAAAAAGAAGTAAGGCTGCAAGCAGCCACCAAGGCTCTCACAATTTTATGGGTGTTTTTGATCCTTGCGAATCCCAGGTGGGAGCATCACTAGTCAGATTACTTGCTATGCATCGAAGGCAGCACAGGAAGTAGTCGTGACTTGCTTTAATGCATACCACATGAGTTCCCCCCTTGAGCCCACCAGAGGGCGCCGGCTGCTGGCGCTGTATGCAAGCTGTCACGTCGGGTCGTGCAATGACCGTTGATTCTTTCTATCTAGGCTATTCCCTCGTGAGCAAGCTGGCAGCAATGCTGAAGAGTCTGGCCGTGCAGCACTCATTGACGATTGTGGTAGGTTTGCAAAAGCCCTGCCGATTCTTACGCTCTCACGAGCCCTCTTCTGCTAAATGCCGAAACCCATAGGGAATCGTGATTGTCGTAGGTTACCAACGGTATGGTGAGCGGCGACAGTGGGCCGCAGCCCGCTCTGGGAAGCGTGTGGGCCAATGTTCCGCACACTCGTGTGCTGCTGCAGCTCCTCGAGGCAGCCGACCATGGCGAATCGCGTCGGAAGCTCACCGTGATGCACTCCGTGAGGCTGGTACGCCCTCGCGAGAGTCGTTTTCTGTCGCTAGTGCTCACCGGACTTCGCTGGGGCACTGCCTGCTGCTCTGCTCGTGGCTTGATCTCAGGAGTTGCCCAGCTGTAGGCTTGAGGCCACCTTCTCTTGTTGTTTTGGCCGCACAACTTCTGCAGTGTGTGGCCACAGCTATGCGTTAAAAGCAGTCTATATTAGCAACCACTTCTGGTAAATAAAGGATCGCTAGCATCGTTGAGTGAGTGAGCACGCCCCACGTGTTGTATTTCTTTTGCAGGCCCGACGGTCTGCCCAGGAGTTTCGAATTCTGTCAAATGGGCTGTGCTGACAATCGGTGAAGCCCCAGAGGACGGTCTGCTTACTCCTGAGTATACTGGTAGCTGATCGCAATCGTGCGAGTCTGCTCACTGTAGCAGCTCGAAGGGCATCTTTAGTGCCAGGAACAGGCTGAAACACCTCATGTCGATAATGGTCATCGAGCTGCAGCACTTTGCCAACAGGTACTGCACTGGTAGTCACTGCAATTCAATCACGTCTTTAGCGGATGAATGTCAGTGCCGAAGTTTCGCTCAACTATCTTTCAGTGGCTTTGAAGCCCATTTTTGTGGTACTGTAGCAGCAGTAAAGGTAACCACTGCCTTACCTTAGCCACCATGTGGTGTAACGCTGTGCCTTCAGTCGTCCCATCGATGCTGAGTGGGTGTGCCACTTATCCTCCTTGCCTTGCCGCCCCTCCCTTCCCCCCCCCCCCCGTTGAGCTAAGACGTATGCTTCTATTCTGTTCATGCAGATTTACGGTAATGCAAGATAGAACGAAGCGGTCTCAATGTAACAATGCTAAGCATGCGATTGTTCATGCTCACTAGTTGCAGTTAGCCATGATTTGTTCTAGTAAATAAATCGTATAAGGCGTATATCCTTTCAGTTGATCTTTGTGGTTGGCTTCAGTCAGTTCGGTTATGATGGCTAGTTGCTATCGAAATCTGGAACCTTCTTTGGGATCACCTGCTGCTACATCTTACACGAGGCAAGAGTTTGAGTAGGTCTATACCTGCATGTGTATATGTGGGTATATTCACACAAACAGTATATACTGGTGTATGTATACACTCTAGTACAGAAGTGTCTGAGTGGCAACACAAAATGGCCACCGGTCCTAAAAAAAATGCGATTCGAATAAGAAACATTATTATTATTACGTTAACCTACTGTAATCATGTGCATTATATAAACTAAGCTAAAGTAATTGGTAAGCAAAGCAAGAGCACAAATTTATTAATTGTTAAGGTGAAAATGAAGTTACACCGCCATGATAGGCAATAACATGCCTGAGCCTCCAGTAAAACTGAGCCTTCGTAAACATCAGGCCTTCTCGTTCGACTTGAGAAAAGCAATTCTTTAGAGGTGATACGACCCACATGAGCTCAGAGCTTTCTCTCTACTTCACCCTAAGAGGCACTCAATGGGATGCAGGTCTGAAGGTTGACTGGACCACTCCACCACTGTAATGGTCCTAAGCTAAATTGAAGTCAAACCGAAAAATTATTGAATACCCTAAGCCACATGCATAAGCACATTTTCCTGTTTCATGCTTCTAGTTCATTCTCCCATTTCTTTGTACAGGGGCAGTTATCATTAAAACCATTACAGCAACGCCTCTACGTACTGCATACATTTTAGTTACCAAAAAGAGCGAATTTGCTCTAGTCGCCCTATTTGATTTAGCTCCAATTAAGGTGGGGTCAGGGTGCTTTCGCCCAGCCTACTCCAAATGAGGTGGTGTAGCCCAGTGGTTAAGGTGCCTGAACGAGGTCAAGGTGAATTTATTTGATTACCGAGGTCGTGGGCTCGATCGCCGTGGTATACGTGAAGAGCCTGATAGAGATTAAGTTCTCTTAGATCACTATAAAAATGAATTATACTTTTTTAAAGCTAGACGGGCAGAACTGGCCTTTTTCTGCATTCCATGCGAGCATACTTTGATCATTTAGTCGTTGCTTAATCTTATCCGTAATGACTAGTTTTCCAGTAGCATCATAACACTCGGAGCATTAAGCCCCGAAGGGTTGAAACGATGCTTACATGCTACTCGCTGCTTGAACTGCCATGCTGGCTTGGCTATGATACTTACTTTCATTTTGTTGCGTGAAGTCTGTTGGCTAGCGAAAGCAGTTTCGTTTTTATCATACCGTCCTAGCTGGTTTAGTAAAATGCTGAAGGTCGAGTCTCTTTGCATTATCGACAATTCCGGTCGTAGCCATCTCTTACAGGTTGTACTTCATCGAAGTCTCACCAATTCGAAATTTAAATAGCGGTCGCAATATTACCGAGTCCTGCTTGGCATAAATCCCACATTTTACCCTCCGTAAAGTCAGTCCAGTAGATAGTTTTAAGTCACACCGATTGGCGATCACTCGAGGCTTAGAAATGAGCATAGCCGTTGCACTGTTAGTTTCATACTACTATGCAAGTCCATGTACCTCCCAAAATGGGCAATACTGTCGTTTTCAAGTCATAGTAAAATGCAGAAGGCCTCTTATTTTTTTAATGAACTACAAGGATCGAAGAGATTTTGTCTCGTTATTTTTGTTATCCAAACTGGTTTATGAAAATGCCACCGTGAAAGCCTGCTATTTGGGCACATTCCTTCGTTTTGCTAGGTCTAATGTTTTACGGTCGAATGCTATCACTCCTAAATAAGGGATTGTCGATACTCAATAGTTTTGCACTCGAGTATATATATATATATATATATATATATATTATATTATATCTGCCTGCATATATAGTATATGTAACTGTATTTATATCTATAAGTACATGAATATATGTTTATTTAAATATTGATCGTGCATGCATACGTTAGCTAGCGGTGCTCTGCCCTGACGGAATCGCGGGAGCTACCCTGGTGAGCTGTGATGGCACACTAGGTAAGGCTGTGACTTTTCACGACCTCGGTCGTGGGTTCGAATCTTGAGGTGGGCGATCCTTTATTGCCGCTGCAAGCGGTGGTGATGGCCGTAAAGGCTCTTCTGTCGCTATTGGCTTGGCTTCTTCGTACCTAGCTGAACTGCTGCACCAGTTCTTGGGCCAGTTCTTTCTTCAGCCTCTTCGAGCCCTCAGGTCTTGTGTCGACAATAAATTAGCTGTTCCAGTCCTCCGCTTAAAGATCGTTGGCGACAAGTTTTAGCTCTGCAGGTCCTAGACTGTGGAACTCACTTCCATAATTTTTACACAACGACAACTACTCTACTGCTGCCGACTATGGCTCATCCTTTTGAGCGGTCCTGAGCTGCTACTTCCATGCTACTCACTACCTCAACTGCTCTGCTGACTATGCTATAGTTGCTCTTTGTTGCGTGAGACGAAGTCTGTTGGCTACCGAATGCGTACCGAAAGCCGCTTAGGCTGTGAGTGTGCTATACAAAGCTCTCGTGCGTAACGCTCACATAGTCTTTATGGCTTTGTGGAGTTACAGACATTACATACATTACATTACACAAAAGAAGCTGTTAAATCAGCTGGTATTTTTTCTTTTGTTTTTTCACCCGGACTTCCCGATTCAGGAGCTGGGACCGTACGGGTTCTGAGCTAGTGACGGCGTCGGAGATGCACAGCCGCCGCAATGCCATTCGCTCTATGCGAGGAATGCAGAGGTTTGCCGGGCAAGTTTCATTGTTTAGCCGCTGGCTGAGAAGAGCCCCTACAGCGAGGGGCCTCGTAACCCTCGACCGGTAGCCAGCGATCAGAAAGGCCGGGCAAAGGCCGTATACTTGCTTTTTTGTTTTCTAGTTCCGCTGTACTTGCAGATAAAATGAGTTTCCGTATTGCCGGGAATTTTTGTTTTTAACAGTTTTGTCAGTGCTGGCATCCAGTCCTTTAATAGAAATTGAGTTGATTTAATTTTAGTCCACTTCCGTAAGACCTCCATTGGAAAAAGTTGCGAACTATATAGTACCTAAATGTATCTCATCAATGCTAAACACGCGTAAATATACGCGGCGAATCATGAGAGCGGCTTTGCGTCTTACTTACAGGACGTACTCACTGACAAGCCCTGCCAGGGTACCGTTAGTAGCATTACGGAATATTAAAGGTACTGAAGCTGTTTTCCAGCGCTAATACACCGGAGTAGGTAATTGAGCTGTTTTAAATAACAAGAACTCGGACGATGCTGTTGCAGGATGGACATGGAAAGGCTTTAGCCCTCCTCAAGAGACGTACTCGAAGCTTGAGCACACAGCGGGTGCCTGCCATATATTGTACCTTTTGACTCTTTCTTTTAAGACGCCCCCGGAGATCGGTCTGGCGGCATTAGAGGTGTGCTGGCCGGAATGTTCCTTTTGCTGTGAAGACATGGTAGCATCTCCATGATGCGTGGGCAGGTTTGTTTGGAATGGGATAAACATTCTTAAACTTAGGTGCATCGCCCGAACGTACTTTTTAGGTTTAAACAAGTTGGTACAACTGTATTGTGGATAAGCTAAAGCTTTAGTGCACCGAAAGTAAATCTTTAAGGATCAATCTGCAAAGAAATTAGTTGCTCCGTATGGAGGGCCTAAAGCACCATTTAGTCAGTCGGGGGGATGGGCGTGCGGTGGGCCTATTTTGAACAGTCTACGAAATAATTACTATTAGCGTTATGGGAAAAATGAAAGCGCCCCCACCAAAATTAGTCGTGGCTTTGCAAACGAGGCGTGAACTGCTTGTCATAGAATGTTTGCGACCTGAGCAAGCAGGCGGTGTCGCTAATAACTAGTGGCGTGGTTTTAATACAAGTTCTGTTAATAAATATCTTGGCACAATGAAATGGCGGTTTATTTCTAAAACTTAATTTATCATTTTTGGACTCAGGTTAAAACCTGCGAGAACCCAGAAACAAATTCTTGTCAGCTATCATCGAAGAAAAATAACAGCAAACAGGCGGCGTTTCCTTTGTTTTCTTCTTTTGTAATGTAATGTATCTCCGTCAGTAACTCCACAAAGTCATAAAGACCATGTGGGTGTTACGCAGGAGAGTTTTGTATAGCACACTCACAGCCTAAGCGGCTTTCGGTACGCATTCGGTAGCCAACAGACTTCGTCTCACGCAACAAAGAGAAAGTGGGAAGCATAGCAGAGTCAGGAGAGCAGTTGAGGTAGTGAGTAGCATAGAAGTATCAGTTCAGGACCGCTGAAAAAGATGTGCCATAGTCGGCAGTTGGAGAGTAGATGTCGTTGCGTAAGAATTGTGGAAGCGAGTTCCACAGTCTAGGACCTGCAGAGCTAAAGCTTCTGTCGCCAACTGTCTTTAAGCAGAGGAATGGGACAGCTAATTTATTGTCCACACAGGACCTGAGGGCGCGAACAGGCTGAAACTGATGTAGCAGTTCAGCTAGATACGAAGGAGCCAAGCCGTGGCGGGCCTTGTGGGTCAGCGTAAGAACTTTGCTCTGTATCCTTTGCTCAACCGGCAACCATCCTAGCTCATTCAGCAAAGGTGACACGTGCTCAAACCGCTGGGACTTGAAGACCAGCCTTGCAGCCATATTCATAGTCCGCTGTAGTGGCATAATAGCTTTCTTTGATAGCCCAGCCAAAAGGGAATTACAATAATCAAGCCGAGACAGAACTAAAGAGCCAGTTAAATTTTTTACAAGCCACTGTGGGAGACAGCTTCTGATCTTGGATTGGGATCGGATGTGATGGCTAGCTGTAGTGGCAGTCTTCTGAATGAAGCTTTTGAAATTGAGGCAGCTGTCGAACACGACACCTAGATTACGAGCACGTGGCGAAGGTCGCACAATAGCATCACCTATTAGAACAGCAAAGCCTTTTAATCCAGCCACACGCTTAGGGTGTCCTATGAGAAGCAGTTCGGTTTTATCGTCATTTAGTTTCAGGAAGTTTTCCGACATCCAGGATCGAATATCGGCAAGGCGAGCATTCAGTTTCTCAGTTGCTGCAGCAGATTCCGACGGTTTAAATGACAAATGCAACTGAGTATCGTCAGCATGGAAGTGATATCCTATTCCATGGGCCTTAATCACTTTTCCCAGAGGTTGCGCATAAATGAAGAACAGCAAGGGACCAAGTACAGACCCTTGAGGGACTCGACAGGTGACCCTTCTCATGTCTGAGACCTGACCCCCACACGACACTTATTGAACACGATCAGACAAGTATGATTTAAACCACGCCAGTGCTTCATCTGCCAGACCGATCGTTGTTCTCAGTCGTTCAAGCAGAACTTCGTGATCAATGGTGTCGAAGGCAGCAGACAGATCTAGCAGAGCTAGGGCAGTGACATTCCCGTCGTCGTTGCCACGTAGAATGTCATTGTTAACACGGAGGAGCAGTTTCAGTAGAGTGCTGCCTCTTGAAACCTGATTGAAATGTTTCTGACATTCCATTATTTTTGATATGTTCAACTAGCTGCTTAGCAACAATTTTTTCAAGAATCTTTGATAAGAATGGAAGAAGGGAAATTGGACGATAGTTTGCTAGGACCTCTGTGTCTAATCCAGGCTTTTTAAGAATAGGTCTAACGATTGCCGATTTGAAGGACTTGGGGACGACCCCTTTTCCCAAAGAAGCATTAAAAATCTTGGTTATGGCAGGGCTAAGTTGGTCTGCAAGTGAAGACACTTTTAATGTGAAATAGAATTAAAAATGCAAGTTTGCAATAGCCAGAAACAAGGATGCGTTAGGAACGCAGCTAATTCTTCAGCAAAACTTAAATTGCCTGCTCGGAAACATTCTTTCTTCTTTGTATCGTCTGTCACACTTTCCACATATTTCATGCTTGCTAGAGAACCAGGTTCGCTTGCGAGCGTTCCTTCTTGAGGGCACTTTAGGCGAGGATTCCGAGAGCACGTATTGACGAAGCTTCTGTCTTCTGCTAGGGTGCAGAATTGGCTCTTTGCCGTGGGTAATCGATTGAGCTAGACCGTCGATGTTGCTTCCCTGGTTCCAAATGGCGGTTTGTGGTCGACAAGGACCTGCAATGGTGAAGCGATGAGAAACGGCTCAGCAATAACACAGTGAGCATATCGCTCAGCTAATGCAGGTATTGACAGCGGCATATGATTAGCGTCCGGAGAAAAGGCAGACGACTCGGCGTTAGTCATTGTAACCGAACATTGCTGGCGGATATTTGATATCCATTGCCTGTGGTGCATGCTACTGTATCGTAGCAGATAGGACATGAGATAATAGCAAAAAGGAGCGGCTGGCCTTCACCAACCACTTGTTCGGAATCACGACCGGCACATTTCTAGGATTACTCGCTGACCCGAGGCATGTGACCAACGAGCACACGTTACAATCCTGAACACCATGACTGCCACTTTGAAGTTGAGTTTTAATCGTCTTTCTACAATTGCCACGTGTATGGACGGTTACGATACTGCGTTCATCGTAGGCAGTAAGATCAGCGGTCTGCAGGCATTAGTAAAGGGAGGTAATTAAAATGTGAACTATGGCCACTGCTGGTGTTAAAAGGTTTAACTCTTAAATGGGTGCACCGTGCAAGAATGACGTTCCCGATATGACCCCGCTGGTCGCCTTGAATAATGAGATCCCCAATGTGGTGACTATCTCGCGAAAGCGAAACGACCAGATGCCTAACAAGCAGAAAAAAATAGTTCAGTGCCTTATCGAAGAGCTTCAGGTCAAAACGGGTCGTGGTTTGACTCAGGAGACGGCACTGGCTCGCCCTGGCGACGTGCACTGTTTGATTAATGTGTTCAGTGCGACGGTTGAGGTCGCTCAGACAGCATCGCACTAGGTAGAAGGTAGTACGGCTGAGCAGCATGTGGCTTGAGTGCAGACCGGTATTCAGCTATAGTCCACAAACCCACCTTTGATTAGCTGTTGCTGATGAGTAGAAGTGGGACGAGTGACAGAGACCCGAGAGACAGCTGAGACCTAACATAGAGGAGGCTGCAACGGAGCCGCCGGTCCGAGCGGCGGTGTGCTGACGCGATTCGGGCCTTCTCGAGGAGACAATATACGCCTGCTAAAGCACCACGATGTTAGTGTGTCGTTGCTAGCGTTTCGGTGCTAATTTGTACTACACGGAGAAGTGATGAAACGGGCCTTCTCGACAGCTTGCTCATGTTTATAATCGGGTTAATCTTGCACCTGATGGAGCATATTTCGCTCATCACACCTGAGCTATGACAAGCACTAAATAAGACCGGGATTGTCTGAATGCAATGCACTCGAATGAGTTGAGGTCGCCGCTAAGGCACTAAAATATGTGCACGAAATTGGCTGCCTAGACCGGCTAGCCACCGTCTAGGACTTTGTCAAGCACGCGGGATCGACCTGTCGGCGATAACTTCGTTCAACACGGTAGGCTCGGTTGAGAAGAACTAATGAACACGAACGTTCATGTATTACGTCTCGACATTCTGGTTAGGGTACATCAACTAGACTATTATCATTTCAAAAATATAACGAATAAGTTGGTCATAATAGTTTGCTCTACGAAATAATCCGACCCATGTTGCCGCGATCTCCGTTAGCAAACAGGAAGCATCCAATAAGGCAAGCTCAGAGAAATGGTTTTGACATGTAATAAAATATAAGAAGCGCAACATCAAACGTAGGTAACGAGCATCAGTGCTTTAGCAACCGCCTCGCATGCATACCATTACATCTTCTCCGGGGCTGTTGTCACAGCTTGGCAAGTCTCAGCTTTTAGTCAGCGGTGACCTGATGCAATAGAACGAACAGGCCATGACAACGATTCAGCCAGCTGTGGCAAATCTTTCACATTTTACTAACAGGAAAATGCTCAAAGGGAATTTAGACTGTTAAGCAGTGCACCTGCTTAGCCATACTGCACGATGAATCATGGAGGTTATCAGTCGAAGATAGCTACGTCATATTATGTACTTTTGCATGCATCTCGGTACATGGCTTTACGATGCCATGAGAACTAACTTGTTGCTAGGCTGAAGAGTTTGCAGCAGCTCCGTTGCAAGGGGTTTCATCTCACCAAGAACAGAAATTGTGTTTCAAACATTGTATCAAAAGTTAAGCATGTTGTCAAGAAGAAGGCGGATACCTGAAAGCGATGCGCCATAAATGTCACAGACGACAAAAAGCAGTAGCAGCAAATGACAAAAATGTGCAGTAATTTGCGCACGACTTTCACAAACTGGATCCCGTTGATAAAAAACATCTCGATTTATAATCTTCGCACAAAAAATTAAGCGCTCGTTTATTTAGATGAAAATTCATGTCAGCTAACCAATATTATACCTGGGAAGTCAAGCTATGTCGGGCACCTTATCACCAGGCTGCGACCCAGTTCAGGAGGAAGATCGAATTCAGCAGACTCCCTACACATTCATCGTAAATAACTTGTGCTAGAAAAAGCCAGTCCTTGGTCTTAGCTCAGGGGCAAAGTGCTTGCATTGCACGATACAAGTATTGGTTTGAGACCTGCGGCAGATAAACAATTTTTCACCGCTGTAAGGAAGGGCGGTAGCCTCCAATACACTTTGGAGGCTATATACAAGATGCGTTTGAACCAGCTGACGCAAGCTTTACTTTAATCCGAAGAAAACCAGTGAGTTTGTGATGGTTAAGTACTGAATTACATTTAGTCAAAAGTCGAATCAACTGACCACTGTAAGAACTAACTGTCGATTCAGCTTGAAAAAAATGCTCTGACTCTTAACATGTTTTTTAAATTCAGTTTAAATTATAATGCACTTGATAAAGCGCCCTCAGAGAACTCACTCTTTCTGGGCGCTTTACATTTGCTGCAAAGATAAATGCAATTGAATGGTGAGTAATATCATGCTTGATAAACAAACAACATGAATAACATGGTTAGGGGTGGCATGCACAGGGTCAGTATGCAAATGTGGTTAGTGGCAGCATGCACAGTGTCAGCACGCATAAGCACAAAGAACGAATCACAGGGACCCACTAAATGCTGTCCTAAATAGGTGTGTTTTCAAGTTCTGTTTAAATGTGGTCAAGTCAGGGGATGTTCTGACGCAAGTCGGGAGGCAGTTCCAGTTTCTCTTTGCATGTGCACGTTTCGATTCCAAGCCTCCAATGAGAGCTATTACAGCCTTCTCGCTTCACTGTGCCGGTTTCACAGCCTAGTTTTGTAGACTACCGTACCTGAACTCGCCAGGAACTGAACCGACCCCAGCGCCTGTTCACCACTTTGGGAGCATCCTCAAGTCCTTAAGTGGCACTTTTAAATTAAAAAGGTAAATTGCGATATAGTTCTCTTATTTATGGCTGACGATTACATACAAAAACTATTAAGAATTTGACATTTTTTCCTACAGTTACAATTCCTCTCTGATCTGATATTCATCTTCCAAATGATTGTCAAAGCAGAAACCAGACTTAAGGACAAGAGTTTGAAGAAAACTTAATTAAATTCTGAGAAACAAAAGATTAGATGATTATTATGACTATTAGATGATGCTGCCAGCAGACCTTAAGATTTCATTCAATTATAAAAGTGCCAAGAGAGAATAAGCCAGGCGCTCTTTCATGGCCGTAACTTGGGAGTTTTTTACCCCTGGGCACCCGAGCCCCTGCTCCTGCAAATCGGCCACTTCCATCCCCGCCTCAATTTCTTTATTGCACCATATCTTGATTGCTTTCCTACAGCTTGATGCTGGTTCAGAATTCTCAAACAGCATTGGCTACCGGCTTCTTGCTGAATGTGGCGTGCGTCCCGTCGTAGGCCTAATAGAAATAATGACAAAATTAGATAGTTCGTATAGTGCTTCTGAGGGATATTAATCTCTGCCCAAAGATTAGCTAATAATAATAATAAAACATTTGAAAAAGCGCCCTCACAGAACGTAATTTTTATAGGTGCTTTACATTTGCTGCAAAGGAAACACGATCGAATGGCTAGTGATAGCATGTTCAATGAACGAAAAGAATAACACGGTTAGAAGTGACATGCACAGGGTCAGCTTGCAAGTGTGGTTAGTGGCAGCATGCAAAGTGTCAGCACAAATACGCACATAAAGGGCGAATCGCAGGGACCAACTAAAGGCTGTGAAAAATGGGTACGTTTTTTTTAATGTGGTCAAGCCAAGGATGTTGTGACACAATTCGCGAGTGAGTTCCAGGTTTTGGGAGCATGCAAACTAAAGGCACGGTCTCCAAAAGATTTGAGATTTCTACGAGGTATAGGTAAACACTAAGGTTCCGAAAAGTGGGTGTTACGATGCTTAGCTGATTCAAAGGCGTCATTTTTATAACGACAGAAGAGCGTAAACGCACATCACTACCCTGGCTATCGACAGCTTGCTGTGGGAAATAAAGGCTTGCCTATTGCAGGGCTAAAAGCCACGACCCGTGTCGTGAAGAGCGAGCACCTTACTCCTGGGCTAAGAACCAGGGGTGAAGGTGCTTTACACGAAACTGCAAGAGAATAAGTCCCTCAAGGATAGGCATATGCATGATATAAAGCGTACAAAAGAAAAAAGGATCTTCAGGCTTCCATCCGCATGCTAAAGCGCACATTAAGACGCTCGTGGCCAGCGTTTAGTACGAGCTAGGGCTAGTAACACGCAAACAATCACCCACAGATTTGGCTCGCATCACGCTAGAACAGAAAATGAAAAATTCGCAGCGGTGAGCAGACAGCTAGTAAAAAATGATGTATCTTGAGTTGTGACTTTAATGATACAAGGTCTATGCAGGTTGTCATTCACCATAACCCAAAGCGTGATCCACACCTTTAGCTTGTTTAAATAAGGATACCACGTCTAAGTTGGTCCATGCATTCGTGACATCCCGTCTCGACTTCTGCAACTCACTGCTTGCTGGCGTACCGGCATGTGCGATCTGGCGATTGCAGCTGGTGAAAAACTCTGCAGCTAGGCTTGTCTGTCGTGAGCGTCGCAGTTGCCACATTACTCCTCTTCTCGCCGACCTGCACTGGCTACCAGTCAAGCAACGGATTGACTTTAAGGTTTTGTCGCTCACTTTTAGGTCACTTCATTCTTTGGCTCCAGCCTACCTCTCAGATATACTCCCCCACCAGGCCAAGCATCGTACCACCCGCTTTTCGGAATCCAACAGTCTACAAATACCCCGTACAAAACTCAATTCCTTTGGAGACCGGGCATTCAGTTCGTATGCTCCCAAAGCCTGGAACTCCCTCCCGACCTGCGTCAGAACATCCCCTGACCTGACCACATTTAAAAAGAATTTAAAAACACACTAATTTAGGACAGTATGTAGTGGGTCCCTGTGATTCGTCCTTTATGTGCTTATGCGTGCTGACACTGTGCATGCTGCCACTAACCACATTTGCATGCTGACCCTGTGCATGTCACCCCTAACCATGTTATTCATTTTACTTGTTTATCAAGCATGATTTTACTCACCATTCACTTGCATTTCCCTTTGCAGCAAATGTAAAGCGCCTAGAGAGAGATTAAGTTCTCTGAGGGCGCTTTTATCAAGTGCATTATTATTATCATTAGTGAGTACGAAATGAAGATAGGCTCACAAAGATATTTTAATTTAGAGAGAGTAGGACGGAAAGACTACAAAATGCTGACGAGTGGTTGCTTCGAGAGCCCCGTGGAGGTGCAACGAGTTCTGACAGGAGGCCTGGTACTCGCGAGTGAAGCGGCCTGTAAACCTGACTGAGGATCATGAAATCAATTCGATGGTTGATAGAGCCTGATATTGCCTGCGATGCTCAGAACTGAAGCTGACTTTATCAAACCTGACTGAGGATCATAAAATCAATTCCAAACTAGCGACAGCAGACAAGACAAGCTGCCGAGTTCTTCATCCGTTGCAGACTGCTGAGGGTGCAGGCCTGGAGACCTGCATTGAGGAAATTGCTGCAACATGTGGATGTGAAATCACAAGCGAACTAGTTAGGCCGTCTTACTCTTATCTAAGCAGACCCTGATTTTGGTAACGTTTCTTAGCCTAAAGTAGACCGACTTGACATTAGAGGAAATCTACCCAGCAATGACAATTCGCTTCGGAATATTACGCGTAGATTAAGGACAGAAAAATCTGGAGTGGCGCCAGCTGAACCGTTGCCGAGGCATTCGAGCTTCGGATTCGCGCTAGGTTTGGTCAGATTTTTTAGGTTATTCTTATCAATTTTAAGCTTCTGGAAGGTAGTTGCAATCCAAATGCGAATGCCGTCAATGCCGGATGGAAGGGAACCAAGTGATGAGGAGCATGGCTTGTAAGGGTCAAAAGAAAAGCAGGCTGGCTGCCGCTGTTTCTACCCTCGGAAGAAACGGGCCTGCTTAAGGTCTTCTTTACATGCACGGCGAGCACCTGGTCCGAAGTACTCGTCGGGGCACCGGTTCGTGTCGAAACTGGCCGGTGAGCTGGCAAACAACGGAGTTTCGAGTGTATGCACGCCACTGAACACTGATTCCCCCTAAACTGCCCACCCTGGTGTGTAACGCGAGATTAAGCTCTCTCCTGTATCGAAATACTTTCTGCCTGTGTGTCGGCAAGTAAGTCCGCTATCCCATCGCTCTTCTCCTCCCACTCTCACGCTCTCTTTTCTCCTCTGGCACTCCAGAGCTGCTCACGCGATGGCCAATACCGCTACACGTCCGTATATACGCTCGCTCGCTTGCGTTGCCTGCGTATAATACAAAGTTCTTACGCTGACCCACAAGGCCCGCCACGGCTTGGCTCCTTCGTATCTAGCTGAACTGCTACATCAGTTTCAGCCTGTTCGCGCCCTCAGGTCCTGTGTGGACAATAAATTAGCTGTCCCATTCCTCCGCTTAAAGACAGTTGGCGACAGAAGCCTTAGCTCTGCAGGTCCTAGACTGTGGAACTCGCTTCCACAATTCTTGCGAAACGACATCTACTCTCCAACTGCCGACTATGGCACATCTTTTTCAGCGGTCCTGAGCTGCTACTTCTATGTTACTCACTACCCCAACTGCTCTCCTGACTCTGCTATGCTTCCCACTTTCTCTTTGTTGCGTGAGACGAAGTCTGTTGGCTACCGAATGCGTACCGAAAGCCACTTAGGCTGTGAGTGTGCTATACAAAACTCTCCTGCGTAACACCCACATGGTCTTTATGACTTTGTGGAGTTACTGACGGAGATACATTACATTACATTAATACAGCTGTTGTTGCAACGACCGCTGGTCATTTGTTGCGGGAGGGGGGCTTCGCTCTTTATCAGGCCGCCGCCGCGCTCACGAGCCCCTACGTCACCACCTGGCGGCTCAATGTGTGCAGCGCTTCGCTTACCCTGTTGGATACGGCGTGTCGGATGCGGGCGCGGCCACGGACAAGTGATTGCCTCTGCCCTTCTTGGCTGGTCCCGACTTCGGTCGCTTCAGGCTCTTCGAGAAGAAGGGCAGCGTGAGCAGGCCGGCTGCCTCTTTCTTGGAGATTCTCTTGGCTGCGCGCTGGGCGAGAACGTCAAAGTCCAGCGGGCCTTGCGCATCCTCGCCGGCCAGGTCCGCCGCTTCGTCCCTGCAGCCCGAGCGGAAGAGACGAGCGGCTGAATTTATTTCGCACGCGGACCGTTTCTCTCGCGAAGGATCTCGCTCGACCTCGAAACGAACGGCTGATATCGGCAGCGTTTACCGTCCGTCCGGCGACGGCCATTTTATTTCGAGGCGCGGACGCAGGCGAGGAAGCAGCCGCACGTGCGAGTCTCAAGCGAGCAGCATCCGTAGCGAAGACGAGCGCTCGTTGGCAAGAGCGCAGCACTAAAGCTCGCTGCGATTATTACAGAATCTGCGGAAATATGACGTTAGGCACGAGCATTCGAGACGGGTCGGCGGCCAGCTTGTTGTTCACAGCAATCGATCGCCTCTTCACCGTCATCCAATGGGCTGAAGCCTGTGCGTGGGCCTGCAGACGGACGTAGTGCGCGCTGCTCCGCTCGGGCGTCGCCGCGGCGGCGCGGCGGCGGCGGAATGCTTCGGCAGCCGACAGAACGGGTTCTCTAATTACGCGCCCGCACGCATGCAAGCGCATAACCTGGCTCAAACAAGCCACGAGGAGTGTGCGTTGTGCAGTTGGTTCGCAGCGCGGAAAACCCGCCTGCGGCCATCGCCACCTGCCGCAGGTACCTTGGACTTTTCAAGGAACATCTGAAGGCCCTTCAGTTCGTAGGCTCTCTCCTCTATCATGCCCAGCACCGTCATGACGTTGCTCGACGACACACCGCTCTCGTAGCCAAGCATTCGCTTCATGCTGTCGTCGTGGCAGCCGACGATTTTAAAAATGGCTGCTACGTGATTGCACGCGTCGGTGATCTGCTTGAGGCAGACTTCATTGTCATCAGCCAATTCCTTTCTTTTCTTGGTAAGGGCGTCATTGCGAGCCTACAGCCGACGGATAAGGAAGGTCTGGAGCGAATTTTCTATCCATAAGTACAAGCGATTGGCGCTTGCCGAGCTGGTTTGGTCTAGCGGTTAAGGTGCTCGCCCCGACCAAGGTCTGACTGAAGTCATGGGCTCGAGCCCCGAGGCATATGTGAAGCGTCTGAATAGAGATTAAGTTCTCGTGGGGCGCTATATAAATGAATTATATATATATTTTTTATTTAGCGACTGTGGTGATGACGTAAACTCTTCGACGAAAGGCTGAGGCATACCCAAGCTCTTGTATCTACTTTCTCAAATATCTTGTAGGTAATGCACACGAATTAAAATTTAAGCGACGATTTTCATCTACAAAACTCTTACTCGTGGTTCGAAAGCTGGCCATACTCGCTTCGGACTGTCAAGAAGAATTCTCAATGAATTAATGATGTTACTGAATGGTTCATCGTGGCGAGCGACTCAGTGTCTTCCTACCGTTCGTGGTGTTTTTCGTGTCATGCTAACTGTTTCAAAGATGCTGTATGACGCATTGCATAGCCATGCAAGTATTCGAAGCCTAAGTAAAGCGACTGTGCGCACGTGGTCCGTCAAGTTCGAGCGTCCTGCATTGGTCCAACAGAAAATGCAAAGTGACAGAGCAAGGACATTCACAGGAATAGGAAATTAAAGTGCACAAAGAACGTCAATGAATTTTCGACCTCGGTTTGTTAGATAGTACCCCAACATCATTCTATCACTCACTTTTAGGTGCCTACATTCATTGGCTCCAGCCTACCTATAAGATATCCTCTTTACCATGCAAAGCATTGAACCTCCTGCTTTGCGACTTAAATCGTTTACCTACACTTTGTGCGAACCTCAAATCCGGTATAGACCGTGCCTTTAGTTCGTATTTTCTACAGCCTGAAACCCACTTTCGGCTAGCGTCATGGCATTCCCCGACCTAGCGACATTTAAAAAGAAACTAAAACGCATCTATTTATTACATCATTTAGTGGGTCCACTTGATTCGTCTTTTACGTGCTTATGCGTACTGACACTGTGTATGTAGCCACTAACCATATTTTCATGGTGACCTAATGCGTGTCGCCTCTAACCGCGTTAAGCTTTGCGACATTGAGCATGCTACCACTAACAATTCGATCACGCCTTCTTTACAGCGAATGTAAATTGCCTAGAAAGAGACTTAGTTCTCTGAAGGCACTATACAGAGTTACAAAAACCGAGACCTACACGTTCGCGAGCAGCGATGGGCATGTGAGGAGCGGTCGTCGCGCTCACTAAAACGCCGAAGTTACTCGAACAGTGGTTGCTGTTCGTCGGTGGTATATAAATTTTGATAATCTTCCTACTTCGGTGTTGCTAAAACCTGAAAATTTACTTATTTTAAAGTCAATAGAAGCGACTTAATGTGAAGCCGCTTGATCAATCAGAAGTAGCTAATCCTCTAGATGCGCTTGCGCTTACAAAATAATAAAAGTGCAATTTTGAATTTTTTTCGAAATGATTCAGTATTTCTAAAATGATGTTGACATAATTATAAAGTGATGTTCATGAGTAGCATACTTTTCCGCTTTATTATTATTGCGCGCAATTGCATTTTAGAATGTACTAGTGAAAGTTGTTTCTTTTGGTGGTGTGATTTTTGTGTAGCTTGCAAATGTCAGAGCGCAATTATCTTTGGAGGCTTAATATCTCTCAGCTATTACTTAACTACCATATCCCTGGTCTTCATTGGCAACCCTGAAGAGGCAAACCTTTAAGCGAGTCTTGATGCATACCGTGACCGAGAATTAAAGGTCGCAGCGAATCGACAGGTGAATTTCCTACAGGGTATGTGCTACATCACGCATAACGATGAGGTAGTAACGGTTTGATAGAACCAATCCAGCTGTCTGCATCAAATATTAAATTGACAGATCAAATGACGGCTTGGGCCACTCTGATCAAAAGATGCCGCTGCTTTGACGATTTCTCAGGCCACGTAGAGCGTTGCAGGAATCCACTCGTGAAGAACGTAATACTTCCAACTAAATTAACGTTGTACTTCCGTTATGCGGCATCTATAACAGCCACTGGTAATTAAAAATTAGTGAAGCCGGCGGGACATGCAATAAATAATCATTCCAGTAAAAACTTCGAGATTAAGTTCTGAGTCTATAAGAAGACAAAATTTTGCTGACGACAGTTCAGGAACACATCTTACTTCTATCCTCCAAATTCAGGAGAATTTGGAGGACAGACTTAAGATGGGTGTTCCTAAACAGTCGTCAGTCTTACAATTAATTAATTATTTCTTACCATTATTACAATTATTTCATGCAATTATTTTAAGTTTACGCATATCTATTAGCAAGAGCTCAGGTATATGTCTTATAGTGATTAGATACAATCTAGGTAAGATATTTTTTCCAATGACGTGAAGTCAAAAGGCACATTTTTGTCCAAGCGTAAGCGTAAGGCGAATTAAGATAGCAATGTATTTTTGTAAGATCGGCATTAAAATGATAGAAAATGTAATAACTTCCCAGAGACGCCGGTAAAGTAAAGAAAATGTGTCGTAAAGTAAAAAATGAGCCAAGCGTGGATGTGTGAAAAGCACTGCCCGTCATTTCTGACGAAAAGATGCCCAGCGTCTAGTTGCCAGGATACAAAGAAAGAGAGAGAAGAGAGAGAGATAGATAGAGAGAGAGAGAGAGTAGAGAGAGAGGGGAGAGAGAAGAGAGAGAGATAGATAGAGAGAGAGAGAGAGAGAGAGAGAGAGAGAGAGAGAGAGAGGAGAGAGAGAAAGAGAGAGAGAGAGAGAGAGGGAGAACAAAGAAAGAGAGAGAGAGAAAGATAAAAGAGAGAGATAAGAGAGAGAGAGAGAGAGAGAGAGAGAGAGAGAGAGAAAGAGAGAGAGAGAGAGAGAGAGAGAGAGAACAAAGAAAGAGAGAGATAGAAAGATAAAAGAGAGAAATAAGAGAGAGAGAGAGAGAGAGGGAGAGAGAGAAAAAAGAAAGAAAGAGAGAACGAAGAGAGAGAGAGAGAGAGATAGAGAGAAATAGAGGCAGTCCGTCACGCAGTTTAAGGTAAGAAATTCTTCAAGGTTAGGTAGATAGACCTAAATGCATCAATGCTATAGCCCTATTGGCTACCCTATGTGCGATTAAAGCTTTGAATGCGGTATAGAGAACTCTCCGTTGTAACATTTGCTTAGTCTTAATGGCTTTGTACAGGCATTAGCAGAGATAAGTATCAATAATGTATTTGCAAGTTTGCAAAAAAGCCACATCTACTAACAGGACGACCCAGGAACCCGAGCAAAGCACTCAACTACGCACATGGAATGCTGGATTATAAGAGGCGACTTACATTTAGTTTATGAAAACGCTTTAAGAGCCATGCCAACAAATGAGAGAATATACACAGGACGATGATGACGGAGAACCGGAGAATCAAGGCATAAGTAGATTGCAATAGTCGAGATTGCAATAGTCGAAGGGACGTGGCACCCATAGCACACTTCAGGATCGTTAGAACTAATGTTTGTTCAAATGCAGAGGAACGAACTCCCGTTTCCAACAATCGCGAAGAATGTACGTAACATACGTAATTAACGTGTGGATTTCGAGAAATGTCAAGCCGCAGATCCTAAGCAGCTCTATGCATTTATGATTGATCTCGTTTGAAAGTCGTATCAATCGCCTAATCCTAAGCTGTTATCCTCATTGAGTAAGCCAAAATATTGATGGTGAACAATTAACGACATGTGGACATATATTCCGAAGGAACGGGGTCATACGAATAGCTGCGATATACTGCGATGCAACAGCTTTTTTGCAGTAAACGTCAGAAAATTGCGGAATTGATTCCAAATTGGACATATTTAGTTTACGGGTATACCCACCAAACTTCCTGCAATTATGCGCCTAAATTCTATCCCAAATCATGTAAAATAGTATGCCTAGGTTACCTATTGAATTTCACGTTATTTTGCTTGCGCATTTTCATGCTACGGCCCGCAGTGGCCCGGGCCACATAGAAGCCCTTAATAATTGAACTACAATACGTCTGCCATTTCTAAAAAGAGCTTACTATAACAATGGTTTTTATTTAAAATGCTATACAACAGTATCATAGCGTTACCCACCGAATTTCAATTTATTGCGCTTTTGCGTTTTTAGGCCAAGGCCTGCGATGGCGCCGCTGAAACGGAAGCCCTAAATAGGTGAACTGCGATACAGCTGCCGTTTCCCAAAAAAGCTCTGCACAATTTTGGTTTGATTGCAAATATAGAAAGCATATTATAGTTTAAACCACCAAAAGTTCTGCAATTGTTGCGTGAGACGAAGTCTGTTGGGTACCGAATGCGTACCGAAAGCCACTTAGGCTGTGAGCTCGCTATACAAAGCTCTCCTGCGTAACACCCACGTGGTCTTTATGACTTTGTGGAGTTACAGACGGAGATACATTACATTAAAATTGCGCTTGGGTGTTGTTAGGCTACGGCTTCCGATGGCAAGGCCCAGTGAGTGCCCAAGTAGTCCGATTGCGCTCCAGCAGCCATTACCACAAGAAACGTCGCGAAACTGCGGTTTTCATTTCTCCTTACAGAAAGCAGGTTTCCTGGTTTACCCACTGAATTTCACACGATTGCGCTAGCCCGTTCGCGTGCTATGGCCTCCAGCGGCCTGGACCAGCCCGCCTCCCTAAAATTTCATATTGCCATACAGCTGCTATTGCAATATTAGGCTCGTGCTATTGCGGTTTTGGTTACACATTATAGAAAGTGTTCCGAGTTTACCCACAAAATTTCATGTGATTGCGCATGCGAACCGGCAGTCCTACATCGTCCGACTGCAACACAGCCTCAATTTCCACAGCAGACATCGTCCAACTGTCGTTTCGAATTCAATTCATCTACGGAAGTGCTCTGGGGCTATACATAGTAGCTCATGCAGCTGCTCGCGAGTATCCATGCAATGACCTCCAATGGCCTTGCCCAGCCCGTTATTTCGAGCTGCAATACCGCTGCTATTTTAATAGTATGCGTCGCGCAGTAGCTTTCTTGATTCCAAATTATAGAAAAGAGTGTTCCGGGTTTATAAATCAAATGTTATTGGCACAGCGCTTGGGTGTTCTCTTACTACGGCCTTCGATGGCCAGGGCCAGCCAACTTCCCTACAAATATAAACTGCGATACAACGGCCATTTACAAAATCTGACGATACTTAGCTATATTCGTTGTTTAAACCATTGGAATCTGCTGAAGCGAATGATAAACTAAATGCTTGCATTGCATACTTTTGATCCTGGATGGCGGAAAGTTTCCCCAAACTTAACGACGATAAAACGGGAACTGCTAATCGTAGGACACCCACGCCTGCGAATGGAGTAGAAGACTTTGCTGTTCATATAGGGCATGCTGTGGTGCGACTTTCACCGTGCGAATGGAATTTAGATGTCTTCTTTGACAGCTGCTTAAATTTTGAACGTTTCATTAAGAAGACTGCCCCCACTTCTAGCCGTCATGTCCGATTCCTATCCACGATTAGGGACTGTCTAGCGTGACTGGTTTGAAAAATGAATGAGCTAACTCTTTGGTTCTGTCTCGGCTAGATTACTGAAAATTCATTTTGGCTAAGCAACCGAAAAAAGCCATTAGGCCACTTCAACTCTTGATGAGTAAGGCTGCAAGGCTAATCAGAAAACCCCAGAGGTGAAACCATGTATCCGCATCACTAAAGAAGCTTCGATGGCTTCCGGTTGATGAACGTATGCAGAGCAGAATTTTTACGTAGGCTCACACGGTCCGTCTCAACTCGGATCCCCGATACCTAGCTGCATGAGTTGCTACACGAGTTTAAGCCTCTTTGTGCTCTCAGGTCTTCTACGGATAAAAATTAGCTGTCCCAATCTAAGAAGACCTTTAGCGACAGAAGCTTTTGCTCTGGAGGTCGTAGACTATGGAACTCACTTCCATAATTCTTACGCAGTTACATCTACTCTCCTGCCGCCGACTATGGCACATCTTGTCCAGCAGTCCTAAACTGCCACTTCTATGCCACTACTACGTCAACTGTCCTCCAAACTGAGCTATGCTTCTCACTTTTTCCTTATTGCGTGAAATGAAGTCTATTGGGTACTGTTATGTGTACGAAAGCCACTTAGGCTTTGAGTGCGCTATACAGAACTCTCTTTTGTAGCACTTACATTGTCTTTGTGATTTTGCGAAGTTACAGACGGAGATGTATTACACTATATTCTGCTAAAATAGACATCACGAAACTGCGGTTTTGATATCATATTATAGAAAACAGTTTTCCGGTTTACCAATGAAATTCAATGACGTTTCCCACACATGTTCTAATGCGATGGGCTTACTGGCCCGAACCATCTGAGGCCGTAGCATTATAATGCTCCAGCGTATTTGATACAATTTATTGAGTGGGTAAACCCAGTAAAATGGTTTTATAATGTGTAATAAAAAAATATAAGTTTCGCGATACCTATTGTTTAAAAATTAGCTGTCTTGCATTCTGAAAATGCTGAATAGAACGTTACGTTGTAGGCCGCTGTATAAGAACGCGCGTGAGGTACGGCATGAAATTTAGGGGGTAAAGCCGGAATCCCTTTGCAGCAAATGCAAAGCGCCTAGAAAGAGATTAGGTTCTCTGAGAGCGCTTTATCAAGTGTATTATTATTATTAAAACTGTTTGCTATAATAATGAAACAAAGCCACAGTTTGATGACACCTATTGTTCAAATGGAAGCTAGTCGCAATTCGAATATGCAGTGAGTCTGAATGGCCCGGCCATTGAAGGTCATAGCACGAGAAGGCGCCTGCACAATCGCATGACATTTGGAAGGTAAACCCTGAACTATTTTTTCAAGACCGTGGAATATAAATGAATGGAGTTTCGCGGTGCCTATTGTGGAGAGTAGCTTAGATATGTAGAAAGGCGGCTGACCGTGGCTATAAGACGAATCCACAGCCAGAAAATATCCATTCTCTATGCCATGCAGTTTTGTTGGTAAATTCGGAATATGGTTTTCTACAATGCTGTATCAAAACCTCAGTTGCGTGAAGATTTATGGGGAAATAATACCGCATCGCAGTTCAATTTTCTAGTTCTGCTATCCGGATTGGGCCATCGAAGACCATAGCACGATAACGCACAAGTGAAATCGCGTTACGTCTGGTGGATAAAACTGACAATAATCTCTGTCGTTCGAAATAAAAACCGCAGTTTTGCAAAATATTTAGTGGAAATGGCAACTTTATTGCAGCTCAAATATTTAGGTTGCCATTCGGGCCGGACCATCGCAGACCTTAGCCTGAAAAGGCGCAGGTGCAATCGGCTAAAATTTGGTGGGTAAGCCTGGCATGGTGTTCTTTATCAATGTAGATAAAAATATTAAAAATAAGATTCATTTTTATAATACCCTAAGAAAACTTAATTTTTATTCAGGCTCTTCACATATGCCACGGAGCTCGAGCCCCCGACCTCAGTCATCAAATACATTCACCTTGATCTTAGTTGGAACGAGCACCTTGACCATTGGGTCTGAACCAGTGCGGCATACCACCGTTCTATTTTTTAGGGCTGCCATCTGGGCTGAGCCAGTGGAGGCCATAGCATGAGAACGCGAAAGTAAAATCACATGAAATGTCGCGGGCAAACTTGGCATATATTTCTCTATCAATTAAAACTACAGTTGCATGACGCATTTTGAGGAAGTCGCAGCTGCATTTTAGTTTGAATGTGTAGATGACTGGCTGGACCGGGCCATTGGAGGCCATAGCTCGAGAATACGCAAGCGCAATTGTATCTACTTTAGCGAGTAAACCCGTAACACCATTCAGTAAAATTTGAAATCAAAACCGCAGTTTTCCTATATTAATTGTTGAAATGGCAGCTTTATCATTGCGTATCGCAGTGTGTCGCAGCTGTTGGTGAGACTCAGCCAACGAGTGAGAAACCCATCAAGCTAACGGCTCAGCAGAGGGTACACTCGTCGTGCTATTTAAAAATGCCTTGCCCGCACACTCGACTACACTGGACAAATGAAGATAAGCTGGAGTCTCACCTTGAGCTGATCCAAGTTGGAAGAGTCTACCACCGCGCAACGCTGGGCTGACACTTGGCCGCTCAGCAGCCTCAGCTTGTCCTCCCAATGGACGATCTCGTCGTTCAGGCGGGACACGTCGTCGTTCAGCTCGCTGACGTAGTCGAAGCGAGCAAAGTTTCCGTCCTCTCGGCTAGAGAAGTCGCTAGCTGCTCGCTCGGTGCTTTCCAGGCCGGTGGCAATTCTCACCATGGTAATGAGACGCTGAAACTCGTGGTAGGCTCTCTGCTCCTCGCTCAGCGCTTTCTCCCTTTTGCCTGCGCGAAGAGCGAAAACCTCCAAAAAATGCACCAATTTAGAGACAAAGCACGCGGTGCAACGAGTACTCCTTGTTCTAAGAGTGCACGCTGAGTTTGAAGCTGAATAGTACACTCTTTAAAACGCCAGGTTAGCATTTACTAACGACTTCCCTAGTAACCTCTATCCCATGCAAGGTGATCTGTTTAAAAAAAAATGAAATTCTCTGCAGTGTGCCTTATCAGAATTTAGAGTTGTGCCTTAGATTACCGTGCAGCGTTTGCGAAACCAGGGACCGGAGAATGGCTTGCAAAGCCATTTAGACAGATTAGACTACAATAATTGCTCCTGATTACGAAACATCTGTGGAATGAGAGTACTTGAATCTATGTAGGCAGCGAAAAAAAACGTGTTGAAGCCCAGCGAGAGCTCAGAGCCCACAGAGCAGCCTCTAGCAAGCCACTTTTAATTTCTGCTCGCCCGGTAGTTGCGGCTGCCTATCGGCAGCTGGTCACCTTAGCAGCCAGTTTGCGCCAATAAAACAGCAGCTAGGTCATAAAGGAATTGTAAGAGTACGATCGTACTTATTTTGGACTTCTTGACATGTTCCTCCAGCTTGTACGTAGAGCGGTCATTGTCTTTGGTGACCATGAAATCCATAAGTGATGTATCATGAGCGATAAGCCTCTGGAGTAGCTTCATTTCCGATATGTGAGCAGTCTCCTCTTTCATTGCACGCTCCTTCAGCGTTTTCATCTTGTTGACAGCTTCAATTCTAAAAATTCTCGTTACATTTTAGAATCATCCGCAACCATTGAAAGACACGTATCGAATGATTAGGACGATCAAAATCACACTTTTAGAGTGGTCCATACAGTAGATTTGATGAATTAATCCTTCCTGCCTAGATTCGAAATCATACGATGCTGCATTTTTATAATAACATTGAACATAGAAAAGTCATCTTGAAGTTCTTGATTTTCACGTCAGACTTAAAAAAAACTTTTTTATACTTCAAAAAGAATAAAGCAATAGAAACCCTGAGCTTTCTTGTAGTTGGAATAAGATAAATGCGTATTGATTGAGCACTCCTAAAGTTAAACTTTAGGAAAGACGTTATTGCAATTTATTCGTGTGAGGAAGAAATGTTGGAGGTAGTTACACGCTTCCTTTTCAGCAAATGTAAAATGCTAGAAAGGAATTGAATTCTCTGAGGGCGCTATATCAAATGTATTAATATTATTATACATAACTAAGTTTTCTACCGAGGTAACAGATATGACTACCATCAAATAATGTACTGAATTGCACGATCATGCCTCTTCATAGGACGCTCATAGTAATGCAGAAAGCAAAAAGTGAAAATATTTTAGGTCATCCGTTGTATCTAATTTGTTACACCCAGAGAAGCTCTGTACATTCCTCATCTTGCTAAACTATTGAAGTGTCAAATTTACGCTACTACCTTCTTCATTACAATCAGTCACTAAATTTTTCCCTGAATGAGTAACTTGAGGCTTCATATAATTTTCAAATGGTTATTAAATAATTTTGACAGAGGGGACTAGAATTTAAGCAATCAATGCCATGATGAAATCGCAGACCATGCCAAATCCGTTATTATGACTTTCACGCACTCAAGCTGAAACTAGCTCGGTGTAGCAACTTTCAATTGCTAGCAGTTAGAGCCTCTCTATTTGAAGGTGACACAATCCTTAAGTTCCCGACATTGTTTTGAAAAAAGTCAAGGTAGAATACACGCGCGCGCGCTCGCACACACACACACACACACACACACACACACACACACACACACACACACACACACACACACACACACTAATTAAAGGCTGGAAACCCTTAGCTAAACCAGGGCTGCTCGTATTTTTGTTTAGAGTAACTTCATTTTTAAGAAAATGTTTGCTGTAATAACTTCTAAAGACCTCCCTCATCATTCATGGCTTACAAAAATGGCAAGATCACTGGCTGACTGTGATTTACTGCACTCAACAAATAATGATAATGATTATCATGCTTCTCTTGTAGCAAATGTAAAGCGCTTAGAAAGAGATTGAGTTCTCTGAGGGTGCTTTATGAAGTGTGTTATTATTACTATTATCATAATTATGAAGTTTCACATTAACTCAATGTATTTTGAGGTACTTCACATTTGCCGAAAAAGGAATTTTTTAAATTAGTTAGTGATAAGATGAGAAGAGTGAGCATGCATATGAAGACAAAGGACAACTCACATAGAGCCAGCCTAAGCTGCCAGGAATATGTGTGTTTTTAGCTTCTTTTTAAATTCTCTCAACTCCCTTGCTGCATGCATTGAAGACATTCGCACGTGGATGGAAGCAAATGTTCTTAAATTAAATGATGATAAAGCTAACTTACGAGTTATGGGCTAACCAAGTGCGATTCAGAAAATGGAAAGGCTAACGCCCAAAATCGGCTCTGCCAGCATATCTCCTGTTGAATCTGCACGAAATGTACTTGACATGTTATAATAATAATAATAATTCACTTGATAAAGCGCCCTCAGAGAACTTAATCTCTCTCTAGGCGCTTTACATTTGCTGTAAAGTGAAATGCAATTGAAAGGTAAGTAAAATCATGCTTGAAAAAACAAACGAAATGAATAATATGGTTAGGGGTGACATGCACAGGGTCAGCATGCAAATGTGGTTAGTGGCAGCATGCACAGTGTCAGCACGCATAAGCACATCAAGGACGAATCACAGGGACCCACTGAATGCTGTCCTAAATAGGTGTGTTTTTAGGTTCCTTTTAAATGTGGTCAGGTCAGGGGATGTTCTGACGCAGGTCGGCAGAGAGTTCCAGGCTTTGGGAGCATATGAACTAAATGCACGGTCTCCAAAGGATTTAAGGTTTGTATGAGGTATTTCTAGACTGTTGGATCCCGAAAAGCGAGTGGTACGATGCTTGGCCTGATGGGGTAGTATATCTGACAGATAGGCTGGAGCCATAGAATGAAGGGACCTAAAAGTGAGCGACAAAACCTTGAAGTCAATCCGTTGCTTGACTGGTAGCCAGTGCAGGTCGGCGAGAAGTGGAGTAATGTGGCAACTGCGACGCTCACGACAGACAAGCCTAGCTGCAGAGTTTTGCACCAGCTGCAATCGCCTGATCGCACATGCTGGTAGGCCAGTGAGCAGTGAGTTGCAGAAGTCGAGACGAGATGTCACGAATGCATGGACCAACTTGGACGTGGTATTTTTATCTAAACAGGCCCGAATTTTAGCAATTTTATGAAGCTGAAAATAGGCGGATTTGACTGTGGAGCTGATGTGGTCGTCTAACGAGAGGTCGCTTTGGAATATGACACCTAGATTTCGAGCTTATTCAACTGGAGATATGCTGGCAAGTCTGCATACTTTCAGCTACATAACGTTGCTAAAATTTGGGCTTGTTTAGATTGGGATACGACATCTAAATTGATCCATGCATTTGTGACATCCCAACTTGACTTCTGTAAATCACTGCTTTTTGGCCTACTGGCGTATGCAATCAGGCGCTTACAGCTGGTGCAGAACTCTGCGGCTAGGCTTGTCTGTAGCGATTTTCGCAGTTGCCACACCACACCACTTCTCGCCGACCTGCAATGGCTACAAGTCAAGCAACGGATCGACTTCAAGGTTTTGTCGCTCCTTTTTAGGTTCCTTCATCCTTTGGCTCCAGCCTATCTATCAGATCTACTTCCCCACCAGGCCAAGCATCGTACCACCCGCTTTTTGGAAACTAACTGTTTCCCTGTACTTCGTCCTAACATCAAATCCTTTCGCCACCGCGCCTTTAGTTTGTATGCTCTCAAAGTGTGGAACTCACTCCCGACTTGCGCCAGAACATCCCCTTACTTGACCACGTTTAAAAAGAAACTAAAAAAGCATCTATTTATCACATCATTTAGTGGGTCCATATGATTCTTTCTTTATCCGCTTATACGTGCTGACACCGTACATGCTGCAACTAACCATATTTTGCATGCTGACCCTGTGCATGTCACCTCTAACCACGTTATCCTTGCTGTCATTGAGCATGTTACCACTGACCATTCGATCGTGTTTCGTTTGCAGCAAATGTAAAGTGCCTAGAAAGAGATTTGAGTTTTCTGAGGGTGCTTTATCAAGTATATTATTATTATTATTATTATTATTTAATGTAGTCAAGTCAAGGGAAGTTTTGACCTCATTCGGTAGTGAGTTCTAGGCTTCGGAAACATATGAAAGGCAGCCTGTCGCGGATTTGTGGCTGGTTAGAGTCACACCTAGACGTCTTGAGTCTCAATAACTGGCGAGTACAATACCAAGCCTGATTGAAAGTAGTACCGTTAGGCACGCCGGAGAAAGAGAATGGAGGAATCTAAAAGTGAGTACAAAAAGTCGTTGAAGTCGAAAAACTGATTGATGGTGAGCCACTGCTGATCAAAGAGAAGTGGTTTAGTGAGGCAGCTACAACATTGACAGCAGACAAGCCTAGCTGCAGAGTTTTGCATTAACTTTAGCAGCAGCTGTTACACAGGCATGAACACCTGCAATGCTATTTACACCTGGAGGTCAAGTTGGCCTGAAAATAAGCAGATCGGCAATTGTCAACAAGCATCAGATACAGGCAAGAAAAGAAGTCACTAGAACTTTGTGCTGTCAGAACTAAGTTAATTCGACAAGCCTCTAATTTCTCTTTGAAATGAAAACAACTTGGCATTGAAACCAAAATTGAGAATGAAATGGAGGTCACTCAATTTAAAAAAAATAGGTACAAAATGGTTACAGAAAGATGTGAATCATACCGTAACCTGATTTCTCAGCTACTAAATCGTATCGCATTGTCCCATCATGACAACAACCAAAATACTAATAGAATCCCTAATTATCTCGGATTCCTGATCCTGAAATATTTTTGATCTTGCCGATAGGGATATTTGTCGCTGTGAATAGGAAAATATATAGGCACAGCATTTAATGATGCAACGGACTTTGTGGGAGAGACGGCTGGGTAAGATGGTCATGCCAACCAGCCCCAGAGTAGGGTCGATTCAAAGGTATTCATGCCAGTTAGTCAGGTCAGAAGAATTTCTGTTCAGCGTCAAATGTCTAAGCGATACGTAGCTATAAACCATAGCTCAAGCAAATAATATTCTTGTATTTAATTCAAGTAAGAAATACATTTTTCATGTACCAGGAGTGCAAGACTCTCACTAAGCGCTTTGTTACGATGTTAGGAAATTACAATGTTATGATACAATAGGCGACTCTTTGGATGGAATAGGATGTTTATGCTAGCCTAAGCGTATATTTTTTGTATTATGACAACTATGCAACGTGCTGGTGTGACCGGAGGGCGGATAAGGTTTTCCGGAGGTTTTTTATCAAGGGCAGCGTACCCCGGAGTTTTTTAGAAGTAGAAACCTGGTACTATGTGAGTCCAAGGTATTTTCTGTTCGCACTGGATACCCAGAAAAGCGCTGCAGCAGCTGCAAGACGTTTCTGGCTCACCTAATCTCGTAGTTTGACTGGGCCTCTCTGCTTTCGTCTCCGACTTTCTTCTTGTACGACTGCACCTTGTCGACAAGCCGTCGGTAGAGGCTCTTGAAAACTAGTCTCATGTAGAGCAGCAATTGAATGGCTTCGCGAGACTTCGCGTTTTCAGTCAATTGGAGATTAAGGTCGGTCGTCATCTGCGAAGTGCGAGGGCAGACGCCAGTAGCTAGGTGTTTTAGGCTCAGTCGACAGACGCTTTACATTAAGTGCTGCTGCGGCTGCGAAGCCGCAGCGTATCTATCTTCGCGCCGATCTATTGGCGATCGGCTTCGCGAGACCGGCGCTAATCGGCGAGCGTCACCTTGTGCAGCCGGTTCTCGAGAATTCGCACGCGCCGCGAGGCTCGTATGCTCCTCTCGCGCTGCTCCTCTTCCGACCCGACGGCCTTACGCTGCTCGTCCACGTGCCTCGAGAGCCGGTCGATCTGCAGAATCGAGCTCGCGCGGCGTCGGCTCTGCCTTTGCACGCAGGACGCCAGCTGCTGAGGGCCTGCTGCCTGTCTGTCTAGGCCTTGCTGTCTCATCGAACCGCTGAGGGGCAAGCCAGCCGAAACGAGAGAGAGAGAGAGAGAGAGAGAGAGAGAGAGAGAGAGAGAGAGAGAGAGAGAGAGAGAGAGAGAGAGAGAGAGAGAGAGAGAGAGAGAGAGAGAGAGAGAGAGATACAGAGAGAGACAGAGACGGAGACAGAGAGAGAGAGAGAGAGAGAGAGAGAGAGAGAGAGAGAGAGAGAGAGAGAGAGAGAGAGAGAGAGAGAGAGAGAGAGAGAGAGAGAGAGAGAGAGAGAGAGAGAGACAGAGACAGAGACAGAGACAGAGACAGAGACAGAGACAGAGACAGAGACAGAGACAGAGAGACAGAGACAGAGACAGAGACAGAGACAGAGACAGAGACAGAGACAGAGACAGAGACAGAGACAGAGACAGAGACAGAGACAGAGACAAAGACAGAGACAGAGACAGAGACAGAGACAGAGACAGAGAGAACGGCGAGATAAGACCGAGGAGGGAAGAACGCAGAGACGACGCACGCAGCCTCGAATAGCGTCATTTCACCAGCCAACCCGAGCGTGCTGGTCTCGCGCGCCGAGTCGCTGCAATGCGGGTTTTCGGTCGCGGCCGCTGGCAGCCTCCAACCTGTCTGTCAATCTCGGCGATGCGGCCTTCTTCGCTGCGAATCAGAGTCAAGTAGGCTTCGTGGCCCTCGAGCAGTGCGGCCAGCTGCTGAGTGGCCGCCAGGTCGACCGCCAGCTTCGCCGGACTGTAGGCCACTGACAGCTTGAGACCCATCTCGTCGTTCTCTCGCTTCAACCTGCTTATGTCGGCGCTGCAGCGAATAGAATATTAATGCGTCTAGTTTGATTCGCACAGCAGAGAGCCAGCCGATGACCAAAGCCAACAGTTTATTACGACACTCGGAGCCGAAGGGCGCACGGCTCCCTTCGGCCTCTTCTCCCACTCGACTCCCTCTCCTCGACTCCCCTGGTCGACCCCGATGATTCATCGAGGACCACAACTGTGCATAGGCAGACCCTGATGGTGAATCCACCGTCTGTCCACCAGTGGGTTACTGGCCTATGTCCACGTGACATCACAGGCGGATCGCAGCTGTGCACCGGCCCCTCTCGGTGATGCTTCTAACAGCTGTTCACCAGCGGGTTATCAGAGGACCCTGCATATTATACATACATACATACATGCATACATATATACGAACTGCACTGCGTGCGTCGTTCTGACGTGGCAATGAAAATGCAGGTTTAATTGACCAATGCAGTGCGCTTGCGTAAATTAATGCTATTGTGTGCCTGTAATTCCGAAAGGCCACAAAGACTAAGCCAGCAATAAGCTACTAAGCATGCGGTAGACAATCGCGAGCAGTGGCTGCAATTGACGCATAATTAGAATGCGTATGCAGGCACATTAATCCATATAAATCTCGGAGTTTATACTGAGATACAATCAATATATTTAATATAATCAATACAATCAATAATAATACAACAATAACATACTGAGATACAATACAAATGAGATACAGTCTGCAATCGAACATTGGTTGTTTTAGTCATGCGAACGTACAAGTGGATGCTGCAGATATATTTATATGTCCATGCGAAGTGAGTGAGCTAGCTGCAAGATCACCAAACTAGCTTCCTTACAGCATGGCTATTTATTTAGCGGGCATGATAGCACTTTACAGCAAGGACCTGCACTCGCGATCAGACAGCAAAACTAGTAATAATAATACTATTGAGATGCAGTTTGATCAGTAACATTAGAGAAATACATCTCAATCTAATAATAATAATATTAATACATTTGACAAAGCGCCCCCAGAGGACTCAAATATCGTTCTAGGCGCTTTACAATTGCTGCAAAGAAAGCACGATCGAGTGGTTAGTGGTAACATGCTCAATAATCAACAAGAATACAATGGTTAGGGGTGACATGCACAGGTCAGCATGCAAGTGTGGTTAGTGGCAGCATGCAACAGTGTCAGCACGAATAAGCACACAAAGGACAAATCACAAGGACTCAATAAATACTGTCATAAATAGATGCTTTTCTAATTTCATTTTAAACGTCGACAATTCAGGAGATGTGACGCAGGTCGGGGTGAGTTCCAGGCTTTGGGATTATACAATCTAAATGCACGGTCTCCAAAGGATTAAAGTTTGTATGAGCTATAAGTAAACAGTTAGATTCCGAAAACCGGTTGGTACGATGCTTAGCCTGGTGGGGGAATGGATTTGATAGTTAGGCTGGAGCCAAATAATGAAGGAACCTAAAAGTTAGTGACGAAACCTTGAAGTCGATGCGTTTGTTGACTGGGAGCCAATGCAGGTCTGCAAGAAGTGGTGTGATATGGCATCTGAGACGTTCACGACAAACAAGCCTTGGTGCAGAGTTTTGCACCAGCTGTAAGTGCCTGAGTGCACAGGCCAGTAGACTAGCAAGCAGTGAGTTACAGAAGTCAAGAGGGGATGTCACAAAAGCATGGATCAATGTGGATGTGGTATCGCTGTCTAAACAAGCCCGGATTTTAGGAAATATAGTTAATTTATGTAGCACCCAAAGAGAACTCAATCTATATTCAGGCGCTTCACGTATGCCTCGGGGCTCGAGCCCACGACCTCAGTCAGACCTTGATCGGGGCGAGCACCTTAACCAATAGACCAAACCAGCTGCATGCTAAGAAGGTTATGTAGCTGCAAGTAGGTGAATTTGACTGTGGATCTGATGTGGTAGTCTAACGAAAATGCTGATATCGACGATAAACCATCTCCTCAGCCGCTCCCAGGTTAGCTCCTTACCTGATGATCCTTTTGATGATCTAGCCGATCGCTTCCCTCGATTCTTTCTGCAGAAGATAGACAAGATCAGGGAATCCATCCCTGTGATGACAAAATTTCCACTAGAATGCTGTTCCCCGATTCCTGGCTGCACCTCCATGTCTACATTAAGCAGGTCACTAGTGATCTAGTCCTAAAGTTCGTATCTCAATCAAAGCAGACAACAACTCCTCTGGACCATATTCCCATTGTCCTGTTCATACGTTGCATTGATCTGCTGCTGCCATGCATAACTAACATCATTAATATGTCATTAGCCTAAGGTCATGTCCAGCACCTTTCAAAAAAGCTGTAGTCATGCCACTTCTCAAAAAAGCGACACTAGACCAAGAGAACTTGAGCAACTACAGCCCAGTCTCCCTTCTACCATTCCGATCAAAGACACTGGAACGAGTCGTGGCAGACCAGCTCAACTCATATATAAAAACCTCACACCTTGCTAGTAAGTTCCAGTCTAGATTTAGAGCTAATCACTCCACAGAGTCAGCATTGCTTAGGGTATACAACGACCTACTTAGGAATGCAGACATGGGTAGAGTGTCTCTTCTTGTTTTGCTCGATCTTTCGGCAGCTTTTGATACCATCGATCACAAAGTTTTTCTAGAGCGCCTCTCATATCGCCTGGGCATCACTGGCACTGCTCTGCAGTGGTTCAGGTCCTATCTCAGTGGGAGACGCCAGCGTATTGATGTGAATGGACAAAGATCATCCGAGGTACCTCTGAAATATGGCGTACCTCAGGGCTCCGTGCTAGGTCCAGTTCTTTTCACGGTTTATACTCTCCCTCTTGCTGATGTGATTGTCAAGCACAATCTCGGCTTTCACTTCTATGCGGATGACACTCAGTTGTACCTTTGTTTGATCCCTCCCAGCCTTCAAGCAGCTCAAATTCTCTCAACTCACTAGCTGCATGTATTGATGACATCCGCACATGGATGGCAGCAAATTTTCTAAAACTAAATGACGATAAAAACTAACTTACTAGTTATTGGCAAACTCTGAGTGATTCACAAATTGGAAAGGCTGACGCTCAAAATTGGCTCTGCCAGCATATCTCCTGTTGAATCAGCTCGAAATCTAGGTGTCATATTCCAAAGCGACCTCTCATTAGACGACCATATCAGCTCCACAGTCAAATCTGCCTATTTTCAGCTTCATAAAATTGCTAAAATTCGGGCTTTTTTAGATAAGGATACCACATCTAAGTTGGTCCATGCATGCGTAACATCCTGTTTCGACTTCTGCAACTCACTGCTTGCTGGCCTACCGGCATGTGCGAACAGGCGACTGCAGCTGGTGCAAAACTCTGCAGCTAGGCTTGACTGTCGTGAGCGGCGCAGTTGCCACGTTACTCCACTTCTCGCCGACCTGCACTGGCTACCAGTCAAGCAACGGATTGACTTCAAGGTTTTGTCGCTCACTTTTAGGTCACTTCATTCTTTGGCTCCAGCCTATCTCTCAGATATACTCCCCCATCAGGCCAAGCATCGTACCACCCGCTTATCGGAATCCAACAGTCTACAAATACCTCGTACAAACCTCAAATCCTTTGGAGACCGTGCATTTAGTTCGTATGCTCCCAAAGCCTGGAACTCCCTCACGACCTGTGTCAGAACATCCCCTGACCTGACCACATTTAAAAAAACTTAAACACACACCTATTTAGGACAGCATTTAGTGAGTCCCTGTGATTCGTCCTTGATGTGCTTATGCGTGCTGACACTGTGCATGCTGCCACTAACCACATTTGCACGCTGACCTTGTGCATGTCACCCTTAACCATGTTATTCATGTTGTTTGTTCATCAAGCATGATTTTACTCACCTTTCAATTGCATTTCCCTTTGCAGCAAATGTAGAGCGCCTAGAGCAGGGGTGTCCAACACGTGGCCCGCGGGCCACAACCCGGCCCGCCGAGGTCTTCTATGCGGCCCTCAACGTTATCCCAAAAACATTTGTCACTACATGTTTTTCGTTAGTTTTTAATCATTAAAAACGGTGATATAAGGCGCTGTGATGTACGTCACGCGTGCGTGAAGGTTTCCGAATGGCTATTTTCGCGTGAAGGTAAGAAAATCGATTTATTTTGCTAGCCTTTATGTGAACATTTTGGCGTGAAGGGGTTATATATTCATGCTACAGCAGCGCCATTACGTTCACATTTATAACGCTTCCGCAAGCGGAATTAACTGTTTCACGCTGTGGATAGAAAGAAAGAGCCGTTTCTCAGCCGCTGCTGCACGAACTGGAATCAGTCAGGTAGGTTTTTAAAAAAACACGAATTGCTCAACTTACTTACTAATGCTAAGATATTGCCGTGATGAAATATAAATTAATCAATTCGTAACTGATCTGTTTTTTTATTTCACAGAGAAAAATGGCGGCGTATGTGAATACTAGCAAAAAACGAAAAATTGATGCAGAAGGAAGACTTTTCAAAGCATCTTGGACTGTAGACTATTTTGTAAGGGAACGCTTCGGTAGGATAATATGCCTAATATGCCAAGAAACAATTGCCGTTGCAAAGGAGTACAATGTTAAGCGACATTTTTCAACAAAGCATGGCGACAGGTACAACAGCCTGACTGGTCAACTTCGAATTGATCGCGTGAACTCGTTGAAACAGAGCGTCATCGGACAGCAATCATTGCTTACAGCAGCCAGCAGCAAGTCTGAGGCTTCAACCAAAGTAAGTTTTTTAATAGCTGAAGTATAGCTAAGCGGGGTAAAGCATTTTCCGATCGTGAATTTGTTAAGAAATGCCTCAGGTTGTTTACTGGTGTGGTCTGTCCAGAAAAGAAGTCAGAAGTAGAGAAAGTTAGTCTTTCTCATCAAACGGTTGCGAGAAGAGTTGACGAGCTAGCATCCAACATAGAAGAAAGTCTCACTACAAGACTTGCTGAATGCGAATTTTATTCTCTTGCGCTCGACGAAAGCACGGACACTAACGATACGGCTCAACTGTCGGTGTTTGTACGCGGAGTAACAGGAAAGTTTGTCACTATCGAAGAACTGTTGGATATATGTTCAATGAAAGGCACTACAACGGGGAGGGATATTTTGGATCAGGTCAAGAGGGTCCTCACAAAATTTAATCTTCCTGAAACTAAATTGATTGGTCTAACCACAGACGGAGCCCCTTCAATGACAGGTAGACACAATGGATTTGTATCTTTAATGGTAAAATTAGTTAGTACCTCACAAGATTGTCAGTCATCACTGCATCATCCACCAAGAACAGCTATGTGCAAAGGTCTTGAGCATGCAACATGTAATGGACAATGTAGTTTCAACAGTCAATGTGATAAGGTCTCGTGCGCTAAACCACAGACAATTTCAGGCTTTTCTTGAAGAGTTGGGATCAGATCATTGTGATGTTATTTGTTTCTGCCAAGTCCGTTGGCTAATGAATTGGCTTTTTTGGTGGACATGACCAAACATCTTGCAGATATTAATGTCAAACTCCAAGGTAAGGATCAACTGGTCCATAAAATGCATGAGTGTGTTGTCGCGTTTGTGCAAAAGCTGAAACTTTTCCGGAAACACTTAGATCAGAAGAAACTGTTACATTTCACAACACTAGCAACAAGATCGCCAGAAACGCTGGCTCATATGAAGTACTCCACTCTTGTTAGCAAACTTGTTGATGAATTCGAAGAGGGGTTTCAGGATTTCCAACAACATGCAGATGACATGAACATGATTAGCATTCCATTTAATATCGATCCCTCTCATGCACCTGATGAATTTCAACTCGAACTAATCGTTATTCATAATGACAGCAATTTAAAAACTGCTTATGATCAGCATGACCTTGTTACCTTTTACAAGCAGTATGTTTCATCAGAGTCTTTTCCCTAACCTAGCCAAACATGCTCGCAGGTATATTGTACTTTTTGGCAGCACATAATGCTGTGAACAGCTTTTTTCCAGACTGAAGCAAAGACTCGATCCGTTCTCACAGATGAAAATTTATCAGAAATCCTTAGAATTGCCGCATCCACTGTTGCAGCAGATGTCGACATTTTATGCAAACAGAAACAATGCCAAATATCTCATTGATGCCTGGAGTGCAGAAGACATTGAATACCTGTGGCATTTAATTAATCCGAAGACATTAATATTATGTGAGTCCTTGTCATGTAATTTTGTAAGTTTTATAAGTTTCTGTCTTCATGTTATTAAAATAAAAATCCAAAAGTAAAAGATTTGCCATAATGTCTATTGAATTATTTTCCAGATCACATGATTACATTTTTATTACTTATTATTTTTAATTATAATTAGGATAACAATACTATTGTATTGCGGTTTATTTATTAAGTATTATAGTAATAGTCATACTAAATTACGATCTTATTTTCTGATGCGGTTAACTACGCCAATTTACATGTGGCCTTCGGACCTTTTAAATTTTTGAGATGTGGCCCCCAACGCAAAAAGGTTGGACACCCCTGGCCTAGAGAGAGATTAAGTTCTCTGGGGGTGCTTTATCAAGTACATTATTATTATTATTATTAAAAGTCACTTTGGAACAAGATGACTAAATTTCGTGCAGATTTAACAGGAGATAGGCTGGCAAAGCCGATTGTGGGCGTCAGCCGTTCCAATTCCTGAATATTACTTGGTTTGCTCATAACTAATATCTAGGAGATTTGGAATCCACCGACTAAAAATTATAACCTTGGTATAATAAAATACGCAGTATAATGCTTAGAAAAGTGTGTGGGAGCAAAACAGTGTCGAGCCAGATTTGTAAAAAATCAAGAAGACACTCTCAGGGCCGTCGGAAAGCATTACCTCGAGGTAGGAACATGCTGTGACTCATGCTCCGGCAAGCAAGAAAAGCACACAAGACCGAAGCTCACTTTGGTGAAGGAAAAGATGTGCGGCATAGATAGACGTGTCTGTAGCTGGGACTCAAAGGATGCCAAATCATTGTAGGTAGTAACCGAGTCGGGCATTGAGTTACGGTCTTATGATGTAAGCTAACTAAATACAAATAATTAAATCCATCCTAGCTGATTAAACAGCCTCTTTTCGTATTGCGACAGAAGAGCCTTTACGGCTATCACCACCGCTTGCAGTGGCGATAAAGAATGACCCACCACAGGAATCGAACCCACGATCTCGTGCCCAAGGTCGTGAAAGCAACCGCCTTACCTAGTGTGCCATCAGAGCAACTAAACGTGAAGGACGACGAGATGACTGAATGCTGGTGTGAGAGGGGTCTGACGTTGCAATGCGCTTTGATAGATAGGCCGGTGCAAGCAAGTGAAGTCAGCCTATACGATAGAGAGAGAGAGAGAGAGAGAGAGAGAGAGAGAGAGAGAGAGAGAGAGAGAGAGAGAGAGAGAGAGAGAGAGAGAGAGAGAGAGGGAGTTTAACCATGTTAGTCAATTACTTGAGCTTGTGAGAGAGAGAGAGAGAGAGAGAGAGAGAGAGAGAGAGAGAGAGAGAGGGAGTTTAACCATGTTAGTCAATTACTTGAGCTTGTGAGCCAAGCATTCCAATAAGTGACGAGACTCTACAGATTCTACATTAATGACTTTGATGTAATTACCAAAATGGTTTGGTCAAGTGACATGCAGCATTGAAATTGCCTAATATAGTGCAATAAATCTGTTGTCTTTATTCGGCGTAATACAAACAGGAAATATAACATTTCTTACCAATCAAATTGCGTAGCGTTTACTTAATATAATTAAATCTAAGCGCTGAAAATATTGTATCTTGATAGCCCATTGTTATAGACTAATGGTTTGCTACAGTCAAGCGATGAAATAACGTTAACTCGCAATAAAATCTATTTTATGGCTTATTTACATATTGTATTACTTAGTTTAGCTCCATAAAAATAGAGGTAATATATGACTTTTAAGATAACCCAGACAATTAAGCAAACATTTTTATTTCGCCATACTACTTTATTAATACTGCAGCATCAAATTTCCATGGTTATGACCTCAACTCCCAATGATGATTTGGCATAACTTCTATATCTATGCAGCTCACTTGCTGAGCTATATGGCTTAAGACATCAGGATGGTAGTTCAGACAAAAAATGACGCAGAGTACAATGCTGTTTCCAAAGCTAACAATAATAATACACTTATTAAAGCACCCTCAGAGAACTCAATCTCTTCCTAGGCGCTTTACATTTGCGCAAAGGAACCACGATCAAATGGTGAGTGGTATCATGTTTGATGAACAATATGAATAACATGGTTAGGGATGACATGCACAGGGTCAGCGTATAAACTATCATGTTTTGGCAAGGTTAAAGCATAGGTACTAATCTCTGCCAAACGTTTACTTAAAAAGGGATGACCAGCCAATAGGCAAACATATCCCACATAATAATAGTAGTAATAAGGATAAAACTGAAAATAAGAAATTTGCATAGCGCTCACAGAAAACTTAATCTCTTTCTAGGCACTTTACATATGTTGTTAAGGAAGCATAATAAAATGACTAGTGGTAGCATGCACACTGACAGCAGGCATAACATTGTTAAAGGCGACATACGTAGTGTCAACGTGTAGAATATGGTTATTGGTAGCAGGCATAGTGTCAGCACGCATACGAATGATGAACGCATCACAAGGACTCACCAAATGCTGTGATAAAAAGACGCGTTTCTTTTTAAATGTCGTCAAGTCAGGGGATGTCGTGAAGTCAGTTGACAGCGAGCTCCAGGCTTTTAAGAGCATGCGAACTAAAGCCACGGTCCCAAAGGATTTGAGGTTTGTAAGAGATCTAGCTAAACGATTGGAGTCTAAACCGTGAGTGGTACGATGCCTAGCCTGATGAGGGTGTGGTTTTATTTAATTGATGACACTGCCCCTGATCGCTGTACGAGTGGGCTGTGACACTCGATGTGGTAACAGCCCGGACGTGATATTAGTGTTTGTTTTGACACGGGAGTCGGGGGACTCGGTGGGCGATGAGAGCTGTTCTTCGCCCTGCTCCGTGTGGAGGTGGAATAAACTGGTGGTGTTGCACGTCGGCTAGCGTTCTGTGCCATTCGCGACGATAATTCGGACTACAGAGGGAGTAGATCTGATAGCTAGGCTGGAGACACAGAATGAAGGGACCTAAAAGTGAGTGACAGCCCATTGAAGTCGATGCTCTGCTTGATTGGTAGCCAGTGCAGGTCGGTAAGAAGAAGTATGATGTGGAAACTACACCGCTTACGGTAGAAAAGCCTAGCTGCAAAGTCTTGCACCAACTGTAAGCAAATGATTACACAGGCCGGTAGACCAGCAAGCAGTGAGTTACAAAAGTCAAGATCAGATGTCATAAATGCAGGGACCAATTTGAATGTAGCGTCTTTGTCTAAGCAAGCCCAAATTTGAGCAATGTCATGTAACTAAAAGTACGCGGATAAGGCTGGAGCTAATGGTGTTATCCAGTGGAATTTGAATTTGGGCATGCTGGATGATATGGTGGAAGATATGCTGCCAAAGCTGATTTTGAACATAGAGGTTTCCAGTGCGAGTCACACTTGGTTGCCAATAGCTAGTAAGTGGGTTTTACCGGCATTATATGAAAGAAAGTTAGCTGCCTTCCAAATTCAAATGTGGATGTCAGCAATGCATGCAGCAATAGAGTAAAAAGAATTTGACGAGCAGAAAGTCTGGGAGGGATAAAAGCAAATGGACAACTGAGTGTCATCTGCATAGAAGTTAAAGCCTAGGTTGGGACTGGCTGTTACAGCGGATGAGAGAAAGTATAAGATATGAAAAGAGGCGGACCAAGCACAGAACCTTGCAGTACCACATCTTTCATGGTTCCTCGGATGAACTTTGTCCTTTCACATCACAACATGGGCATCTCGCACCGAGATAGGATTGGAACCATTTCAGTGCAGTGCCAGTGATGCCCAGGCCAGATGAGAAGCACTCGAGTAGGACTTGGTGATTAATAGTATACAACGTTGCCTTAAGATCAAGCAAAACAAGCAGAGAGTTTTTACCCAAGTCTGAATTATAGACTCGAAGCAACGCTGACTCTGTTGAGTGACTAGATTCTGAATACAGACTTCAACTTAATCGCTAGCTTTGGGTTTCAATATGAGCGTTTAGCCGGTCTGCTGAAACTTGTTCCAGTGTATCTGATAGGAACAGTGAAAGGGGGACTGGGAGGAAGCTGCTCACGTTCTCTTGTTCTAATGTTGCTTTCTTAATTACTAGCCCAAGTACCGGCTTTTTAAAAAGTGCAGGGACATGACCTGAGGCGAAGGCCATAGTAATTGTGTTAGTTATGCGTTTCAGCAGCAGATCTAAGCTACTAAAACGCTGGACAGCGGGAACAGATTTTAGAGGACCGGTAGACGTTTTTTCACTGCGAGATGAATTTCAGAATGAGGTCACTCGTGGCCTTCTGTAATGTTGATATTAAGATGCTGCAAGAAAGTGAGGAAGAGAAGTCATATGGAATCGCTGTTAAGGTTCAGGAGTCCAGAGGGGATGCTGCTACCTTATGGATGTACTCTCTGATATTATCTATCTTACTGACAAAGCAGCTAAATCCTAAATCCGTTGAGCTGGTTTGGCCCAGCGGTTAAGGTACTAGACCCGACCAATGCCTGGCCGAGGTCGTGGGCTCGAGCCCTGTGGCATATGTGAAGCGCCTGATTAGAGATTAAGTTCTCTTAGGGCGCTATAAGTGAATTATATTTAAATTTAAATACAGAATCAGCTAGATTACCATAATGATCACTGGGTAAGGAGCTAAAGGAGGGTTGTTAAGAAGATAGTTGATGGTAGACATCAGTACTTTTATATTGTGCAATTGTGATTTAACAATATTTTTATAGAAGCAAGACTTGGCCTTTGATAAGATCGATTGATATGGCCTATAGTGGTCTCTGTATGCCTGACAATGTACAGAGAGCCCTGATCTTTTTTATGCTTTCCAATGCTTGCGATAAGTAGAACTAGCTAGTTTAATGTTTGAGGTAAAACGCAGGCTGTCTGTAACAGGGCGCATTTTGTGAAAAAATGTGCCAAATCGTTAAGTATGTCAGCAAGTGCCGTGTTGTAGCATTCTAATAACGACGACAGGTCGGAAGGAGGATTGAGCAGCAGGGGCGAAAATATTTTCGCGAGGGCAGTATCATTGTCAAGGGCTTTGAGGTTCCATAATTCAAGCATGAGTTCGGTGAACAACACTTGGCAATCACAATGAAAAGAACCCAGTTTATGTTACAACACCTAATTGCAGGTACCTGTGATTGAGACAAAACGCCACAATTAAAGTTCTCTAGATTTCAAAGGCTCAATTTGCACCTCATGCAGCCGACCTACTTCTGCTTAACCACAATATTAGTTACTTCCTGCGTGTAGGCGTCCTTTGCATTTTGCATGGATCGCAGCCGCTGAGCCAATGCCGCATAGTCTGCTTCCTTGGTGTCTTTTTCCTCCTTGACGGGCTTAGCAGGAGTCCGGCCCTGCTCTGCCATCTTCAGAACTGGTAACGTAAACGCAACGAATCTCCGACCTTGGTTTCAACCTGAGTGTGAGAATTTTACCGCAGAAGCAGTTTAAATAGTTTTTATTAAAGTAATAATGCATTTGTGCAACACTTTAAGAGAACTAAAATTCTCACCAGGCACTTCTTACAGGCTGGAAAAAGCTTATGAGCTGTCATAAACATGAATAATCGTAGCGTGCAAAAGCGAATAGACGTATATAGTACCGCAAGAGTGCCAAATATTTTTCAAGGTGCATTTCATACGCTGAAAAGGAAGTCTGGCAATTGCAAGTATACAAAGTTCACAGCTTCGGAACAAACAGGTATATAAATTACAGGTCACTCACAGAAAGCAAAGACTGAAAAGAACAGTTAGGTTCTTGGCTTATCTTTGAATGGCGTCAAGTTAGAAGATGATGTAAAGTTCTTGGCTTTATTGCATGTTAACGGAAGGGTTTAATAGCCTCAAAGATAACATAATCTCCAACCAGGCGCTTTACAGCTTGCTGCATGAAGATTAATGCTATACCTTTAGTGACGTGCATGATATCAGGCACAGCAAAGCGAACAAGAATTATGCTTAATCCAGCATACTACATCAAACACCGTCACCGGCTAGGAAGACCTGTGGCTAGTAGCATGATATGTATCCTGCCCAGATTCGCAAGTAAATTAAACCCAAACAAGAGAAGTTCACTCATGCGAAGGAAAGTCTGACCCCAAGAGATACGTCTTTAGCTGAAAATTATAAGACGCAAGGCGATTGCAGGTAATGAATGCAGCTGGAAGTGAGTTCCGAAATTTCGGACCATTCGCATTGAAGATTACTTAGAGGCATCCTTAAACGACGAGTCAAAAGGGAAGGTAATACCACAAGAAGCATGAACACAAACTAATTCAATACTTATGGCGGGGAAAGAGAACAGAGGAACTTACAGGTGAGCGATAGAGTTTTAACATTGAGACACTGCTTGACGGTTAGCCAGAACAGATTGGGTAGAAGTGACATAATTAAGCAATTGCAAAGTTTACGACAGGAAGCCGAGTTACAGTATTTGCAGTAATTGTTAGCTGTTTTTACATCTCTGGCATGGAAACCTAAAAATTGCGAGTTAGAGGAGTCTAGTCGGGATAGAACCAATGCATGGGTCAGGTTGAGTGTCGTCCTTGTCCAGGCTAGTCAATATTTTTGCAATTTTAACAAGGCAAAGTGTGTGGACTTGAATATGGAACTAAGCTGACCATAGAGCGAAAAGTAATTTCAAATAAGGAAGCCTATTACACGTACAATTACAATAACAATAATTAATAATTTTACAGCATCATAAGAGAACTTAGTCATTATCCTGGTGCTTTTTCTGGTTTCTGTAGCAGAATTTATACCCAATGATCACTGACATGCATGAAATCAAGCAAGCAAAGGCAATACAGTTTCATGCTAAGGCAATCCTGCAAAAGCAACATGGTGACACTCATCGACACCGGTAATAAGACCTCTGGTTAGCACTACTACCATAGAGATACTGGCTGAGCCAACATGAAGGCTAGGCTTTCTAATTTCTGAGTAGCAATTGGTTAGATCATGTGTTTGCGGGTATGAACCTGTCTATAACTCTAAATAGTAGAAAAAAAAATGGAGAATCTTCCATAGTACGCTTAGAGCCTAAGCGACTTTCAGTGGGCATACTGTAACCGAAAGACTCCATCTCGCGCAAAAAGGAGAAAGCGAGAAGCGTAGCTGAGTCAGTAGGGCAATCGAGGAAATGAGCAAAGAGAAAGTAGTAGCACACAATGGCTAAGATGGGACAGGCCACAGTCAGTAGCATGAGGGAGGATGACGTTACGTGAGAATTGTGGAAGTGATTTCTCCAGTCTAACTAACGTAGAACAAAAGCTTCAGTCGCCATCAATCTTTAAACAATGGAATAAAACAGCTATTTTGTTTGTTCTTGGAGGACCTGAAGGCGGAACTAGGAGGTTGAAACTGGAGAAGCAGTTCAGCTAGGAATTAAGGAGCTAATGCATGGCAGGCTGAGAAGGTCAGAGCAAGAGCTCTGTATCCGATGATAAATAAATACAATTCAATTTGAGAAAGCTGACGGCTGCCCAATGGCAAGGCTGCCTTCTAAATGCACTGAACTTGCCTGATGCAGCGGGTTGTAATTTCCTGTTTATATATCAAGCCAAATACTAGATGGATAATTTGAGCAACTTCAACAAAATTGTTAAAATAATTTAACGACTATACATCTGCTGCAATTTCTTGACGATAGTTTCACTGATCAGTCAGCAGACGTTCTTGTGGTCCTTATTAATGAGTCACAACGACACGATAAGTTAGCGCTTCCTATATCTGAGGATTTTTAATTTACTTATGAAATATATAATTCATTATATCTTTTATCGGCCAGTATGATTATCTTGGGGTCAGTTTTTCACGAAGATTTCAAACCACGAGTCTCATTTTATTCATGAAGTCATTTATGGATAGATATTTATTAGCAGTTTGATGAAAGCGCTAAATATCAATTTTAATAAATGTGCAGAGTCATTTCCAGTGGAAATGCACATATGGAATTCCGACAAACGTAAGATAAGTCATCAATGCCCTATAACTGACCTATAATAACGACTATTCACTTTAATTATTTAACAAATCAATTATTGACCGTTTGAAAAACTCTACTCTTTTGTAGGAAGACTATTAAAAATCATTTGCAATTCGTAATCAGTGTTGTTTTATAACGGGAAGGCATTGTGCCTATGGAATGTTGCAATCACGAAGTTCGTCATAAAAAAGCCTAGCGTTTTTCGCTGTAAGTAAGCATCTTTGCACAAGCAGAAAGGCCCACACTGAAAAGAATTACAGAAGTTTGGATGGGTCTTTACAAACGCACGGACTAAATTTGCAATGGTACCCTTTAATTAGCGCGTCCTAATTTTAAAATATGCATAGCTCATTTTCCGCCCTAGAGTCGATGTAGTCATCTAAGCAAAAGATGGTACTACAGCGGGACTCCAAAATTCTCCAGGACCTCAAATTCAGTGCCGAGGCTGCAGAGGAAACTGCTGCCTGAGCGAATTTTATTCGCCATTTGGTTGCTGCTATAATTTGTGCAGGCGAAGGCTTCAATTCGCTGTGACTTCCATGTGGCAGATTCTAGGCTCGCTGTGAGAGCAAGCTTCAATATATTTTGATTTAAAGAAGACAGAGAGTGCATGTTAGCACGTTAACACCAAATATATTGCAACTTCTGTTCATTGTTTACTTTGAGCTGCACAAATTTGGTCTTACAATGATATTAAACTAGGTTTAGGAGTATTGGTCATACTTAGTAAGTTTATGAACATTTTTAAGCATTTGTATATACTTTGCAATCAATTTACCGCACGGAAAATCCAGATGGCAACAAGGTTTTGTACAACCATGGGTGCGTGCGGTATCAACCAAGCTGAAAACGAGTCAATATTTTCTCTTCCAAATTTATTATAAATATTTTTTAAAACGTAAATTCTAATCAATTCTTCACTAGGCCAACTGCAAAAGAAGTAATTTATTTTTTAAAAGGTATTCACTACATAAAATTATAGGTTTGTATACTTCTGCAACTCACTGCTTACTGGCCTACCAGCATGTGCGATCAGGCGATTGCAGCTGGTGCAAAACTCTGCAGCTAGGCTTGTCTGTCGTGAGCGTCGCAGTTGCCACATTACTCCACTTCTCGCCGACCTGCACTGGTTACCAGTCAAGCAACGGATTGACTTCAAGGTTTTGTCGCTCACTTTTAGGTCTCTTCATTCTATGGCTCCAGCCTATCTTTCAGATATACTACCCCATCAGGCAAAGCATCGTACCACTCGCTTTTCGGAATCCAACAGTCTAGAAATACCTCGTACAAACCTTAAATCCTTTGGAGACCGTGCATTTAGCTCGTATGCTCCCACAGCCTGGAACTCCCTCCCGACCTGCATCAGAACATCCCCTGACCTGACCACATTTAAAAGAAACTTAAAAACATACCTATTTAGGACAGCATTTAGTGGGTCCTTGTGATTCGTCCTCGATGTGCTTATGCGTGCTGACACTGTTCATGCTGCCACTAACCACATTTGCATGCTGACCCAGTGCATGTAACCCCTAACCATGTTATTCATTTTGTTTGTTTTTCAAGCATGATTTTACTTACTATTCTATTGCGTATCACTTTGCAGCAAATGTAAAGCGCCTAGAAAGAGATTAAGTTCTCTGAGGGCGCTTTATCATGTGCAATATTATTATTATTATTATTATTATAGAAATGACCAAGATGCCGTCTGTAACTTCATTTTTGACTGCTGCTAACTAGAAAGATACTTTGTCGAACCAGAAAGGCTCTTTCATTCTTGTCTTGACTCTGCTGAAGCAGAACGCGAGACCAAACTTATTTTACGGTCTATAAGATGAGGTAATTTCTTAATAATGTTCAGCTTGCCCGGCAATTAGTATTGCTTCGCCAACGACATTCAGAACAGTTGCAGCTTTTTTTGCGAGGATCAGAAGCACCTTAATCATTATATGGACAAAAGAGCCAACTACAGATAATGTGACCGCAAAAATCAATTGACCTCTGATGACCGAAAAGAGTCTTAACGGAGATACACGTGCTAACCATTAAATTATTTAGGCCATCGAGACAAACACAGCATCGAGTGAAGTCAATTGTGGGTGTCAAATTATTATTAATGGAAGTGATATTCTAAATTTTATGTTAGTACGTAAGACGTGCCCAGCAGGACTTCAGCAAACAGCATCCAAACAGGATTGGCGTCTACGATAATTAATTTGGAGAGCGACGCTTTACTCTGCGCGAATAATGATCTCATGGTTAATTGTATTTTAAAAATTTCATTTTTATGACACATTTTTCTGATCATGTTATAACGATACAATGAAATCGTAAATTAGCTATGGGTACTCACTTGTGCTGCGTTTGTCCGCACGAAAACACGCTATCGTTGAACGATGCCGTGACGGCGCGTCTCCCTCCGAACATGATTACAATATAAATATATTCAAGTTAAACAATTTATTTTCAGATAAATAGCATACTACGTGTCGGCCGCAACGAAACTCTATCCCACTCGCGCTCAGTTGCAGCTTGCTCCCTCTGCTCCGAAGCGAAACCGGAAAGTCGATGATGGCGTCGGGGGTGGTGCGCCTACCGCGGCGCTTGCCGCTTCTGGCGCTGTCTGACACAGTTCTCCTCCCTGGAGGTACATTGAGAGTGCCTGTAAAAAGTACTAAAGGGTAAATACAATTTCGCTCGATTTCGCATGCGCATAATAGTTGCGACAGTTTGGCTGTTGCATGCCGACCCCATCGGCCACGCTCGCGGTCCGTGCCCGACAGCTTTGACGCTGATTAGGCTAAACAGTAGTGGTGCAGCCTACAATTTCCACGCTGAATCGCCGTTGATTTTTAAACCTGTTATTGATCATTAGTAATGCCACAAGCTTAGATCGTTCTGGATTTTTATGTTGAGCCTCTCCAGCAACTTACATTTCGCCATCGCAATGCGTGTGCACTCCAGCGTAGTGCTCCGGTTTCGTTTACATCGTAATGCGAATAATTAAGCGTTTGCATGCATTCGAAGGGAACTAAATTTCTCATTAAACACTTTGACGTACTGTAAATGAAGCACGCCAGTCCCTTAGCGATGACGTGCAGCGTCAGCCCGCATGAGTACACAAAGAGCATTTCACAAGGACCTAGACAATTCTGTGAAGACCACGTGCATTTTTAGCTTTTCCTATATCGTCTAGTTTGGGGAATGTCGCGACGTCAGTCGGTAGTTATTTTCCGGCTTTAAGAGCATATATATGTATATACATATACATACTTATATGGTATAGCACCCTAAGAGAACTTAATCTCTATCTCGGCGCTTCACATATACCGCAGGGCTCGATCGCAATAGTTCCATGGTCAAGGTCGAACACCTTACCCCTGGTCCAAACCAGGGCACAACTGAAGGTACGGTCTCATAAGAATTTGAGGTTAGTTAGTCTCACAGCTGAATTGTCTGAGTCAGATGAGCGAGTGGTACGATGCCTAGCCTGGGAATCGGAGAAACTTGAAGTCGGTACAAAACCAGCAAAGATGTGCAACTTAATGGGGAGCCAGTGCCAGTCGATGAGAAGCCGTGCAATGTGGCAACTGCAAACTCAGGATCTGACAAGCCTGGCTGTGAAGTTTTTCACTAGGTAGTGCAAGTACCTAATCGCACAGGTCGAAGACCATTGAGTAGTAAGTTACATAAGTCGGGCCATCTCACAAATGCATGGACCAACTTGGATGTGGTATCAGTGTCTTAGCAGGCCCGAATTTTTGCAATGTTAAGCACGTTTAAGTTGGCAGGGCTTGGCTGTAGAGCTAATGTGGCTGTCTATTGAATGGTCTGGGTCTTAGCCCAAAGTAAAGGGGTGCTCACACTTCATGACTAGTTATAGGCAAACCAAGTGTGATTCAGAAATTGGAAAACCTAACTCAAAATCGGCTATGTCAGCATATCTCTGTTGCATTTGTACGAAGTGTAGGTGTCTTGTTTCAAAGTGACTTTTCACTAGACGACCACATCAGCTCTACAGTCAAGTTTACCTACTTCCAGGTGCACAGAATTACTAAAGTTCAGGCTTTCTTAGACATGGATACTACATCTAAATTGGTCCATGCATTTGTGACTTCTGCAACACACTGCTTGCTGGTTTGCAACACACTACTGACCTGTCCAATCAGGTGCTTACAACTAGTGCAAAACTCTGCAGCTAGGCTTGCCTGTCGTGAATGTCGCAGCTGCCATACCACACCAATTGTAGCTGGTTTAGCCCAGTGGTTAAAGTGCTAGCCCCGACCAAGTTCTGGCGGAAGTCGTAGGGTCAAGCTAAAGATGTATCCATTTATTACTCCATTTAGTGGGTACATGTGATTAGTCCTTTATGTGCTTATGTGTGCTGACAGTGTGCATTTGCATGCTGACCCTATACATGGCATCCCAACCAAGCTTGTTGACATTGATTGAGCATGCTGCCATTAACCATGGGATCATGCTTCCTTTGCAGAAAATGTAAGGTGCCTAGAAAGAGATTAGGTTCTCTGAGGGCAATATACAAATCTATTATTATTATTATGACCTAGGTTGCAGGTTTAAGTCATGCAGCAGGCAATCCTTTATTGCCCCTGAAAGTGGGTGGATAGCTGCTACAGATGTTCTGCTGCTGTGTAACCTGTAATTTAAGGTAATGCATCTCCACCTCTAACTCCAAAGCCATAAATACCACGTAGGTTAGGTTAGGATAGAGTTTTTTAGAGAACACTTAATGCATAAGCTGCTTTGGTACACATAAAGTAGCCAAAGGACCTAATCTCATACAACAATAAGAAAGTCAGCCGCATAGCCAAGCTGCTTTGCTACACATAAAGTAGCCAAAGGACTTAATCTCCTACAACAATAAGAAAGTCAGCCACATAGCCGAGTCAGGAGTGCAGTTGAGGAAGTGAGTAGTTTGGGAATTGCAGCTAAGGATGGCTGGAAAGGAAATGCAACAGTCGGCTTTTGCTTTGGAACATTATTAATAATAATAATGCGCTTGATAAAGCGCCCTCAGAGAACTCAATCTCTCTCTAGGCGCTTTACATTCGCTGCAAAGGGAAATGCAATTGAACGGTGAGTAATATTACGCTTAATAAACGAACAAAATGAGTAACTTGGTTAGGGATGACATGCACAGGGTCAGCATGCAAATGTGGTTAGTGGCAGCATGCACAGTGTCAGCGCTCATAAGCACATCAAGGACGAATCACAGGGACTCACTAAATGCTGTCCTAAATAGGTGTGTGTTTAAGTTTTTTTAAATGTGGTCAGGTCAGGGGATGTTCTGACACAGGTCGGGAGGGAGTTCCAGGCTTTGGGAGCATACAAACTAAATGCACGGTCTCCAAAGGATTTGAGGTTTGTACAAGGTATTTGTAGACTGTTGGATTCCGAAAAGTGGGTGGTACGATGCTTGGTCTGATGGGGGAGTATATCTGAGAGATAGGCCGGAGCCAAAGAATGAAGTGACCTAAAAGTGAGTGACAAAACCTTGAAGTCAATCCATTGCTTGACTGGTAGCCAGTGCAAGTCGGCGAGAAGTGGAGTAATGTGGCAACTGCGGCGCTCACGACAGACAAGCCTAGCTGCAGAGTTTGGCACCAGCTGCTATCGCCTGATCGCACATGCCGGTAGGCCAGTAAGCAGTGAGTTGCAGAAGTCGAGACGGGATGTCACGAATGCATGGCCCAACTTGGGCGTAGTATCCTTATCTAAACAAGCCCGAATTTTACCATTGTTATGAAGCTGAAAATAAGCAGATTTGACTGTGGAGCTGATATGGTCGTCTAATGAGAGGTCGCTTTGGAATATGACACCTAGATTTCGAGCTGATTCAACAGGAGATATGCTGGCAGAGCCAATTTTGAGCATCTGCCTTTCCAATTTGTGAATTACACAGGGTTTGCTCATAACTAGTAAAGTTATTTCTATCATCACTTAGTTTAAGAGAATGTGCTGCCATCCATGTGCGGATGTCATCAATACATGCAGCAAGTGAGTTGAGAAAATTTGAGCTGCTCGAAGGCTGGGAGGGATCAAACAAAGGTACAACTGAGTGTCATCCGCATAGAAGTGAAAGCCGAGATTGTGCTTGGCAATCACATTAGCAAGAGGGAGAGTATAAACCGTGAAAAGAACCGGGTCTATCACGGAGGCCGGAGGTACCCCATATTTCAGAGGTACCTCGGATGATCTCTGTCCATTCACGTCAATACTCTGGAGTCACCTACTGCGATAGGACCTGAACCACTGCAGAGCAGTGCCAGTGATGCCCAGGCGAAATGAGAGGTGCTCTAGAAGAACTTTGAGATCGATGGTATCAAAAGCTGCCGAAAGATCGAGCAAAACAAGCAGAGACACTCTACCCATGTCTGCATTCCTAAGTAGGTCGTTGTTTACCCTAAGCAATGCTGACTCTGTGGAGTGATTAGCTCTAAATCCAGACTGGAACTTACCAGCAAGGTTTGCACCCAGATACATTACACCCAGATGTCCTGTAGATAGTGGCAGAACCCATTTTGTTGTTAGTTTTTGCTATTTCAAAGTCATGGCAGGTTTACCCAACTAATCAGTTGGTTTTATCATCACCCAATTTAAGAACGTTTGTAGCGATTCAAGTGGGAATGTTAGCAGTACAGGCAGCAAGGGTGTTAGGACAGTTGGACGTTTTGGAAGGCAGTGAGGGATCCTAGCAGAGGTGCACCCGTGTGTCATTAGCATAACAATAAAAGCCCAGATTGGCTTAGGCTATTACATCGGTGAGAGGAAGGCTATAAATCTTAGTTTGAGTAAGCCAGTGCTAGAGACAGGAACAAAGGCTGGTTAAGTAGTGTAATGTAATGAATCTACATCTGTAACTCCACAAAGCCATAAAGACTATGTAGTATCACCCATGAGAGTTTTTTATAGCCCACTCACAGCCTATGCAGCTTTCGGTAAGCATTCGGTAGCCAACAGATTTCATTCTATGCAACAAAGGTGGGAAGCATAGCAGAGTTAGGAGAGCAGTTGAGGTAGTGAGTATCATGCAAGTAGCAGCTCAGGACCGCCGGAAACGATGTGCTGTAGTCGGTAGCTGGAGAGTAGTTGTCGTTGCATAAGAATTGTGGAAGTGAGTTCCATAGTCTAGGACCTGCAGACCGAAAGCTTCTGTCACCAACGATCTTTAAGCAGAAGAATGGGGCAGCTAATTCATTGTCTATACAGGACCTGAGGGCATGAGGAGGCTGAAATTGGTGCAGCAGTTCAGTTAGGTATGGAAAAGCCAAGCCGAGGTGGGCCTTGTGGGTCGGCGTATCCCAGCCGATTAAGGGCATGTGCTAGGAGTCGTGACTAAAAGAAATTGCAGCAATCTAGACGTGATGTCACACATGTGTGAGCTAGTTTAGCCATTGTACCATTGTCTACGCACCTCCAGATGTAGATTTTGTCGATATTCCACAGCGAAATGTAGACCGAATTTACAATGGAGGTACTGTGCTCATCTCGTATTTTGGAATAGCCTTGCAAGATTGCTGGCAGACACTGCTAGAGTAATGCGAGATGAACCAATCTTGGGGGTGAGATATTCTAGCTAGGCGGCATCAAAAGGGTCTGCACCATCTCAGTGAGGTAGGGCTTACTAGCAAGTGGCGACTCGAGTATAATAATAATAATAATAATAATAATGCACTTGAAAAAGCACCCTCAGAGAACTCAATCTCGTTCTAGGTGCTTTACATTTCAGCAAAGTTAAACTCGATTGAATGGCGAGTAATATCATGCTTGATAAACAACATGAATAACATGCTTAGGGGTGACATGCACAGGGTCAGCATGCAAGTGTGGCTACCGGAAGCATGCACAGTGTCGCATAAGCGCATGAAGGTCGAATCACAGAGTATAGATTTTGCCATCCTTGTGCAACACTTGCGTGTGACAGAACATACCAAGCTGCCCATCGGTTGCCTGCAAATGTGACACACGTGCCCTGTTTTCGTAGTTGGTCATCCTTTCTTTTATGTCCCGTTTTCCAACATATCTGAACTATTCAAGGTACACCTGCAATTCAAGGACAGTACAGGCTTTGCATTTCATTTGCGTGCCAAGGCGAACGTATTTTCAAAAAAGGCAAATGCAAGGTGCCAAAAGCACAGCACTCATGCACGTGAATGGTGCCGTGACCAGTCCGAGGGCCTCACTATACCATTCAATCGGTAGTAGCGATGGGCAGTGTGTCCAAAAGGCAGGGACGTAATCTGTGCATGTGCACGTTGAGTGTGCGGGCATGTGTTTCTCTCTCTTTCTCTCTCTCTCTCTCTCTCTGTGTGCGCACGTGCATGCATGAGTATACGAGGGATAGAAACGAGATAGAGAGAGAGAGCCATGGAGAGATAGAAAGAGTGGGAGAGGGAGAGAGTGAGTGAGGGCTGAGGGAGAGAGAGAGAGAGAGAGAGAGAGAGAGAGAGAGAGAGAGAGAGAGAGAGGGCGAGAAAGAGCAAGAGAGAGCGAGAGAGAGCTGGAGGTAAAATCATGGCCCTCACTGAGTACAAACAACGTATGATTGCATGATGGGCTCACTGTCGTAATGCAGCTCCAAGCTAAAGACACAGATGCCAGCAGGTACTTGAGTGCCAGATACACTAATTTACCAATATTCTGGTTGGTTCCAGCACAAACGTGTCTGTTATGCAAGGAACAAAGTAAGTCGGTGACTTCAGGTAAAGTGTGAGTGAAACTAGCATTGGTTATAATGGAATTGTTTTCACGCTACTCATTACAACTGCTGCTGGTTAATGTACAAGAAATGATTTGTGCAGGTCATATGGGAATCTACAGACAACACAGTTTTTCAAACAAGAGATTATTTAATTTTTGTGCTAATGTGTATGTCTAGAAGCCACGTCGAAATGAATCCTACACGTGAACTCTTCAGTTGCTTTGGGAAGCCAGAGATATTGGAAAAGATGTAACATTGTCTAAAGTAAAAGTGATATCAAGGGTCGGTGCTGGTGGCGATGCAGGGCAAAAATATATCTTGTTTTGGTGTCGGATGCATGTGCACTATCTCGTTGAAGATGCACTTTTAGCCCACCGACTTCGTTTCTGTACTTCAGAATGAGTATGGTGAGAAATCATTTGCTGAATAGCAGTCTCAGCCTTGCTGGTGCCATAATCGGTGTCGTAACCTGGGAACCAGAAGGAGAGGTGAGCAACCACTGTATTATCGTATACAACTTTTGCTTTCGGCATGCAAGAATGCTCGGTAATCTTTTAAAATTTGGATAGCTTCTTTAATAGCTGAATAAGAAAACTTTCTAATTTAGATGGTACTACCAATGAAAGCAGTGTGATTGTAGTTCTTGACTAGTTGGGCTTGACTACATGCCGATGATTAGTTTGCTTATTTTTAAGTTAGTTGTGTTTCTAGTTTTTCCTAACAGATATGCTGATATGAAATTTTTGCTGATTTTTTATGGATATGCATTATATCTAATTACATAATATAATTATATAATTATTTAATTCATTTGTATAGAGCCCTAAGAAAACTTAATCTCTGTTCAGGTGCTTTACATAGGCCACCTGGCTCGAGCCCACGACCTCGGCCAGTCCTTGGTCGGAGTGAGCACCTTAATCACTGTGCCAAACCAGGTCGGCACGTAGTAGCAGCATAAACAGTCTTAGGGGCTCTCTGCTTGCTGGGGGCAATGAAGAATTGCGTTTAATGGGGATTCGAACCCATGATCAATTTTGACTCCATGAAGAGTTTGGATTCGAACCCACGACCTGGGTCGTGTAGTGCAAGCAGCTTACCCCTAGGTTAAGATCCAGTGGTATGCGTTTGTAACATCCCATCTTGACTTCAGTAACTCGCTGCTTGCCGGCCTACTGGCCTAGTGGCCTGTGCACTCAGGTACTTACAGCTGGTGCAAAACTCTGCAGCTAGGCTTGTCTGTCATGAGTGTTGCAGTTGCTATGTCATGCAGCTTCTCGCCGACCTGCACTGGCTCCCAGTCAAGCAGCACATCGACTTCAAGGTTTTTCACTTTCAGGTTTCTTCATTCTTTAGCTCCAGCCTACCTATCAGATCTACTCTCCCACTAGGCTAAGCATCGTCCCACTCGCTTTTCAGAATCTAACTGTTTATCCATACCTCGTACAAATCTCAAATCCTTTGGAGACCGAGCCTTTAGTTCGTATGCTCCTAAAGCCTACAACTCACTCCCGACTTATGTCACGACATCTCCTGACTCGTTCATGTTTGAAAGGAACTAAAAATACATCTATTTATGACAGTATTAAGTTGTGATTTGTACTTTATGTAATTATGCGGGCACACACAGCATGCTGCTACTAACCAAACTTGCATGCTATCTCTGTTCCTGTCACCCCTAACCATGTTATTCTTCTTGTTTATTAAGCAGGCTACCTCTAATCATTCGATTGTGCTACCTTTGCAGCAAATGTAAAGTGCCTAGAAAGAGATTGAGTTCTCCGAGGGCGCTATATCAAATGCCTGATTATTATTATTATTATTGTTGTTGTAGCTTCATTAGTAGCCCTATGTGCTTGCTTGATCGCTCTGCCGAGTGCCACTACGGCAGTGGTAGGACCTGTTGTTTGACTGATTTGACGTATGATTCTGCATTTTACACTAATCTTCGGGCTGAATGCTAAGCACACATGCTAAGCCAAAACCCATCGGATACTCCGCTTTTGAAAGAGAGCCTATATTGCCTGAGTGCACATGTTGAGTGCTAACTTACTTTAGAAACAGCTGGCAATGTTGTTTTTGTTCGTATTTATGAAGTTAAAGTGCATGCTCGATGTTTGTTAATTGTGATTGTCTTTGAATGTGCTTGTGTCGTATTATCGTATTTTCGTATTATCGGATATGTATACAGCCTGAAGTGTGAGCATGGCTGATTTTTTCAGACCGGAGCCGTTACAAACCGACAGGTTATTTTGCATGCACACGCATACATGCACACACACACACACACACACACACACACACACACACACACACACACACACACACACACACACACACACACACACACACACATAGAGGCACACATGCACAAACATGCACTAACATGCTCGTATGAGCAAGCACGAATATGTGGTTGCGAGTGCACACAGGCTTGAGGCTTCTGATAATAATAATAATAATGATAATAATAATGCCCTTGATAAAGCGCCCTCAGATAACTCAATCTCTCTCTAGGTGCTTAACATTTGCTGCAAAGGGAAACACAATTGAATGCTTGATAAACAAACACCATGGATAACATGGTTAGAGGTGACATGCACAGGGTCAGCATGCAAATGTGGTTAGTGGCAGCATGCACAGTGTCAGCATGCATAAGCACATCAAGGACGAATCACAGGGACCCACTAAATGCTGTCCTAAATCGGTGTGTTTTTAGGTTCCTTTTAAATGTGGTCAGGTCAGGGGATGTTCTGACACAGGTCGGGAGAGAGTTCCAGGCTTTGGGAGCATATAATGTAATGTAATGTATCTCCGTCAGTAACTCCACAAAGTCATAAAGACCATGTGGGTGTTACGCAGGAGAGTTTTGTATAGCGCACTCACAGCCTAAGCGGCTTTCGGTACGCATTCGGTAGCCAACAGACTTCGTCTCACGCAACAAAGAGAAAGTGGGAAGCATAGCAGAGTCAGGAGAGCTGTTGAGGTAGTGAGTAGCAAAGGAGTAGCAGTTCAGGACCGCTGAAAAAGATGTGCCATAGTCGGCTGTTGGAGAGTAGATGTCGTTGCGTAAGAATTGTGGAAGCGAGTTCCACAGTCTAGGACCTGCAGAGCTAAAGCTTCTGTTGCCAACTGTCTTTAAGAAGAGGAATGGGACAGCTAATTTATTGTCCACACAGGACCTGAGGGCACGAACAGGCTGAAACTGATGCAGCAGTTCAGCTTGGTACGAAGGAGCCAAGCCGTGGCGGGCCTTGTGGGTCAGCGTAAGAACTTTGCTCAGCATACGAACTAAATGCACGGTTTCCAAAGGATTTGAGGTTTGTACAAGGTATTTGTAGACTGTTGGATTCCGAAAAGTGGGTGGTACGATGCTTGGCCTGATGGGGGAGTATATCTGAGAGATAGGCTGGAGCCAAAGAATGAAATGACCTAAAAGTGAACGACAAAACCTTGAAGTCAATCTGTTGCTTGACTGGTAGCCAGTGCAGGTCGGCGAGAAGTGGAGTAATGAGGCAACTGCGGAGCTCACGACAGACAAGCCTAGCTGCAGAGTTTGGCACGAGCTGCAATCGCCTGATCGCACATGCCGGTAGGCCAGTAAGCAGTGAGTTGCAGAAGTCGAGACGGGATGTCACGAATGCATGGACCAACTTGGACGTGGTATCCTTATCTAAACAATCCCGAATTTTAGCAATTTTATGAAGCTGAAAATAAGCAGATTTGACTGTGGATCTGATATGGTCGTCTAACTAGAGGTTGCTTTGGAATATGACACCTAGATTTCGAGCTGATTCAACCGGAGATATGCTGGCAGAGCCAATTTTGAGTTTCAGCCTTTCCAATTTGTGAATCACACTGGGTTTGCCCATAACTAGTAAGTTGGTTTTGTCATCATTTAGTTTTAGAAAATTTGCTGCCATCCATGTGCGGATGTCATCAATACATGCAGCAAGTAAGTTGAGTGAATTTGAGGTGCTCGAAGGCTGGGAGGGATCAAAGCAAAGGTACAACTGAGTGTCATCCGCATAGAAGTGAAGGCCGAGATTGTGCTTGGCAATCGCATTAGCAAGAGGGAGAGTATAAACCGTGAAAAGAACTGGACCTAGCACGGAGCCCTGAGGTACCCCATATTTCAGAGGTACCTCGGATGATCTCTGTTCATTCACGTCAATACTCTGGTGTCTCCCACTGAGATAGGACCTGAACCACTGCAGAACAGTGCCAGTGATTCCCAGGCGAGATGAGAGGCGCTCTAGAAGAACTTTGATCGATGGTGTCAAAAGCTGCTGAAAGATCGAGCAAACAAGCAGAGACACTCTATCTATGTCTGCATTCCTAAGTAGGTCGTTGTATACTCTAAGCAATGCTGACTCTGTCGACTTCTACACGAAACTAGCCACCTTTGTGTGCGTTGGCGCGAGGTAAATGTAGCTCAGTTGCAAGTGAAGTGCACAGAGAGCCCCATGGGTTCCAGGAGGCTTAGAAAGTTGAGCTGACCATTTGCCTTTTCAAATGGTTTTCAAATGGCAGCGAGGCAACAATAAACCTGTTTTTTACCTTGTTGTTTTTGTCCTAGTCTTCAAGCAAAAGTTTGTGATCCTTCTCGGCCAAGTGGCTTTGTTAGAGCCCCTCTTTACTATTTAATGTAAGCATTTCCAGTGGGTGTTCCGGTCAACGAAATGGCCTCAAACTCATGTTCACTGTTTTCTCTTGACAGGGCAAGGGAATGCAGAGTTTGCACAAGATAGGAACAGGGGCCATTGTTGTGCAAGTTCACGGTACTAACTGGCCTCAGCCATTTTATTCACTGCTGCTAACTGGGCTCTGTCGATTCAGAATTGACGATCTCATTCAAGAGAATCCTTACCCTATAGCAAGAGTCACGCAGCTCGACCAATTCGGCAGTAGCCAGGATGCAGGTGAGGCCTCGTGCTGCTTTCGGTGCGGGGCAGTAATCGCTGGCCTACTTGTGAGCCTTGTATTGGCCAGGTTATTGTAATCGTTATCGCTGTCCTGTGATTCCTTATCGATTATTTCCACAACCTGTGGAGGCAGTTGAAAGTGATGCACTCGAAAAAAGTCTTTCATTGTTATGAACTTATGCTCCCTCGGCCAAATCCGTATTTCCTGATCACTGCTCTGTGTCCTAACGATTTGGTCGATCGAAGCTTACATTAAAAATATCAGCATTAGCTCAAGGTATGATGAGACTTAATGTAAACCGTATTCAGCTCAAGGTCTTTTTGCATTTTCACCGAGTGATCGCCCTTGGTATGTAGGAGGATCACGTAACTGCAGTTAGCTCAAGGACCGGTATCTTACAACCGAATTCAGCTACCAGCTTCTTGATGGCTATTAAAAAGTATTGTTAAGCTATGTTTTTGAGATCCATTTGTGTCAATAGCATGCTAATTTATGTAGCATGCCGCTTTGGATAATGTTTAATGGACTTTCCGGGCTGCTTGACCAGTTAAAAATGCACATTCGATTGATTTAGCAGCCAGGGTGTTAGTTCTTGTGCTGGATTGTACTAGGCTTAGCTGAAGCCTATTATGCCACGCATTCCGTTAAGCATATTTGCATGTTCTTCATATTCTGTATACTTGTATTGTACATCACCCCTAGCTGTGCTGAGCTGCGTAGTAGATAAGATCTCTTTGCTTTTTGACTTGCAGACAATGATGCTTCTGGCAAGGATGGGAAAGAACTCAAAGATGCTATTCAAGAATTCAGTAATCAAATCCAGAGATTGATTGATACTATGGAGTCATCGGGGCTCCGAGGTGTTGGCGGTCTTAGGGTAATTTTGGATCACAGGTCACTCTTTTACCTCCATTTGCCTGTTCATTAATCTATCCGTGGCTTTACCCATTGTATGGCATTCCACAACACTCTGTGCTGTGTCTGTATCGCATTCATGCTTGATAATTGAGTCTTCGACTCGATGAGGATCATGAATTTAGTCTATTGAGATGTGCAACATGTATATGTCAACCGATCACTCGTCGGCCCTTTTGCTATCTTTAGTGACTACATTATAGCTGTCATGTATCTCCGGCTGTAACTCCACAAAGTCATAAAGATCATGTGGGTGTGGACAAAACTCAGTGTCCCTCAGTGTACACTCAGTGTCCACCAAGTGGACACTGAGTCTGCCGATGTTCGCCAATCGATTACCTGCTGTAAAACTGCTAACAATGCAACCAAAGCTGCAAAGCTCTATCAAAATATTTCTTTTCCCATGAATTTTGCCTTAGGATTTACCTTTGAGTAATGCGAACGTAATGGCCCCGAGTTAGTGCATCAGGTTCAATGGTTGTGTAAAGGGTACAGACATGCCGGTCAGCATATCTGTTACATCCCATCAGTACTTCCATAACTCAGTCCTTGCAAGTCTTGCTCTTATGCAACAAGATGCTTACTCCGGCTTGACTTGTTCGTCGTGAACATAGCAAGTGCCACATTTCAGCAATTCACTCTGACCTGCACTCACTCTGTACGAAACATTGTACCGACTTGAATTTCTGTCACTCATTCTTAGGTCCTTTTGCTCTTTGGCTCTTGCTTACCAATGTTTCTTTTAAGCCTCCCCATCATATCAACTGATCTGCTGACTAAAGTCATTAAAGCTATTGTTCTAGCCAATTTCAAATCACTAGAAACAATGCCTTCAGCTCGAAGGCTCCTAAAATGTAGACTTTAACTCACTAGGGGCTGATATCAGGATAAGCTCTGACTTGCCGACATGTAACAGGAAATCCCACCTTTTTCTTCGCAGGGTTTTTTTCCATCCGTGTTAATATTTTTAATGTTATTTATGATGAAACTATGGTTGTTATCATTAACGAATCGAGTGCTCCCTGTCTTATACAAGAAAAAAGCTTAAATAGAAAATTCGTAATGTTGGGCACCATTTAAATTTTGCATTATTATTACCCTGGTCTGGTCCAGGGGTTGATGTGCTGGGCTTTAATGACCGAGATCAAGGTGGCTGCTTGAGACGACCGAGGACACGGGATTGAGCCATACTGCATATGTGAAGCACATATATATAGATTCAGTTCTCTTATGATGCTATGCAAATGAATTATATATTTTACTATTATCAAGCAGCACACGGACTTCAATGACTTGCCAGTCACTGTGTGGTCCCTCGAGTTGCTTGCTTCGGCCTACCTATGCAAAATACTTACTCCTCACGTGTATTCCTCTCACCATCTGCTGCCCTGACTAGGTCGTCTGCATGTTTCTCCTCTCAACTTCAATCCTTTGGCAACAGTGCCTTCAGCTCGTATGCTCTTTGTCAACTAGCGTCCCGACATACCCTGAAGTGATAACGACTACAACTACAGTAAAACTGAATAACCAACCTGTTCCTTACAGCAGCTACTTCGTCCAAGCCTTTGGCCCTTCACATGCATCGGCTTGCTGCAGTTGTGCGTGCTGTTGTCACTAATTAGCAGACATATTTCCTTTTCAGCTTTCGCAAAGATCGTATCAAAAGATAATTGATTCAGCGTGTATGCTATGCTATTGCCTTATGCTCGACGCCCCAGCTAGATGCTTATCCACGACGAATGCTCTTACTAGCTTCCTGCAGATGTTGACACCACACTTCCTGTGCGGGTACGCTGTCTAGATGGTCAGCTCGATCCCCACAGGTTGATTCAAAAATTTAATTACGCCTCTTCTGCAGTCGATGCCTCAGTCAAAGGGTGCATTTCTCTGTGCAGCTGTCCAGAGAGCAATCTTAGGTATGACGATTTCCTTTGCCATGCTCTCTGTGGTGTGCGCTGTGCTACCTCTATCTTCCCTCGAGTTGATAGTGCGCGTCCTATGCCTGACTTAGGATGAGTGTGACTTGAGAAACCTTGATGACGTATATGTCGTGTGACTCGCTTCCTTCAGAAAATGCTTGAAGCACTGCCAAAGGAGCGCCTGGTCGACGTGTGTGCATCCATACTAAAAGGCTCACTGATGGAGAAGCTGGAAGTCCTCGATGCTGTCGACCTTACTGAGCGATTTCAGAAGGCACTTCCTCTTGTTCTGCGGCAACTAGAGGTACTGCACCTTTGGAATGGGATGTGGCTCACCGCAAATGCCCTTTTCCTATTGTATTTCCTACTTTTTATTAGCTTTTATTAAGAAAAGTCACTTGTAAGTGTCATATGCTGTTTAGCATTACCGGTAGTCACTAGATTTGTGTGACTGTACAACTATTAAGTAAGCAGTGCCTAGTTGAATCAGTTGGCGTCTACCTCTTGTAATGCAGCTCTTGTGCCCCATACTTTGCCCCTCCCATCTTAGTGCCAGCTTAATGTGCTCGCACTAAATAACCCTGGTCGCATGTTACAGTCTTTGTAGGTGCAATTCTTTAGTGCCCAGTGCAAGCAGGATTGTCTGCTGCTATGGCTTTTCTGTCTGCATGATAAATGAGGCTATTGAATTAACCAACTAACCTTTACTTATGACCCAGGGTCTCAGCCCAAGGTTGAGGTGCTTATATGCACGACCCAGTGAGTAGTTCGAACCCTGCAGTCTGTATTGCCTTCTAAGTGCATGAGTGATAGCTGCTGCTGCTCTTCTGCTTGGTATATAAAGGATGCTGTTAGCCTTTACGTTTTTTGCTTGATTTACGATCACATCTTATGTGAGGGTCCTATATTTGAAAGCTTAAACGTGTGCTCAGCACTGTCATTTTAAAATGGAATCTACAATTGCTCTATAGGACGTCGTGAAAGCATAATCGGATTTTGAGGGTGTTCATTTGAATTATCTACTTTTAACGTTATTGCTACGACATTCATGCCGTGCCGTTAACCAACCTCAAATCCTTTGGAGACCTACCTTTATTTTTTACACTTCCATGGTTCTGAACCCTCTCCCAAGAGACATCATCTTACATTCCCTGATTTTCAAAAAATTAAAACTATGATTAAAACCCACGTTTTTTCTCAGACACACAGCCACCAGAAATTCACACCCTGTGTTGTATGCTTGTACACTTACCTCTTACGGCTCGGATCTTGGAGTCTGGCAGTCATTGACCTGCGAAAATGTTCAACTCAGCCACTTGTAGCCACCATCATTAAGTGGGGGAAGGGGGGCTCCTGGGATCCGCAGCAGCAGCCTGGCAAGGCTCTGGTAGAAAGTGTGACTAAATTCCGGATTTTCTCATAATAACATTTTATTTTCGAGAATTCATTCTCTTTTTTAAACTGCTGCAGTACTCATGCACAATACCTTGTCAGTGCTTGCTTCTCTTGGCTGTCTGAGTGCCATTACCATTTGTTGTCTGTATGCAGTTCCTTAATGTGTGCTTTTGTCATTGGAAAAAATGGCAGCAGCTTGTTGCTTTGATAGCCGCTGTTAGAAATGGTCTTGCTAACAGTCTGACGACTGGAATCAGATTTGTCGTGTTCAGTGGCTGAAGTACTGCTAGCAATAGCAAGCAGACACAGATCCAAATCTCGTGCATCCTGTAAGCATTGCTCTATAAGACTGGTGCTGCTAGAATTGCTGGTGCAAGTGCAAAGGTGCAGCTGGAGCACGACTGTCTGATCAAATCGAATGGCATACGTGGCGTCAGCGGCTTTTACTGTGAAAGCTACTTCCGATCAGCCAGGAGCAGTCACTTTCACTCAAAATTGCCTTTCATTTCCGAGTCATGTAGTGCTGACTGCTTATCAAGCACGTTCACATCTCGGTATGTTGTTGACATCGTACTGCTCACGTTCATAAGCTGCATAAGGTCTTATATTGACAGGCCCTAAAGAGCTTGCAACAAGGTCGAAGCAGCATGCCGATACAGTGGTCTGAGCCGGCAAATAGGAAGCAGTCTAACGATGCAGCTCAGGGCGCTGGTTCTGAAGACACCGTTGACGAAGCAATAGCTGGCAATGACGATATGCTTGCTCTTTCCAAGAAGCTAAAGTAAGTACTGCTGTGTGCTTTTTTTAGGCTTGGACACGTGAGCACATCGTGCTTCTTCAAGTTCATATGTCATAGCGTGTGTTAGAATGCGTGTTCATGAATGCGTGCTTGCATGCATGGCAGTATGCTTGCAAGTACAGAGGCACACGCCGGGTTTGCTAATAATGATTAGTGTGTGCTTGACTTTGATGCTGAGAGTCAGTTGTTTAGCCAGTTGTCTCGATGCTTATCTAAATAGCTGCACATGCGTTTCTTGCATCGAGATCCTTTTCTATCCTGATATTGATTGAGCAGAGGCAACAGCTGCTGGCGTGGGTTGCATTGCTTGTTGGGGAGACTCATGTCTGTACAAATTGTCTCCGGTCCGGCCTGGCTAGAACAGTGCATAATCGGGTCATAATCTGCACAAGCACATAGTGTGGCGCTTGGTTTTTGTGTGCCAGCAAAGCCAAAGCTGCCCTAATGCTCGTGTTCGTTTTTAAATGCATTTTGGCCCTGAGCTGCAGTCACTGTATCTTTTATGGAAGTGACTTAAGAGTGCATTGCTTGTGGGAGCTAACTTACACTAGCAGCTGCTGCTGTGTTGCTGGGTACTTGGAATGGCTGAATGCATCTGGTATTTGCTCAACTGTTCGGCTAGCTATTCATTTGTCTAGATCATTGGAGTGTTCTTGAGTAAAAATGGTCACTTGTAACTGCCGCGCTTGGTATTGAGTAGTTAGTTTCAAGAGTTCTTGCCAGCAGTCCTGTACTGGTCATGGCATGTAGGTGCTCTCAGTAACGTGGCACAGAAGTGATTAATAGCCAACTGCAATGATACCTGGCTGCCCTTACTGTGTCTATTTCATGATAGCAGATTGCATGACACCTGACCTGGCCTGCAATGCATGCTTTGCAGATATTGCTTCACGAAGGGCTTTGCAGAAATTGCTAGTCCATCTTTGGGGCATGTTTTCTGCCTATTATTTTAGTGGTACAGGCAGAAGTTAATAGTACTCATCTTGCTCCCATACGCCAACGTGGAAAGGCTCGTCTTCTGCTTGCTCGCTCGGCCTGGCAGTCGAAATTTTGCTGGCTGATGCCGGATCCGCTTTGCGCTACTTGCAGGGGTTTTCCTGCCTGTGCCACTTCGTATTCAGGCTTTGCATCACAGCAGCTGCTCTTAGGACTCAAGTCGCTTAGTGGTGGCTCTGACCAAACTCTAAGCCTCTGTGGACCGTGCCTTTTTGCTATTTGGAAATCGCTCCCGACTGACATCACGACTGCTCCTGATTTGACAAAATTTGAGAAGAAGCTAGAAATTCACTTGTTCCTCACAACGTTTGTTCAGTCCTTGTGAATTATCCTTTGTGTGCTTCGTGTGCTCGCTGACATCTTATGCTATCACTAGCCAATTGACATGATTCCTTTGCATCATGTAAAATGCTTAGATATTTAATTCTCTTACGGGTTTTACTAATCTTTAGTTATTATTAGCTCTAGCAGCAAACAGCTTATTTCCATGCACGAAGTCTGAATGTTGTCGGTTGCTGCACCTACTGTAAATCAACTTGTCTTACTACAGATGTTGATCGTTATATTGTATTATATTATATCGTATTGTAAGATACTGTTTACTTTTTAAATGTCTAAAGTAATGCATCAATATTTTTTTAATATTTTTATTCATAAAGGGCTGCCAAAATGCCAAAGGAAATTGACGATACAACGCAGAAAGAACTAAAACGACTGGTTTCCATGCCTCAGGCCATGCCTGAGTATGGTATGCTGCGGTACGTACATGTGTGGCAGTTAGTAATGATGTTGTGTACTGCTGGATTTACCTCGTGTTCGTTAATCTTTATAGGCTGTCGCATGCTAGAGTAGTAAGGATATGTCGATGCTGCTAGCTGAGCCGTAAAACTGAATAGAACTTTAAGCTGATCTCTAATCATATCGTATTACTAGCTACCACTGTTAGCTTTCTGCCTAGGGTGGAACCCTTAAAGAGCTTCTCGGAAGTTGAGGCAGTTTTAGGTAGAGCAGAAGTTGCTGCTAAAATATCTGCAGACCCACTATACCCGATGCCATTCTATGTGCCACTCTGCCGTACTTGATACTGAAGGGTGCTATACCTGTCAAGTGTCACTCTGTCACTTACATTCAGTATGTGGATGCTGCCTCAATTGAAGGCCGTGATTCAAGCGTAATTTTAGCAGGTGCGCTGGTAGTCACGAGTGAGGAAATTTAGATATCCAGGCTTTAGACCTATAAAGGGGTACCACAAATTGCTAACAGTTTGAATTAAAAAAGTGTGTTAGACATGTGGGAACAGAAGCAGTCAAGCTTTTTAAGCTGTCTTCTAATGCTAGGTGACTTAAACATTAGTAGGCTTGTCCATACTTAGGTAAGAGGATGGGTACAATCTTGAGGAACAAGAAGACCTACACAGAGTGATCTAAAATGCACGGTCTCACTAGCATCGGAATGAAATGTTGGAGGAATGTCGTGGTGGAATCCTTTTTGGAAACATGTACAGCTTAAAATGCCGCGAAACAGGCACTGTGTAAGAGCAGTTCACCTCAGATTCTGCTCTGATCTTGAGCCTGACCTTGTGCTGTTCCAAGGGTGAGGAGTTCTGGTGCTGTTACAAAGCAGCTGCAGCAAGAAAAAGCAGCTACAGCAAGGAGAAAGATAATTTAGTTCAAAGTCGTTCATGTCTTTTGCTATTACTGGTAATAAAGAAGCAGTTTGCTCTTTGTATGAATGTCAAAAAGGAATCAAAATTCTTCTTTAGAAATGCATGCATATCAAGATGTAGAAGGTTAGGAGTGCTACCACAATACATTCTTGAATGAGAGTCAACACATTATGTTTTTGCGGGATTTACTCAGCAATTCTCTGCATATAATACATTCGTGTCAATGAGGGTTTGCATTGCCATCTCATAGTAGTCAAGAAGTTCTGAATTATTATTCTTAAAGGCTACATACATAAAGTAAGGATAAAGATTGGCTGATTCAGTAGCCTCATTTATGTAGTGGCTGAGGAGACTTAGTGGCCACCATCCTTTACAGCAAATGTAAACTGCTTAGAAAGATATTGAGTTATCTGAGGATGCTATATCAAGTATATTATTATTATTATTATCCTGCTTGTCATTGGCAGCAAAAGATTGTCGGCAGCCGTGCTGCGACCCGAGTCGTGAAGCACCTTAGGTATGTGAAATAGGAAAAAGCCAATACCAAAGCCAAGACAAAATGAGCTGTGAAAAAAATAATTAGTTTTACCAGAAAGAAGTATCAGAAGAGTGAAGCCTACTATGCTGCTGATGGGTCACTTCCAGTAGGTGATTCTTTCCCCAGCTTCTTTCATTTAAACTCCCTGTAGCCACACCTGTCTGCTGCCGAATGCTATCAAAGTTACTCAAAATTGCCTTTTCTTTTCAAGGCAACTGTCGGTTCTTTCTGCAGCTTCTGCTGGAGCACTGCCAGCTTGATCAACGAATTGGCCTCTTGGTCGTATGCTGTGCTGGCACTTCTGGTTTTGGCTCGTGGTGGCTACAAGAATGATTATTGGCAGAGGATTTTGAAATGCCAAAACCATCATTATTACCGATAACTTCAGTTAAGAGCTCCTAAAAAAATCAATTGTAGATCTACTTCTATGTGTATTTTTAATCTATTTAAATTTAATCCATTATTATGTGTATTAATAATAATAATAATAATATTGCACTTGATAAAGCGCCCTCAGAGAACTTAATCTCTTTCTAGGCGCTTTACATTTGCTGCAAAGTGATACGCAATAGAATAGTAAGTAAAATCATGCTTGAAAAACAAACAAAATGAATAACATGGTTAGGGGTTACATGCACTGGGTCAGCATGCAAATGTGGTTAGTGGCAGCATGAACAGTGTCAGCACGCATAAGCACATCGAGGACGAATCACAAGGACCCACTAAATGCTGTCCTAAATAGGTATGTTTTTAAGTTTCTTTTAAATGTGGTCAGGTCAGGGGATGTTCTGATGCAGGTCGGGAGGGAGTTCCAGGCTTTGGGAGCATACGAGCTAAATGCACGGTCTCCAAAGGATTTAAGGTTTGTACGAGGTATTTCTAGACTGTTGGATTCCGAAAAGCGAGTGGTACGATGCTTTGCCTGATGGGGTAGTATATCTGAAAGATAGGCTGGAGCCATAGAATGAAGAGACCTAAAAGTGAGCGACAAAACCTTGAAGTCAATCCGTTGCTTGACTGGTAACCAGTGCAGGTCGGCGAGAAGTGGAGTAATGTGGCAACTGCGACGTATTCCATCCATCCAGCCAGCTGATGTGGTTGTTTTATATATGTATCTGTAATATAAGCAGTAGCACTTCTGTTTGGTCGGCTGTGCCAATTTGGCCTATCTAGTAGTCATCATGGTCTACTTAGCCAGCGAGTCGGCAGGAATTGATTTTGCCCAAAGACCTATCTTTCTCTACTGGTCCAAACGGTTCTAGTCTATAATCATTTAGCATACGAAAAGGAGAGAAAACTGCAGGTAAATCTAGCTTGAGGATGCTGACACAATACTTCGGCAAAACTTCATATTGCACTTCAAACATATTTGCTTTTGAAAGGAACTCCAAACAAATTGTGGTTTTTGATACATTTTCTGTTCATTTTATCATTTTATTTTACGGAGATATGGTATTTTTCAGTTCTTTAGTTACCATGATCTTGCTTTTTGTCTTCGTGTGAGTATTCGGCACGATCTCTGGAGAACCTCGATTTCGATTTCAGCAGTGGTAGGCTTGCCAAGTTGCCTCCACCAGGTCTTAGACCAGTGAAGCCCTCCCCTCCCCTAATGTGGATGGCCTAGTTTGGCAGCACAAGAGCAGATTTACAAATGGATGTTGTTATTAGTATCTTATCTTATAAATTCAGTATCGTTAAGCCGTGATGGCACACTAGGTAAGGCGGTTGCTATTATCGACCTCGGTCCCGAGTTGTGGGTTCGAATTCTGTAGTGGGCAATCCTTTATTGCCACTCAAGTGGTGGTGATAGCCGTGAAGGCTCTTCTTTCACTATACAATAGAGGTTGTATAAATCAGCTAGTATATTTTATTTAGATGCATACCGGTTCTGGACCTGCCAGCCGAGCTGGTTTGGTCTAGCGGTTAAGGTGCTCGCCCGACCAAGGTCTGACTGAGGTCGTGGGCTCGAGCCCCGAGGCATACGTGAAGCGCCTGAATAGAGATTCAGTTCTCTTGGGCGCTATATAAATGAATTATATTTTTTTAACCTGGTTTGGCTTAGGGGTAAGGTGCTTGCCTTCGATGACCAAGGTCGTGGGCTCAAGCATTGTAGCATATGTGAAGTACTGAGACCAAGTTATCTTAGAGTGCTATCCTAATGAATTGAATTGTTTTTATACTGTTCTGCATATGTAAAGGACCTAGATAGAGATTTTCGCTCTCTTATTTAGTTCACTTAGGATGCCATACAAATGTCTTATTACTATTATGTTTAGTGACACTTGTTGTGGACCAGTACATTACATAACCAAATTGAAACTAATGATCTAAGCCTCCGAAATGTACTCCCCCGAACTGCATTACCAGGTTAATTTTTTGGGGTGAGAATCTACCTTAATGGTAAATGTCGTGGAATACTTCGAAGACTGGTCTCTTATTAGGAAGTGCCACATGTTGGACTTGTTGGTATGGACAGCTCATGCACAATTGCATTATTGTTTATTTATCCACTTGCCTCTTATGAAGCTCTAGTTGGATTGAGGTTGGGGTAGGCTATGTGCAGAGTTCAATGTGATTGGCCAGTACTGTTCTGGTGGTGCTGGTTATTTATTAGCCCTCAGCCAGTCGGCTTTTTTTCTGCAGGACATACCTGGAAATAATGGCCGAGCTGCCTTGGGCCAAGAGCACTACCGATAGCCTTGAGTTAGACGCTGCAAGGTACATTAACGTTTCTGTAAAAGCATTCTTTTGTGCTGCTTTAATGGTGTTGACTTGCATTTTTAGGAATGGTAACTGCACCAGATGTGCTGTCTGGTTATCAATCAAACAAAGCAGATGGACTGATGCTTGGAACCCAATTTGTAATTGTCGACTCACTCATTTATTTACGATGTACAACAGCATTCAGTCAAAGATATAAGTGAGGTGGACTTTTAAAGCTGAGGCTTACAGGCCTTGAATCGGTCGGCATAGGAAAATTAGTCGTGAAACTCACTTCGGGCTACGATCACCACCTGCCATGACCTAGCATCTTAATAATAATGATAATAAAAATGCACTTGATAAAGCGCCCTCAGATAACTCAATCTCTTTCTAGGCGCTTTACATTTGCTGCAAAGGGAAATGCAATGGAATGGTGAGTAATATCATGCTTGATAAACAACATGAATCACATGGTTAGGGGAGACATGCATAGGTTCAGCATGCAAATGTGGTTAGTGGCAGCATGCACAGTGTCAGCACGCATAAGCACATGAAGGACGAATCACAGGGAAAATAAATATAATTCATTTGTATAGCCTTCTCACCCTAGAGAACTTAATCTCTATTCAGGTGCTTCACATATGCCTCGGGGCTCGAGCCCACTACCTCAGCCATACCTTGGTCGGGGCGAGCACCTTAACCACTGGACAAAACCAGCTAGGCATTCTAAGTAATAACAATAATAATAATAATAATAATAATACATTTGAAATAGCACCCTCAGAGAACTCAAATTTCTTTCTAGGCACTTTGCATTTGCTGGAAAGGAAGCATGATCGAATGGTTAGTGGAAGCATGCTCACAAAACAACAAGAATGACATGGTTAGGGGTGACATGCACAGGGTTAGCATGCAAGTGTGGTTAGTGGCAGCATGCACAGTGTCAGTACACGTAAGCACATAAAGGTCGAATCACCGGACCCACTAAATGCTGTGATAAATAGATGCATTTTTAGTTTTTTTTAATATAGTCAAATTAGGTGATGTCGTGATGTTAGTCGGGAGTGAGTTCCAGGCTTTGGGAGCATACCAGCTTAAGGCATGTTCTCCAAAGGATTTGAGGTTTGTTGGAAGCATAGATAAGCAAATTAGGTTGCGAAAAGCCAATGGTGCAGTGCTTCGCTTGGTGGGGGAATAGATCTGATAGGTAGGCTAGTGCCCAAGAATAAAGGGACCTAAAAGCGAGTGACAAAACGTTGAAGTCGATGTTTAGCTTGACTGGGACCCAGTGCAGGTCAGCAAGAAGTGGTGTGATGTGGAAACTTTGAAGCTTACGACAGACAAGCCTAGTTGCAGCGTTTTGCACCAGCTGTAAGCTCCTGATTACACATGCCGCTAGACCAGCAAGCAGTGAGTTACAGAACTCAAGACGGGATGTCGCAAATCCATGGACCAACTTAGATGTGGTAGCCCCGTATAAACAAGCCCGAATTTTAGCAATGTTATGTAGCTGAAAGAAGGCGAACCTGACGGTGGAGCTGATGTGATCGTCTATTGATAGGTTACTTTAGAACATGACACCTAGATTTCATTCAGATTCAACACAAATATGCTGGTAGAGCCTATTGAGAGGGTGATCCTTTCCAATTTCTGAATCGCACTTGGTTTGCCCATAACTAGTTAGTTGATTTATCATAGTTTAATTTAAGAAAGTTTCACGCCATCGATGAGTGGATGTCATCATTACATGCAGCACGGGACTTGGAAGAATTTGATGTGCTGGAAGGCCGGGAGGTATCAAAGCAGAGGTACAACTGAGTTTCATATGGATAAAAATGAAAGCCTAAATTGTGCCCGGCAATATCGTCGGCAAGAGGGAGAGTACAAATCGTGAAACGAATGGGAACAAGAGCCCTGAGGAACCACATATTTCATCGGTTCAGTGGATGATTCTTTATCCGTTCACATCAATACTCTGGAGTCTACCAATGTGATAGGACCTGAGCCATTGCAGTGGAGTGCCAGTGATGCCCAGGTGGGTTGAGAGGCTCTACTAACGACACATCTTTACAGGCCGGCTTTTAGTTTGCCCAAGTGAAACGGTCTTTTTTGTTCCCATGTGCATTTCATACGTATCATCGCATGATTCAGTGTATATCATTACATTCAGAAGTCTTACTAACAGTGGCCGTGAATGTCCTCGTGTTTGAAGTAACATACTAGCCTGGTATCAAAACTAGAAATCTAGGTGTCACGTTCTAAAGTGACCTTTCGTTAGACGAACACATCAACTTCACAGTCAAGTGTGCCTACTTTCAGGTACATAACATTGCTAAAATTCAGGCTTGTTTAGATGAGGGTACCACATCTAAGTTGGTCCATGCATTTGTGACGTCTCGTCTTGACTTCTGTAACTCACTGCTTGCTGGCATAAGTCTGTTGGCTACCGAATGCGTACCGAAAACCGCTTAGGCTGTGAGTCCGCTATACAAAACTCTCCTCCGTAACACCCACATGGTCTTTATGACTTTGTGGAGTTACAGACGGAGATACATTGCATTACCGGCATGTGCAATCAGGTGCTTACAGCAGGTATTTAGGACAGCATTTAGTGGGTCCCTGTGATACGTCCTTCATGTGCTTATGCGTGCTGACACTGTGCATGCTGCCAGTAACCCCATGTGTATGCTGACCCTGTGCATGTCTCCCCTAACCATGTGATTCATGTTGTTTATCAAGCATGATATTACTCACCATTCAATTGCATTTCCCTTTGCAGCAAATGTAAAGCGCCTAGAAAGAGATTGAGTTGTCTGAGAGCGCCTTATCAAGTGCATTATTATAATATTATAGGTGCAAAACTCTGCAACTAGGCTTGTCAGTCGTGAATGTCGTAGTTGCCACATCACACCACACACATCACATCACACCTTCTCGCCGACCTGCACTGGCTACCAGTCAAGCAATGGATCGACTTCAAAGTTTTGTCGTTCACTTTTAGGTCCCATCATTCTTTGGCTCCAGGTTATCTATCAGATCTACTCCCCCACCAGGCCAAGCATCCTAACACCTGCTTTTCGGAATTTAACTGTTAACCAATACCTCATACAAAACTCAAATCCCTTGGAGACCATGCATTCGGTTCTTATGCTCCTAAAGCCTGGAACTCACTCCCGACTTGCGTCATAGCATCCCCTGACTTGACCACATTTAAAAAGAACTTTAAAACACTTCTATTTGAGTCAGCATTTAGTGGGTTCCTGTGATTCGTCCTTTATGCGCTTATGCGTGCTGACACTGTGCATGCTGCCACTAACCACACTTGCATGCTGACCCATTGCATGTCACCCCTAACCACGTTATTCATGATGTTTATCAACCACGATACCAGTCACCATGAGACCGCGTTTGCATTGCAGCAAATGTAAAGTGCCTAGAAAGAGATTGAGTTCTCTGAGGGCACTTTATCAAGTGTATTATTACTATTGTTATTACTAGCCTAAGCATAATACAGTCAGCCCTCGACTTACGAAATAGATTGTGACCGAGGGATCTGTCGAAAGACGAGTTTTCATAGGTCGAGAATGGTACATGATACGTTCTGACGAAGACACTGAGCTTTTTTTTTTATACAAAACATAGCAAATAAGAAATAGATACGAACAAGTGGCTAAGAATATATTTACATTCTATAATGCGGAGTATTTTGGGGCGTACATAAGCTGGTAGTTGTAGTACTGTAAACTGAGTATTGTAAGCCGTGATGGCACACTTGGTAAGGTAGTTGCTTTCACGACCTCGGTCCCGAGGTCGTGGGTTCGATTCCTGTGGTGGACAACCCTTTATCGCCACTGCAAGCGGTGGTGATAGCCGTAAAGGCTCTTCTGTCGCTATACAAAAAGAGGCTGTTTAATCAGCTAGGATTTATTTATTTATTTGGAGGAGGTTGAGGAGGAGTGGGCTGATCTTGCTGGAGGACCATCAACTCCTGCTTCCACTAATTCCTCATGACCGGTAGACGGCTGAGGTGAATCAGCTGCTTTACTAGTAGATGGTTGCGGTTCACTTGTTTCTAATATTTATATCGTTTCTGTTGTTTTCTATTGTTTCAATCGTTTGCTGTATTATCCAATAGTAGTAAATAAAATTATAAAGTAAGTAAAACACTTGACTTCAAGAGATCACAGTGAGCATGTCTTAACCCTAGCAAGTCACAGAAGCATGAGAGAGCCTCCAGTAACCATAATGCATAGCTGTCAGACATAGTTTCCTCCCTACTGTTTGCTGCATTGTCAAGCCTACCGATCGTACATATTTTGAAAGTTTTCTTGGATACAGTTTGATTGTGGCCGAGTTCGTATCTCCGAATTTTCGTTATTCGAACCTTTGGTAAATTGGATGCTGACTGTGCTTGTTTGCATTCGCTTGCCTGATAGCATGCATATCACTGAATCTTTTATATTAATTTTCTGAGAGTTGTTAATCGCCTGGGTAGAGAGTTAATTATATTCAGATACTGCACCAGTTTCAGCCTCTTCGCGTCCCCAGTTCCTGTATGGACAATCAATTAGCTGCTCCATTCCTCTTCTTGAAGACCGTTGGTGACAGAAGCTTTAGCTCTGTAGGTCCTAGACTGTGGAACCCGCTTCTATGGTTCTTATCCAACGACAACTACTCTGCGACTGCCGACTGTGGCACATCTTTTCCAGCTATCCTGAGCTGCTGCTTCATTCTACTCACTATCTCAACAGCTCTCTTGAGTCTGCCATGCTTCCCACTTTCCCTTTGGTGCATGTGATGAAGTCTGTTGGGTGCCGAATGCGTATCGAAAGCCACTTAGGCTGTGAGTGGGCTAAACAAAACTCTCCTTTGCCACTCCCATGTAGTTATTGTGGCTTTGTGGAGTTACAGATGGAGATACATTACATTACATTACTCAAACCACCTAGTGTTGTTATTATTAGTAAGAAAATTAAGGGTGTAGGTGTCAGTGCTTCCTTCCCTTTACGCTCTATCATTCCCTCTATCTTGCTGAAGCTAAGCAACCCCCGAATTCTCTTGAGAAAATTCTGCAGCTTAAATACACGATGTGGACAGTAAGCTACTAATAGTTTTAGGGAGGTGGCTACACCGTACTGAGAGCGGCTGCAGAGGCTTCTCGGCAGGCCTTCTGCATGCAACTTCAAGGCACTGCTCATGATTTTCATTGGGGATACTATCTACGTTTCCTTTGAAGGGCTGCTGCTTTATTTCAGGTAAAAATTAGAAAAGCAATAGAATTTTGGTTGGCATTCTCACGGTCGGTTTCCAAAGGGCAATCTTAGAATGATAGCAGTAATGATAATATTAATTATAATGGCTATACGTTGGTATGGTACTTTGAGAGAATTACATCTTTCTCTAGCCTCTTTACACGTGCCGTAGTGGAAGGATGTCAATATTGTTAGTGATAACATCTGCATCAGCATTTGTGAGTACACAAAGGAAAATCTATGTTATGTTATGTTATGTTATATATCTCCGTCTGTAACTCCACAAAGTCATAAAGACCATGTGGGTGTTAGGCATGAGAGTTTTGTATAGTGCACTCACAGCCTAAGCTGCTTTCGGTACGCATTCGGTAGCAAACAGTTTACGCTATGTGAGGATCATATTAGCAGGCGATCGTATTAGACCTACTTTAAAGGCGCCTGTCGAGTGGCATGCCTTTGAGTGCAGCCTTGGGGTCTCCAAATGTGGTATGGAATGAGGGTACATGCTACTTTATAGTACGTGGTAGCTGGGTTCTAGCAGCATTCATAAGGTGCATAGCTTTGGGCTTTTCTTAAACCGAGGTCGATTTATCAAATATATTACTCTTATTACTATTGGCTATATTTATCGTCGATCTGTGGCTGTTATTCTGATCTTGCTCAAATGCTCCCTCTTGATCAGACTCCACCTGTTGTGTCCACTGTATTCACGACCAAGTAGCCGTGTCATTGGTTTGGTTTGCTGGCAACCATGTGTTTAGCACAGACAATGTAAGCCTCAGTATCTGTATGAGCTCTGCAAAAGAGAAAGAGGCCTTGGTAAGTGTCTATTATCTATTATCTCACGGGTAAGGGGCTTGCTCTTTACAACACAGATCATGGGTTCGAGTCCTGTAGGGGACGTTCTATCATTGCCCACTTCAAGCGGTAGTGATAGCCGTTAAGGGTCTTCTGCCCCCTTACAAATGAAGCTGGTGGTGATTGCCATAAAGGATTTTCTGCTTCTGTACAAATGAAGCTGTTCAATCAGCTGACGTTTTTTATAGCAGCTTTTGCTGAGCCGGTTTTACTTGTTTCTTGTGTTATGGCAGCCCTTAACAATTTTTTAGACTGCTTTCCGGATGCATGCTTATTGCATGCACCTGTACGTATGGATATGTGCACTAACGATAGTTAGATTTCCCTATCTTCCCTGGCTGTTGCTGTTGATGGTCGTGCATTGCCTTCGAATTTACCATCATTGGTTGAAAGGATGCAGTTCACTTTTAATACAGTGCATTGTCATACGCAAGAAACATTGGGTCTTCTCCTACCAGCTTTGCTCGTAATTGTAACACACAATCATAGGTTGCTGTCTTGTCTCGGGCAATAGCCATCGATTGCCATGCATTCATTGCCCAAGATTGAATGCGCATAATGACTATGAGTACACACAGTGAGCATTATGTGGTAGGATAATTGCAAATTCAAACAGTTAATTTCCAGCAAGTTTGAAAAACACCTAGGTAGTGGCCGGGCAATTGCCTTCGATTTCCGTGCATTGCCCTCGATTGCACGTTCTCGATTGTTTAAAAGGATGTGGCTGCATTTTTAATGCAGTGTAGTGCAATACGCAAGAAAGTTGGAGCTTCTCCGCAACTGTTGTTCCATTTGTAACGGATCGTTATGGATTGGCGCATAGCACACAGGTTCCTGTTACATGGAATGGGAGTTGCAGTTTCTTGCAGCTAATGTTGTCAATTTTCCACGGATTGTGCTATCGGCCCCAACCATAGGTGGATTGCCGTGCATGGCTTACAGTTAACAAGCAAAGCATCTTGAAAATGCCACGGTTTTACTTAGGACGCAGCGGAGTGTTACATGTAATGATAATTGGGGCTTTGCGCTGCCAATTTCTTGTCAATTTGCCACGAATTGGGGTATTGGCCCGGGCCATTGCTGTCAATTGCCATTCATTGCTCGCAATTGTATGTGTGTGATTGGTTGAAAAGATTTGATTGCATTTTAAAAACAGTGCGCTGTGAAAGATAAGATAAATTTGATCTTGGCCCAGCCACTTTCCAGTGGTTTTTGATGGATCATAATGGATTACTTTATTTGCCCGTGCTATTGTCATTGATTGCCATGCGGCGCTCAAGATTTTACCGCCAGAGTGAATTTTGGGGTCGACTTGCCACGGATTGTGGAGTATTGGTACTTCGAGCCGAGCTGCTGCTGTATATTGCCCTGCATTGCCCGAGATTGTACAAGCGCAATTGGTTAAAGTGATGTGGTTGACTTTAACCAGTGTGCTTTGCATTATGCATTCAAAATTGGAGCATTGCGTAACCAATTTTAAGGAAATTGTGCATCAGATTTCTGCAGATTGTGGTATTGGCCCGGGCCATTGCAGTCGATTGCTGTGCATCGCTGCCAAATGGTCGAGGCAATTGTAGAGAAATTGTGCGATTACACGATAACCGAAGATTAGAGCAGCTTGCAATCACTATTAAAGCTTAAAGTGTACGCATTATGGTCGTTTTGCGGCGGGTTACCCTGGATTGAGAATGGTCGAGGGAATTGCAGTGAAGTTATGCAAGTACACAATAATCGAAGAGTAGAGTAGTGAGCAATCATAATTAGAGCGTCTAGCCTACTCGTTCTGGTCGGTGTGTTGCGGATTGCAGCGAATTGTGGTGAATTGAGGTATGGGACCGGGCTGTTGTAGCCGATTGCAGTGCATTGCATGAGAACGCGTGTGCATAATGGAGCGAAATTTTGTGGGTGCACTTTGAACTGCGTGTAGTCTCATGTTAAAAGCAATGTCAATTAGAACTTTGCAATGGCGATTTGAGGATGATTTACAGTGGAATTGAGTGGATTGTTTAAGTTTGCTAGGTCATTTTGCGCGGTTGCCGTGCATTGCTGCAATGCGAGTATGAACCATTTTTTCTTTTTTTCTGTTGATGTGCACACAATACGGTGCACTTCAATATGCAATAAGAACTTCAGCTTGGCACAGCCTAATTTTTTGCCGTGGATTCGGTAGATTGAAGTGGATTGCGGTATTGGCCCGGGCTACTGCAATCGATTGCAGCGCATTGCACGAAAACGGCAATACTAATGCAAGTGCAAGTTTTTAAATGCAATTGCCGCAGAGTGTGCTGTCGTATACAATCAGACAATGAGTTTATCGAACAGGATTTATTATGTTTCGCGGTGGATTGCGGTTTTGGCCTGGGCCGCTTTAATGTTATTTCAGTGGAGCTCGTTAGAGTGTGTGAGCAGAATCACGCGAACGTTTGTGCGTACATTGTACATGTAACGTAGTTTGATATTTCAACATTTTGGAGCTGTGCACAGTTGATTTGCGGTGGATTTGAAGGGATCTAAAATGGATTGCATTGGGTTGTGGTGGATTTCGGTGTATTGCGGTAGAGGTATCCGGCGTTGTCACTCATTTGCATAAGTGTGCGTACGCACAACGATATATTTGGTGGAGAGATAAGATCGAACGTGTACTACAATATCAGTCCAAAATTTGAGTTTGCCAATGCTAGCGTCTGGTGTTGCCTAATTAGACTGGATTGTGGTAATTCTTTCAACCCCTAGTAGCACCCCTGATTAGCAACAGACACTGATTCGTGTACAGGTAAGCACATAAAACACATGAACAGGAAAGACGAGATCATATACATGCCTGCATATTCACTCTTGCGCACATACTATACATTTGTATGTGTGTCAGACATCAGTAGGTGAGGCTGTGTGAAGCAACTTCGTGCTCACCTTGCAGGCAGCCAATCGGTTGAGTTAGTTAATGGGTGCACTAGGCATGCTTCAGCCGAGTTGCTTTGCTGATTGTGTATTTGTGTGTTTGTGTGTGCCTTTGAATGTGTTTTTCTTCGCTACGGCTGTGCTCCTTAATTCTGCTGTAGTACCTCTAGCTCAGCAATCCTGGCCAAGTCGTGCTTTGGCATGGCTTCTAACTAAACGACAAGGCAAGGCATACGGTTTTTACTGCTAATGCCGTAGTGACTGGGCCTATTTCTTGGCCAGGCACATGCTTATTGCATGGGCTTGGTGCAAGCCGGCTGCATCATGCCATTTGCTGGTGATAGCCGTGCCGAGAGTTACACTCCGTGGCTCTATTTTGCTGTGTTGCCAAGTGCGTATTAATTCATTGTTTCAATTAAAATTAGGTGCGTTCTACCTTGGTGATATGCAGGCGATGCTGCGTTCGGGTTAGGGCTGCAGTCCTATCACCCAATAACTCTACTAATATTACCTCCATTCATGGCATACTATCTCGTGTACTTTGCACCCGTACCTGCACCTTGGCTCTCTCTGTCCACAAGTCGTTTCTCTGCTATGATTGTGTCGTCGATGCACAGATGCCAGTACGTCCTATCAAGTAGCATTCAAATTTGTTTATCTCTTCTGTCTACAGGAGGCAGCTTGATGCTGACCACTATGGCTTGGATTCTACCAAGAAGCGACTGCTCGAATTTCTGGCAGTTCGTCAGCTTAAGAATTCCCTTAAAGGACCCATCCTTTGCTTAGTGGGCCCTCCGGGCGTGGGAAAGACTAGCATAGGCAAGTCCATTGCCGTCACACTCGGTCGCCAATTTGACAGGTGAGATCTCGTTCACTTGTTGGTGTGGAGCTTAAGTAGCTAGGTGCACTGGTGATGTTGAACACGTCACCATTTCATGATGGTCGCCAGTGAAGGCTTTCTAGCACCACTCATGGATGCCATATTGGGGTCCAGTTTTACATATTTGTATAGCTATAGACTCAATTGCCTCACTGTGGGCGATCAAGCCACGGAACTGTGGTTCAAAAGCCATATAACGTTTGTCATGCAAATTCTGGTTAGCCATTTAGAATGTGTCTCACTGCCTGCTAGAGAAGCTCTTGCTTGGTATTGCTGCTAAAGTCTGCATGTTTGGATTTAGAAAAAATTAACACCGCAAATCCTGCAGCCCGATCTTTATTTGTAGCGCATATTATAGCACATGTAGCACATGTAATACATTTCTATAGTATTCTCAGAGAACTTAATCTCCTTCTAGGCACTTTACAGATGCTGTAAAGGACCTTTGATTAAAAGGTTAGTGGTAACATGCACAACTTCAACAAGCAGACTATTTTTAGAGGTTACATCTTAATTCTAAACACTTTAATAATAATAATAATACATTTGTGTAGCACCCTTAGAAAACGTATTCTCTTCCTAGGCACTTTGCATATGATACAAAGGAACCACACTCGAATGGTTAGTTATAGCCTGCTAAACATATAAATGTAGTTAGGGGTAACATCCACTCTGTCAGCATGCAATAGCACATAAAGGAGAAATCACAAGGACCCACAAAATGCTTCGAGAAACCTGCTTTTTAGGCTATCAGCTCCACAGTAAAATCTGCCTATTTTCAGCTTCATAACATTGCTAAAATTCGGGCATGTTTAGAAAAGGATACCACGGCCAAGTTGGTCCATGCATTCGTGACGTCCCTTCTCGACTTCTGCAACTCGCTGCTTACTGGTCTACCAGCATGTGCGATCAGGCGATTGCAGCTGGTGCAAAACTCTGCAGCTAGACTTGTCTGTCGTGAGTGTTGCAGTTGCTATGTCACACAGCTTCTCGCCAACCTGCACTGGCTACCAGTCAAGCAACGGATTGACTTCAAGGTTTTGTCGCTCACTTTTAGGTCCCTTCGTTCAATGGCTCCAGCCTATCTCTCAGATATACTCCCCCACCAGGCCAAGCATCATACCACCTGCTTTTCGGAATCCAACAGTCTAGAAATACCTCGTACAAACCTTAAATTCTTTGGAGACCGTGCATTTAGTTTGTATGCTCCCAAAGCCTGGAACTCCCTCCCGACTTGCATCAGAACATCCTCTGACTTGACCACATTTAAAAAGAACTTGAAAACATACCTATTTAGGACATCATTTAGTGGGTCCCTGTGATTCGTCCTTGATGTGCTTATGCATGCTGACACTGTGCATGCTGCCACTAACCACATTTGCATGCTGACCCTGTGCATGTCACCCCTTACCATGTTGTTCATGTGATTTATCAAGCATGATATTACTCACCATTCAATCGCGTTTCCCTTGGCAGCAAATGTAAAGCGCCTAGAGAGAGATTGAGTTCTCTGAGGGCGCTTTATCAAGTGCATTATTATTATTCTATGATGCCTTAATCTGCTGCTGTCATGCATTACTAATATAGTAAATACGTCCTAAGACTCACTTCTTGTCTCAGTACATTCAAAAAAGGCTAATGTTCGGACACTAATTAAGAAAGCAACACTAAATCAAAAGAACTTTAGCAACTTCCACCCAGTCTCCCTACTGGTGTTACTATCTAGACACTGGAACGAGTATAAGCAGAACGACTAAACACTTACTTCGAAACTTTAAAACTAGCAGGTAACTTCTAGTCTGTTTTTAAAGCTAATCACTCCAGATAATCGGTATTGCTTTCCATGCACCTTCTCAGGAAGGGACACTTGGATAAAGTCTCTCGGCTATTTTGCTTGATCTTTCGGGAACGTTTGATACTATTTATCACCAATGTGCCCCTCACTTTGCCTGGACGTCACTGGCAATGTGCTGCATTGATTTAGATCCTATCTCACTCGAATGCTCAAGTGGGTTGATGTAAATGGACAGAGATCATCTGAAGTTCTGATCTTAATCTGCTTCTTTTACCATTTATACCCTCCCTCTTGACAATGTAATCGCCAAGCCCAATCGAGTATTTCATTTCTATGCAGATCACACACAGGTGTACCGATGCTTATATCCCTACCAGCCCTCCAGTGTGTCAAATTCTCTCAACTTCCTTACTGTATGTATTGCTTACATCTACACATGGATGGCAGGAAGCATTCTCAAATTAGAAAACCATTAAACCAATTCACCAGTTTTGGCAAACCAGTTGTGACTATAAAATTGGTCGGCTTACCATTCAAATTTGGCTTTGCCAGCATATCTCCTAACGCATCTGCACGAAATCTAGGTGCCCTGTTAAAAAGCGACCTTTCACTGACGATATATCAGCTCCACAGACAAGTCGCCTACTTTCAGCTCCATAACGATGCTAAACCTCGGGCCTGCTTAGACGGGATACTACGTTTAACTTTGTCTGTGCATTTGGGATACTTGTCTCGACTGCAGTATAGCACTGCTTGCTGGTCTACCGATCTGCGAAGTCAAGCGCTTACAGTTGGTGCAAAACTCTGTAGCTAGGCTTGCCTGTCGAGAGCATCACAGCAGCCACGTATCATCATTCCTGGCCGACCTCTACTGGCTTGCAATTAAGCAGAACTTCGACTCCAGGGTAATGTCGCTCACTTTTAGGTCTCTTGATAGTGGTTCCAGGCTACCTATCAGCACTGTAGCACCACCAGACTAGGCATCGGACCACAGCTTTTCTGAATCAAATTGTTTAGCTACAGCTTCAAATCATTTTTCGACCGTGCCTTCAGTTTGCATGCTCCCAAAGTTTCGAACTCACTCTCGAATGAGGCCACCACATCCCTGGACAGGACAATACAATAATAATAATAATAATAATAATAATATTGCACTTGATAAAGCGCCTTCAGAAAACTAAATCTCTCTCTAGGCGCTTTACATTTGCTGCAAAGGGAAATGCAATTAAATGGTAAGTCAAATCATGCTTGAAAAAAATGATTAATATGGTTAGGGGTGACATGCACAGGGTGAGCATGCAAATGTGGTTAGTGGCAGCATGCACAGTGTCAGCACGCATAAGCACATTAAGGACGAATCACTGGGACCCACTAAATGCTGTCCTAACTAGGTGTGCTTTCAAGTTCTTTTTAAATGCGGTCAAGTCAGGGAATGTTCTGATGCAAGTCGGGAGAGAGTTCCAGGCTTTGGGAGCATGCGAACTAAATGTACGGTCTCCAAAGGATTTGAGGTTTGTACGAGGTATTTGTAAACTGTTGGATCCCGAAAAGCAGGTGGTATGATGCTTGGCCTGGTGGGGGAGGAGATCTGAGAGATAGGCTGGAGCCAAAGAATGAAGTGACCTAAAAGTGAGCGATAACTCTTGACGAGATTGCTGCATCTCAGCTTGATGTAAGTAAAGGTATTCATCTCTACTAATAAATATTGTAACGGGATTAGAAAGTAGCTTCAGAGAAATATAATCAAAAGCAGAGAAATTAATTCCCATTTTTATTTTGCTTTGGACCGACCACTTTCCGATTTGGAATTCACCCTAGCATGACTTTATTTGAGCCTTAGGTAACAGGCTTGATCTTTATGACACAAGTTATGAGGGTAAGTCATGCAGCCGGCAGCTCCTCATTGCCCTCATTGTAAGTGGAGTGGTAGCCACTAAGGCCGTTCTGCAGCTACTGTAAATGAGGCGCTGAATCAGCTGACCACAATTTTTGTGGATGTTGCTTTCGGCTTTACCACAGGTATCAGAAAAAGTAGTGTGTTCTGAGTATTTACCCTTGGTTGTTCATGGACATATGTTCCTTATTTTATTTCAGGATATCACTTGGTGGTGTTGCTGACGAATCAGAAATCCGTGGTCATCGGCGGACTTACATAGGTGCAATGCCGGGTCGGCTCATGCAGAGCTTAAGACGAGTCCAATCAAATAATCCTGTGATTCTGTTGGATGAAATTGACAAGCTGGTATGTCTGGATATTAACAGAAGCATTAGACGTTCTCTACCCCTTCTGGTTACAGCTGATAGATAGTATTGCATGATGGGTGGGTGTGTGTGTGTGTGTGTGTGTGTGTGTGTGTGTGTGTGTGTGTGTGTGTGTGTGTGTGTGTGTGTGTGTGTGTGTGTGTGTGTGTGTGTGTGTGTGTGTGTGTGTGTGTGTGTGCCGGGATTGACCCAGGGAACTGTCTCGCAGGGTAAAAATCTAAGCCACCAATCTATGTCAAACTGAGCATACATACTCTCTGATGCTGTCTCTCTCACTCTGGATCTATTTCTTTTTCCATACAGACCCACTCCAAAGGAATTCAGGATAAGCCAAAATAGTTAAAACAATACTGCAGTTCCAGATGATCTATAGAAAACTAGCTGACTGTTGTTTCGATGATGGGAATTGTGCTGTTGGGACTTAGGCAGAAGTTACTTGGTCATATTCTTCACGAGTTTTGTACCCAGCAAACACGACACAATAAAGGACCCCAGAGAAGAATGAGATTTATTTGAAAGGGTATTTTCTATACCGACTTTCTATGAAATGATATACTAAGCAAACTGCCTTAAGTCTCGTATACTAGGCTTTGGAGCCATGTTATTCTTGATAGTAGTCGGGCCTCAGTAGACCCCTCTACAATTTCGATGACTCAACTCATCACTTCAAAACCTTAGCTATTTGAATACTTCACAGATTTCTACCACCTCTGCGATTGGTGAGCACTTTCATCGCTGAATAAAATTTCTGGCTACTTTCTCAATGATTTCTCAGCAACTCAGTCTGTTCTCACCCCGATTTTTATTTCTGCGCTACTGATTTTTCCTTCTTCGTGGCTATATTTTGAGGAAAGTGGCAAGTGGGCTGTCTAGGAGATGACTATTTTTTAGTGATTTTGCCTTGTCTATTTTAGGGAGAATCGACACGGGGTAATCCATCTGCTGCCCTTCTGGAAGTTCTCGATCCGGAGCAGAATAATACATTCACGGACCAGTATCCTTTTTCAATCATTTTATCTCCAACGACGTGCACCGACAAGCATATTAAATATAGAATACGAAGGCCAAATGTCCACCATACGTTTGTTGGGCTCATTTATTTCTTGGGCTGTTGCATTGCTTGTGCCACCACATCAGTTATCGTAAGATCCTGTCGAGGTGTTTAAAGTATTTTTGGGAGCTCTATGTAACTAGAAAAGTCGTATTAAGTAATATTTATCATAACTAAGTCTCTGTCAGTTTATTTGCTGAAAAGAAAGCATGATAATAATACATTTGTATATCACTATAGGGAGCTTAATCGCTGTCAAGGCACTCTACATATGCTGCAAAAAACCATAATCGAGCATATCAACTGAATAGTGATAGCATGAACAATTTCAGTGTGCATAAAAAGATACAGTATGCACACTTGGAGGAAATGCTGTAAGGATGAAGTGGTTTTCTTTTTTAGCTTCCATTCAATTGTCGTTAGGTTAGGAGATGTGATAGCAGTCGATAGTAAGTTCCAAGCAGCATAGGAGTGGACAGCATAGGAGCTGAAGGAACTGTCCCCAAAGGATTCGAGGTTAGTTAAGGACTAAGCTAAACGACAGTTGGAGTCAAAATCTATGGGAATCCTGATTAGGAAGAAATTAGCATTGGTTCGACAAGATTATGAAGAATGGTGGGAATGAATGCAAGAGAATGAAGTGACCTTAGAGTGAGCGACAACAACTTTGAAATCGATAAACTGCTTGACACGAAGGCAGTGCAGGCTAATGAGAAGTGGCATAATGCAGCAGTGCGACTTTTCCGACAGACTAGCTCTGCTGCAGAGTTTTTCACCAACTGTATTGCATTGTTTTGCACCGTCTGATTGCAAAGTCAAATCGACATGCTAGTAGTGAATTGCAGAAGTATAGAAAAGAGGGGATGTCTTAAATGCATGGACCAGTTTGGCTGATAAGGATTTATCTATGCAAGCCCGAGTTTTTTTTATCTTGCTACCTAAACATAAGCAGGACTTTTTTTGAATGATGCCCGTAAGACTTTCAGTAGCTGTAACAGTCATCTCTTGACTTGTCACTGCTTCACAACTACCTCACAGGTGTTCACTGTACAGAGGTGAAGGGGTACTGGCTGCAGGCTAGGTAAGGTGTGCCGTGATAGCACACTAGGTAAGGTGGTTGCTTTTCACGACCTTGGTCCCGAAGTCGTCAGTTCAGATCCTGGTGCAGACGATCCTTTATTGCGCTGCAAGCAGCGGTGATAGCCATAAAGACTCTCCTGTCGCTATATAAGAAGAAGCTGTTAATCCGGCTAGTATAGGTAGGCTACGATTAGAGGATTGGTCACAAGTTCAAAGGTACCATCACACTTTTTGTCTCGCCTGCTTCCCCAAATAGTTGCATTGCATCAGTTATTGGCTGTGTTTAGTCAGCACGTGCATTTGTTCCTTAATGCTATTTCAGTTATCTAGGCCAGCCATTCGATCTTTCTCAAGTGCTATTTATAGCAACTGCCAATAGCCAGAATGGCATCCCCGGGCCTTTACTTGACCGGATGGAAGTTATAAAACTACCCGGTTATACTCAGGAGGACAAGTTGCAAATTGCCCAGAGGCATCTGCTTAAAAAGCAGTATGATGCTCACGGGCTCAATGCCGAACATCACATTTGCATACCTGAAGAAACGCTGAAACTCATCGGTGAGTAACAAGCTTTGCATGGTATTTTTTGTTCACGAACCGTATTTTCGCAGTCAATCTTTAGTGCATCGCATGCATACCTGATGATTCAACTCTGGTAATCATGCATGTCATATTGAACTTCCGAGCTCATTTTCTAGGATGCTGGGACATTTATTCATTTTGATTTTATCTTTGGTCCAGTTAGATAGTCGCGGTTGTACAGTGTGAAGCTTGTTATTTTGCTTTGTTTTAATTTCTCCTTAGCATTTCCGTGTGCTTTGTCGTAAGAGAGCTTTAAAAAAAGTGCTCTAGATGCAGGAATCTAGAACCGAACTTCTTATTGGACACCCACAAACCCACAAACGTGCAGCTGGAATAAGATAGATTGCTCTTTTATGTGGTGCTTCCATAGTGCAACATTATTCTTTGATGACTGCCTAATATTTGAATCTTTCATTTAGAAGAGTTTCCTTAGCTAGTCACTTTTTTTCAATGCTCCCCAGAATTGGATAGTACATATTTTGGTGGGTGGCTACAGACATTATTAGCTCTCTGCTCTATCTATACTAGACTGCTGTAATTAGTTTTGGCTTTTCACGGAATAAGCTATTAAGCCTCTAGAGCTGGTGATGAATATGGCTGCAAGGTTTGCTAACAAAATCCTAGCAGTTCAGGTACTCTTCTCTTTTGATGAAAGGGCTGTGATGCCCTTTTGCTCTGCTGGTCCTAGACCGTGGAACTCACGTCCACAATCTAACACTACTCTCCTGCTGACTACTATTGCACATCCTTTCCAGCCATCCTGAGATGCTACTTCCACGCTACTCCCTTCCTCAAGTACTCTCCTGACTCAGCTATGCTTCTCACTTTCTCTTTGTTACGTGAGATGAATGGTCTGTTGGCTATTGCATGCTTACTGAAAGCCGCTTAGGTTTTGAGTGCAATCTAACTGTCCTGCATAACGCCTACTTTAGTCTTTATGGCTTTGTGGAGCTAGAGATGAACATATATTGCATTACTGCCGGTTGATCAACAGATAGGGAACACATTCTTCTGGGGCTCACTAGACTCACCATGGCTTAGCTCCTTCGTACTTATCTAAACTGCTGTGCCAGTTTGAGCCACCTCGTAACCTCAGGTCCTCCGTTAACTATAAATTAGCAGCTCTATTCTTTCACTTCAAGATCTTTGGCAATAGTGAATAATTGTAGTTATAAATCGACTGCATATCTCCTAATGGAACTAAATGTCCATTCAATGGCATTCCAATTCAGTGCAAGAGAAGGGATAACCCAGGGTTAATGACATGCAAGAAATCGTTCGTAGGAAAGTATGCCAAGGCATGCTGCATAAGCATTGTGCATAGGCTTGCTAAAGCATGCTAAACTCACTGGGAGCAATTGGCTAGTAGGACCCGTGGTTGGTAATATGCTCTGACTGATGTGCCGGTAAGCATAAAAAACACGTGGAAACAACCGACAAGCTTGTGGGTAGAGGTGGTGATGGTGGGGAGGCACAGAGGAAGCTGGGTGGAGCAGATTTGTATTAAATGCTGAGTCCTAAATGGTGCAAAGTCAATACCGCTGGCCGACAAGAGCTGGAAGCCAGCTATCGGCTTTGGATGCTGACGTACTAATGACCCGACAACCAAAATATTTCAATTTAATGTGAGTAATGGGGAGCCGAGTGAAAGCTGAGGAGCTGGTTGTGCTAGATCACACTGAGGGAGAGGGCTTGATAGGAAGTGGCTCGATAAGCTACTGCAAGCGAGTGAAGGGATCTGAAGCAACTCAGAGAGCGAGCTAGAGAGAGAGAGAGAGAGAGAGAGAGAGAGAGAGAGAGAGAGAGAGAGAGAGAGAGAGAGAGAGAGAGAGAGAGAGAGAGAGGATCTTAAAGCGTTGACTGTACACTTCATTGACCATGGAACTCAGTTCCACAATTTGTGCACACCATCGCTCTGCCGTGAACTCTGCCTCATCTTTTCCCAGCCTTTTTGCATTCCTACTTTCATGCGACTCACTTCCTCAGCTGCTCTAATTACTCAACTGTGCTCATAACTTCTCGTTATTGAGAGAGATAGTCTGTTGGCTGAAGTGTGGGCACCTAAAGCTTCCGAGTCTTTGAGTGGGCTGTAGAAAGTGTACACCATAATACTCACTTGGTGCTGGTGGCTTTATGGACCCATGGGTCACTAGCCCAGGGGCAAGGTGCTGGCTCTTCGCGATCCGAGTCGTGCATTCGAGTCCTATCGCGGGCGATCCTTTATTGTCTGCTGCAAATGGTAGTGTTAGCCGTTAAGGCTCTTCTGCTGCTGAATAAATGAGGCCATTAAATTAGGTAACTTCTAGCTTTAACTTGATCGAATTTTAACATGACATACTCAGATATTGGACATAATAGATACATGTGTAAACACTTATTCCTAATGTCCACCTTGTATATAAGAACACCCACAGTGGTGAGGCAAAGCCATGATTTTCATCTATTGAGGGCAAGGCCCAAAGATTTTTATGTTGGGAACTCGACTCACAATTAGTAAAACGTTATTGCTCACATTATGGTATTTTTTCAGTTAAAGCTCCATTCTTGCTCATCTAGTGAACTTTGCACATAATTCCGTCGTAAGTCACGGTTGGTGGGCATCGGTATTGGGGGCCACCCAGGTCACTGCCCTCCCCCCTGTAGTGGGACAAAGCCCTTCCCTACACCCTGGCTCCGGCACAGCCCACACTCTTCCTAAGAGCATCTTTTCTGTTGTCAGTTATGAAAAGTGAGCCGTGATGGCCCACTAGGTTAGGCGGTTGCATTCACGACCTCGGTCCCGAGGTCGTGGGTTCGATTCCTGTGGTGGGCGATCCTTTATCGCCACTGCAAGTGGTAGTGATAGCCGTAAAGGCTCTTAGTCGCTATACAAAAAGAAGCGGTTTAATCAGTTAGGATTTATTTATTTAGGTAAGGCGGTTGCTTATCACTACCTCGGTCTCGAGGTCGTGGGTTCGAATGCTGCGGTTGGCAATCCTTTATCACTGCTTCGAGTGGTAGCCGTAAAGGCTCTTCTGTCGCTATACAAAAGAGGCAGTTAAATCAGTTAGTATTTTGTATATGTGCAAATAAATGCTCCTTCATACGACATTTGCATTCACTGCTTCTTTGTTCGAGTACCAGTTGTTACACGGCAGCATCACATCTCTATCTGTTCTATGTCTTCTGTCTGTGTACTTAGTTTCTCTCTCTCTCTCTCTCTCTCCCTGTCTCCGGCTATGTGAATCCAGTTGTCTCTCTCTATTTATCTTTTTCTGAATATTGTTAGGTCTGTGTCTGTTTTCGCCTCCCTGTATCTTATTTATCTTTCTGTTTGGCGATGCATTTTTGCTTTTCTGCATCTATCTCTTATTATCTCGATATACAAGACATTTTCCTGTAGCCCCCCCCCCCGATTCTCGTACAGTGCAGGCGTGGGCTTCGTGTGGCTGGGATCAACGTTTATACTACCGAACGAGTCGCTCAGCCTGAGGCCATGTTATTGTCGCAGACAGGTGGGCATCTGCTTATGCAATGGCATTTGCAGTGCGCAGGTACACGTACGAAGCTGGAGTGCGGGCGTTGGAGCGGCGCATAGGCGCCGTGTGCCGCGCCGTGGCCGTCAAGGTGGCATCGGCCACCGTTCGTCAGACGAACAATACAAAAGGCCACACTCAGCTGACCGAAATTTCAACCGGCGATCAATCCGGCCTGCCTCAGCGGCTGCCAATCGTCATCGACGAAGCAGCTGCACAAGATATTCTAGGGGTACGTGACTGTCTCGAGGTGTGAACAATCTTGTGGCTCTGGGTAATCGGTGGTACTGCTATTTGCGAGATGCTTCTGTCTGGTCTTCAGTACTTGACGGTTTTCAAGCTTGCTTGTCTATTGATATGATTGCAATTGGTAAGTGAAATGCAGGTGACATGATGCTTTCTTGAGGAAGAAGTATTTCTGAGTGATAGGCCGTAGCAAGAAAGTGAATGGACCTAAACGTGAGTGAAATAACTATGAAGCCGGTACTCTGGTTGATCTGGAGCCAGTTCAGCTCTCTGAGCATTGGTGTAACAAGGTAGCTGCACGTCTAACTTAGCTGCAGAGTCTTGGAGCCCCTGGTCTTTGCTCTAAGATAAGTTGCACACATTCACAACCTATATCGCCGGTTCGACCCTTGCAGCAGGCAATCTTTTATTACACTCAGAAAGTGGATGACAGTCGCAACAGCTGTTCTGCCACTACATAAATTAGGTGGTTAAATTAGTCATCCTTTACTTAACCAACTGTATTTGTCTTATTTTAAATAGGCATAAGGAACTTCTAGTAGTCAGGTACTGAAGCCTGGGTTAGATGTCATCCTTTACTTAACCAACTGTATTTGTCTTATTTTAAATAGGCATAAGGAACTTGTAGTAGTCAGGTACTGAAGCCTGGGTTAGATGTCAGAATTAAACAAGCCAGCTTGACTCTAGCATAATTTTTTAAGTTCGTCTGCATTTTTGTAATGTTATGCAGCTGAAAGTAGGTATACTGTAAGTGTGCTATACAAAACTCTCCTGCTTAACACCCACATGGTCTTTATGACTTTGTGGAGTTACAGGCGGAGATACATTACATTATAAAACATTACATTTATACACGTATGAATAGCTGATGTGGTCAACTTGCAAGAGGTCACATTGGACACGCACTCAGATTCCGTGCAGCAGCTTCAAAGGATATGCTGATCGAGCCTGTTGTTATGTTCAGGCTTTTAACTTCCTCATTAACATTGGTTTTGCCATAACTGCTAAGTTGTTTTTGAATGATCTTACAGTATTTGAAAGTTTGCTGCCACCAATGTGCGAATTTCAGCAATACATGCTGTAAGGGAGATGAGAGATCGACTTGCTACAAGTTAGGAGGAATCAGTACGGATGTACAGTTGTATATCGTCTTCACGAAAATAGATGCCTGCATCGTGCTTGGCGAGTGCACCACCATAAACTCACTCCCGACTTGCATCACGGCATCCCCTTACTTGACCACATTAAAAAAAAAAATTAAAAACACACATACTTATGACAGCACTTAATGGGTCTGTGTGATTCGTCCTTTATGCGCTTATGCTTGCTGACACTGTGCATTCTGCCACTAACCACATTTGCATGCTTACCATGTATATGTCATCCCTAACCATGTTATTCTTGGTGTTAATCGAGCATGCTACCACTAACCGTTCGATCGTGTTCCCTTTGCAACAAATGTAATGCACCTAAAAAGAGATTGAGTTCTCTGAGAGCTCTTTACAAAGTGCGTTATTATTAGTATAGGGGAGAGAATAAAAATAAAAACGTCGAGCTAGAACAGGTCCCTGAGGTAACTCATACTTCACAGGCACACCGGATGACCACTTGTCATTGACGTGTCAGCTAAGAAATCACCCACTAAGAATATAGCACAGTGCCGGTGATGCCCAGGCAAGGTGATAATGCTCATGGAGAACTTAGTGGTCAATGCCTGGATGCTGTCAAAGCCTGGTACTCACTCCCGACTTGCGTCACGACATCCGATCACATTTTAAAAGAACTTGAAAAAGGAACCTATGCAATACAGCATTTATAGGTCCCTATGATTCGTCCTTTATGTGCTTATGTGTGGTGACACTGTGCATGCTGCCACTAAGCACACTTGCATGCTGACCTTGTGCATGTCACCCCTAACCATGTTATTCATGTTGGTGATCAAGCACGATACCACTCACCATTCGATCGTGTTTTCTTTGCAGCAAATGTAAAGCATCTAGAAAAAGAGTGAGTTTGCTGAGTGTGCTTTATTAGGTGTATTATTATTATTATTATTATTATTGTTATTATGATTAGCTAAGAGATGCAACAGAACTAACAGAGAGACTCTACACAAGTCAGCATTTCTTAGATGGTCAGTGTACACTTATAAAAATGCTGACTCTTTGGAGTTCTGAGCTCTATGACCTGGTTGAAACTTGCTTGCTAGGTATAAAGTCTAGACGTAAGAATTTAACTGGTCTACCACTACTCCTTCCAGAGTATATAATAGCATTGGTAATAGGAAGTCCAGGAGCAAGTAGCGGGGGTTGTTCTGGTCTGGAGTTGGTTAGTAAATGTATTACCAAATCGGCTACTGCTTTCAAAAATTCAGGAGCAATATCTTAGGCTAAGAATACATTTGTTATGTTAGGTATGCAGGACATGAGTAAGTCTGTGCATCTTAGGAGGAATCATCAAATATGATACTGTGCATGCTGCCACTAACCGCACTTGCATGCTGACCCTGTGCATGTCACCCCTAACCATGTTATTCATGTTGCTTATCAAGCATGTTGTTTATCAAGCATGCTGTTTACCAAGCACTCACCATTTATTCACGTTTCCCTTTGCAGCAAATGTGAAGCTCTTAGAAAGACATTGAGTTCTCTGAGGGTGCTTTATCAAGTGTAATATTATTATTATTATTAAGTATTTGATCTAAAGGGCTACTAGTCTCCTTTAAAAATGGATGATGGGTAATGGTCGACAACAGTATTTCTGGCATAGGCATCTGTAATAATAATAATAATAATAATAATAATGCACTTGATAAAGCGCCCTCGGAGAACTTAATCTCTTTCTAGGCGCTTTACCTTTGCTGCAAAGGGAAAAATGCAATTGAATAGTAAGTAAAATCATGCTTGCAAAACAAACAAAAATAATAACATGGTTAGGGGTGACATGCACAGGGTCAGCATGCAAATGTGGTTAGTGGCAGCATGCACAGTGTCAGCACACATAAGCACATCAAGGACGAATCACAGGGACCCACTAAATGCTGTCCTAAATCGGTGTGTTTTTTAGTTCTTTTTAAATGTGTTCTGCTCAGGGGATTTTCAGACGCAGGTCGGGAGGGAGTTCCATGCTTTGGGAGCATACGAACTAAATGCACGGTCTCCAAAGGATTTAAGGTTTGTACGAGGTATTTCTAGACTTGTGGATTCCGAAAGGCAGGTGGTACGATGCTTGGCGTGATGGGTAGTATATCTGAGAGATAGGCTGGAGCCATAGAATGAAGTGACCTAAAAGTGCGCGACAAAACCTTGAAGTCAATCCGTTGCTTGACTGGTAGCCAGTGCAGGTCGGCGAGAAGTGGAGTAATGTGGCAACTGCGACGCTCACGACAGTCAAGCCTAGCTGCAGAGTTTTGCACCAGCTGCAATCGCCTGATCGCGCATGCTGGTAGGCCAGTAAGCAGTGAGTTGCAGAAATCCAGACGTGATGTCACGAATGCATGGACCAACTTGGACGTGGTATCCTTATCTAAACAAGCCCGAATTTTAGCAATGTTAGGAAGCTGAAAATAGGCAGATTTGACTGTGGAGCTGATATGGTCGTCTAACGAAAGGTCGCCTTGGAATATGACAACTAGATTTCGAGCTGATGCGACAGGAGATATGCTGGCAGAGCCAATTTTGAGCGTCAGCCTTTCCAATGTCTGAATCACACTGGGTTTGCCCGTAGCTAGTAAGTTAGTTTTATCATCGTTTAGTTTTAGAAAATTTGCTGCCATCCATGTGCGGATGTCATCAATACATGCAGCAAGTGAGTTGAGAGAATTTGAGCTGCTTGAAGGGTGGGAGGGATCAAACAAAGGTACAACTGAGTGTCATCCGCATAGAAGTGAAAGCCGACGCTGTGCTTGGCAATCATATCAGCAAGAGGGAGAGTATAAACCGTGAAAAGAACCGGACCTAGCACGGAGCCCTGAGGTACTCCATATTTCAGAGGTACTTCAGATGATCTTGGTTCATTCACGTCAATATTCTGGAGTCTGCCACTGAGATAGGACATGAACCACCGCAGAGCAGTGCCAGTGATGCCCAGGGGAGATGAGAGGCGCTCTAGAAGAACTTTGTGATCGATGGTATCAAAAGCTGCCGAAAGATCGAGCAAACAAACAGAGACACTCTATCCACGTCTGCATTCTTAAGTAGGTCGTTGTGTACCCGAAGCAATGGTGACTCTGTGGAGTGATTAGCTCTAAAGCCAGACTGGAACTTACTAGCAAGGTGTGAGGTTTCGATATACGAGTTCAGCTGGTCTGCCACGACCCGTTCCAGTGTCTTTGATAGGAATGGTGAAAGGAGACTGGGCGGTAGTTGCTTAGGTTCTCTTGGTCTAGTGTAGCTTTCTTGAGAAGTGGCCTGACTACAGCTTTTTGAAAGGTGCTGGGACATGACCTAAGGCTAATGACATATTAATGATGTTGGTTATGCATGGCAGCAGCAGATCAATGCAACGTAGGAGCAGGACAGTGGGAATAGGGTCCGGTCCAGTGGACTTGTTGTCTTCTTTGATTGAGATACGAACTTTAGGACTAGATCACTAGTGACCTGCTTAAATGCAGACATTGAGGTGCAGCTAGGAACCGAAGAACAGCATTCTAGTGGGTATCTTGTCATCGCAGGGATGGATTCCCTGATGTGGTCTATCTTCTGCACAAAGAATCGAGAGAAGCGATTGGCTAGATCATCACATGGATCATCAGGTAAGGAGCGAATCTGAGAGCGGTTGGGGAGATGGTTTATTGTCGACATCAGCGTTTTTGGATTGTGCATCCGTGATTCAACAATGTTTTTATAGAAGCTAGACTTGGCCTTGGCTAGGATCGATTGGTACGACCTACTGTAGTCTTCATATTTCAGTCGATGGATAGTTAGTCCGGATCTTTTGTTTGCTTTTTCAAGCTTTCGTTTAGTAGACCTCGCTAGTTTAATGTCTGTGGTAAACCATAGGCCGTCTGAGCGGGGGCGCACAGTGCGCTTTGTCAGAGGTGCAAACTCGTCGAGCATGTCAGCTAGTGTCACGTTGTAGCTATCTACCAATGATGACAGATCGGAGGGAGGACTGAGCAGCAGAGGTGAAGCAGATATGCTCGCACGGACAGCATCGATGTCAAGGGTCTTGAGGTTTCGCGATTCACAGGTTATTTTAGAGGAGGATGTGGGCTCACTGTAGATTGAATGAGATCTGCATGTGGTCAGATAAGCAGGATGTGGTAATAATTGGTGATGACAAAGTGCAGTTGTGTAAGAAAATCTGGTCGAGTGTGTGACCCTTGATGTAGGTAGGGCCATGCACATGAGCTACAAGAGACAATGAGTCAGTCAATGCACGAAATTCGGTGCTGAAAGCGGCAGATAAGTTATCAAAGTTAACGTTGAAATCACTGATAACGAGGAAGGATCGTTTTCTTGCACACAGAATCGGAATGCGATCGGATAAATCTGAGATAAAGGAGGTCTTGCTACCTGGTGGGCGATAGACTACTGCCATTTATCGGTAGCTGGTTTTCGGGTGAGACCAAGACATTTCATTCAAAAGACTGCTTCAAGGGTACTGCATGTGGCTTGAATTTGAATTTCGAGCGCACGACAATAGCAACTCCACCTCCAGTTTTGATTGATCTAGGGGTGTGAAAGAACGAGGAACCAGATTGAGTAGCGTCTTTAATTGTCGGGCAGTTTATCGAGTTCAGCCAAGTTTCAGTTAGGGCGAGCAGGTCGATACCATTTTCAGAATTAAGGTCACTTATTACCAGAGGTTTATTGTACATTGAGCGAGGATTCCAAAGGCAAGCGGTAAGTCTGGCCGATGGAGCTACAACAGGCCTGATGACCACTAAGTTAGAGAGATTTACAGTGACGCATGTGGGGGAGCGTGTTGAGCGGTTCGAGACAATGCTAGGAATACCAAACTAGCGGGTACTCAGCTCGAAGTTCCCGCCCAACGAGCGGCGTCTGAGCTGGCGGTTCCGGCCACCGAGGCGGCTATGGGTTGCTTTTCTTTTGTTAATGGATAGTTCATGAATCTTAGCAACAACATTAATATCTAGGAATGCATTTGATCTACGATGACGAAGCGATAACAGCTGCGGACGATCATAACTAACAAGCAGGTTACTAGCCGCCGTCGTAGCTAAGGCAGCTGCCGTCGTGGACGACCCAGCAGCCCTAAGCGATAAGCATTTAGATTTCCATAGGCACGTAATTCCTTACGTGCTACGGTCAAATTACAATCAGAATAACTTTAAACAGGTCTTAGCTGTATCGTTTCCGTATACGATGTTCGCAAGAACTTTGGTTTTCGGAAGAATTCTGCAACGAACACGAACGCACGTTAGAGCACTCTATGTCACGAGGCGAGAATAATTCCACCATCTCTATATGGAAACAAGTGTTGGCCTTTGCTTGGCTGGATTCGCTCGGCCAATTGTCCTCTCATGCCAGTCCATAAGCACTCAGCCATTATCTTCGTATGTGCTATTCCAACCATCTTTTAGTAGCTATTTTAACATACGAAGTTATTTGCAGGCTTGCTGGGCAAGTTTGTTCACTTTGCTTAATCGGTGGAGGAAACCCATTTATATCTTCGACTAGAATTATGTTGTACCAGCATGTTTCTACGACTTTTGTTAGACCGGTTGTAGGATTGAGGAGAAGGATGAATAATAACATCAGTAATGTAATGTAATGTATCTCCGTCAGTAACTCCACAAAGTCATAAAGACCATGTGGGTGTTACGCAGGAGAGTTTTGTATAGCGCACTCACAGCCTAAGCGGCTTTCGGTACGCATTCGGTAGCCAACAGACTTCGTCTCACGCAACAAAGAGAAAGTGGGAAGCATAGCAGAGTTAGGAGTGCAGTTGAGGTAGTGAGTAGCATAGAAGTAGCAGTTAAGGACCGCTGAAAAAGATGTGTCATAGTCGGCAGTAATATGTTTTGTGAAGCACCTGCATAATCCAAATCTCCAGCCACGTGCTTTAAACTCGTTGGAAAAGAAGCAAAAAATTTGAAAAACAAGTTATTACGACGTTTATAAATTGTGTTCAATCTCTCCAGGCTTCTTAAATATCTGGGACAAAATCATAGCATATGTGGTCGATGCTGTGACCGCAGCTATTCATCTGTGACATGCAGCGTCCTGCGATTTACACCACTGCCTAAGGATGCTGGTAAGCATAGCCGAAATCGCATGGCTTATTGGTCCGCGGAGCTAAGGGAAGGAGCCTTAATATTGTGAATGAGTTGTATCAGTGGCCTCAGCTATACAGCCGTCGATGTAAGAAATTGGTTTGAACGAGCTGGAGTTTGGTTGGCTGAGTTAAAGGGCCTGTTTGCTGTCTCTAAGACTGGCCTCCACACCCATTCTCGATGTATGCATGCTTGATATCTATGTTAACACCTTTCAATAACTTTATACTCATTTCCCCATATCAGGACTCCACCTGCCTCCACCTTTGGCTTTCTTCTTGCAGCCTCCGCCATACTCGCACACGGATTTGACCGATCGGCTACTAGTACCCGGCACTGCAGTGGCACTGGCTTGGTCGCCTAACGGAGGAGACATACTCTTTGTTGAAGCGATTCACGTGCCTGGCGACGGCAAGCTCGTGCTTACAGGCCAGCTTGGCGAGGTCATGCGGGAATCTGCTCAGCTAGCCAAAAACTGGCTGGGAAGCCATGCATGCCAGGTATTGCTATTCGTTATCTTTATCCTCCTGCTCAACAATGCTTCTATGCGATCCACTCTGCATTGCCACCACCTGCACGCATGCTGTGTCTTAGCAGAGCTGTATGAAAAATTCTAAAAGCTACAGCTGAAGTGCAACTTTTGGTAAAGAGAAAGTTATGTTTTGGTTGCTCACTTGTATTGCTTGACATTTGGTGTTAAAGTGCAGACATTGTTTTTTTAAAGTAATAGCGTTCTGGGACGTAGCCAGCTGTCAGTGTGGCCAGTGGCAGACTAGCTCTCTATCCTAACAGAGTTAGTTTTTATGTTTGATGGCCGAATTGCTCTTGCCTTTTTGATCCCGAAAGCTTGGTCGTCAAACGCTTGTATTGAAGCCTAAACATGTATACATGCAAGGCTGAGTATGTGCCGAAAGTGCATTGGTTCTTTCTTATTGGCAGAGGAAATGTGCCCATCAAATAACGTTGGCGTATTATGGCCTCCGTTTTTTCCAGCTTGGGATAGATCAGAAACTGTTGAACACATCTGATATTCACATTCATCTGCCTGCGGGAGCCGTGGGTAAGGACGGCCCTTCGGCAGGCGTTGCTTTGGTCTCGACACTTGTATCGCTATTCACTGGCAAGATAGTGAGGAGTGACACGGCAATGACAGGGGAGATCAGCCTCATAGGTCTAGTGCTCCCTGTAAGTACGATGCGAGGCTTCAGGCAGCGGCTCAGGCGGCTGTTTCTTTTTCTATCGATTCCTATCGAGGCAGCCTTGCTTTCATCCCCTTCAGGTAGGTGGCATAAAAGAGAAGGTCTTAGCGGCACACAGGGCCGGACTTGGCCGCGTCATTCTGCCGCTCAAGAACGAAAAGGATTTACTTAACGTGCCTGCGTCCGTGAAGGTCAGTGTGCTCGCGTTGTCGGCTCGGACATTCTGCATGCGCATGGCTGAATGTGGCTCAACTCAGCGATGCCGAACTCCGGGACGCTTCCACCGGTGTGCTGCCATCTCGAACTCAGCGCTGTGCAAATATGTAGTGGATGGGTGGGGAAGACGTTCCGAGATCGACAGACATGCTTCCAAGCCAGTGCCTTGGATGTTCAAGCTGCTAATATTTTGCTTGCAGAACGAGATTACATTTGTCCTCGTTCGGACCGTCGATGAGGTTCTTCAAGCCGCTTTTGAGGAGGATGTCATAGTTTTCAGCAAAGGGGCACCTCTGCTGCCACAGAGCAAGCTGTGATCCTCTTAGTTGGCTGTTCTGATGCAAATTGGAATCGGTCTATCGATGCACATTGCTGTTCCGTAGTGGGGCGAGGTCGCTTTCGTTAATCATGAGCCGGACAGTTGATTGGTCTGCTATGGAGATGCCACATGCTGCCTGCCTCAGTGCGAATTCTCGTCGAAGAGCGCTCTGTCCAGCAATTGCTATGCTGCACATCTTTGCATTTTGGCATAATCACTGCTTCATATCTCACTGGTTGTCACCTAGTGCTATATAGCTGTCACCAGTCACTTGATTAATATATGTCTGATTTCTCGTTACAGTTGTACTATCAACTCTTAGCTAATAATAATGATAGTACATTTATATAGCACCCTCAGAGAACTGAATCTCTTTCTAGGCACTTTACAAATGTTGTATGGAAAGCATTACCAATTGATTGGTAGTAACGTCCACAAGCAGCAGGCATAGTATAAGCAGGTACGTGCACACGAAGAACGAATTGCAGAGAAATTCTGTAATAAACAATTGTGTTTTAATCTATTTTTAAATGTCCTGTCAGGAAAAGTTGTGACGTGCGTCGGTAGTGAGTTCTAGGCTTTGAGAGCATAGGAACTACAGGCAAGGTCCTTAAAGGTTTTGAGGTTCGTGCGAGGTTTGGCTAAACGATAGCTGCTGGTAAGAGTAGTATGGGGTTGGAAGCATAAGTCCTACCATCAATCTTTAATTTGCTTGTGCTCTGCAAAATATCAAGGTCACGCTTAATGCACTACATAGAGTTTACTCGAGCTCACTAACTTGCTTCAGCATAAGTTTGTATCATTTATAAAAAAGTTGACATGGTTTATTTTCAACTTGCTGATGAAGAGAGTTTTTCTGCAATAGATATAGCAAACGTACATTTTGTAATCGGAAACTGACGCGTGGCCACAATGCAAGAGGCACCCTGCGGAATATTTACTAATAAAGATCCGAGAAGAAGACTTAGACCCTTTGTTTGGTTCCATCTGAGGAAAACTGGAACTGATCTGCAGTTTTTAATATCCAGATAAGATTTACTCTCGTAGTCACTCATCTCCACCCAGCTTTTGACTCGTCAGAGGGAAAAATAAATAAGTATTTACCCCACATTATTCGTAGGCCCCATACTTTATCCGTAATGAAGCTGCAGTAAGAAATAAAGAGGACAGATTTATAGCATCCCATGTTGAGCCTTGATGTTCTATCAACGTGCTGTGTTGTGGTGGTCGTACATGGAACGATAGGCAATTGTGTAAGATGAATTGAATGAAGCGTTCTTATTGAGCGCATGCAACTCCATTAACCGTTAAGGAAAGAATCTACCAAGACGACATTGCAAGCTTTTCCTAAAATCGGTAATAGGCCCACCGATCAATAGGAGTAAATCAACTTCTCAATCAGTTGATATTCACTTCACTTTTCACCGATAACAATATGTTTCGGTCCACTTCCTCTCCTTCGCCCTCTGAGTTTTAAGGGGTTAATGTATCAATTCTTTTTCATACCTACAATAACGAGGTAGATCGAGATCGCTCTTAAGTGCTTCCTTGCACAGTTGCCATATGAGTCACAGTCAGGAAACGTAACATGGCCATTAGCGGGTGGGGGGGTCTCGCCGTTAGTAGCCTTGTATAGTTCCTTTTAGCGAAACAGTGCCTCCAGGGCAAGGAGAAGAATTCCTTCGTGAAATTTTAGGAAACCCGAAGCTGGCGCATACATCTCTAGGCAGTGGCATAACAGTAGCTGGAGCTGGATAAGTCACCAAAGCCGTAAAAGCAAAAGAACAGCTCCAAATGCAGTGCGAATCCCGAAAGTTCAAAAAGGTGCAACTACCAATCACAAGAGAGGCAAAAAGCGGCAATAGCTACTAAAACTTAGCGTGCCAAAAGATACAAAGCCTATGAGTCACTAGATTTACAAAAGTGCTACGTTTACTGATCCAGCGAGTGCAAGTAGTTACAAAGCCTACTAATGCAAAGAGTGTTGACACTTAAAACCCATAGTAATTCTGATAATGCCCAAAACTGCAGGGCCCAATAATTACGAGAGTGCAATAAAGTGCAATGACTACTAATCCTGAGATTACCGCAAACTGTAGAGATCGTGAGATTGCTAAAATTCAGCCACAGGCAGAGTAGCCAATCCACTAAACTCTTGAGAGAAGGTTGGCCTGAACTAATTAGACAGCCTAGTCGACCGACAAGGACTGCATCGAGTAGAAAAAAATGTGTAAAGAAATAAATTTTGTATGTGAAAGAATGAATCGGCAGCTACATCTTCTAAGAGGCTTTATAATTTCGTTATACTATAAGGCGTCCCAGCCAGGGGGCAGCGACCTCTGTCGCCCCTATTCCTACGCCCCACCCGACTTTTGCCTAAAACAAAATTTTGTCATATTTCAGTTTATGAGCAAACACTGAGTTAGTGTCCAATAAAACGCGTGGTTATACGCTATAACTTCCAATTACATACAGATCTTTCTCATATATGAAAATCTTATGGGCATTATCAACTACATGAAAGTCTTGCTCCTCTACATGAAAATCTTAGCTCTGCTTTTGAGTGGAGTGGCCTTTTCGTTTGGAACTGGTCAGGAAAAGTGGACAAAATTGACTATCAAACTTTTACAGAATATTAAGAAAACTTAACGCCTTTTTAAACTTAATTCACAATCATCTTGTATCTTATAATAATATATTAAGATATATCGTATATTATCGTATCTTATAATATGTATGTTTAGTGTAGCAAATAGATCTAAGCAAGCAGCCACATTTGCGAAGTTTCTAGCGAAATTTCGAAGAACTGTGGTTGAAAGTTTTACAGATCAGTCCTTTTGATATAAGTTTTAGGCAGAAATATTTTGATATGGTAATGTAAATATCCAAAACCAAAAAGCTAACTTAATTACAATGAATTTTAATTTTTATCCAAATATTTTTTATATGCGTAGACCAAAACGATGGCGATAGAAAACATACGACAAAAGTTCACATAGTAGTTCCTATTTAAAAAAAGTTGTATACAGTTTTCAAGAATATCCCTTTCAGTATCTACCTAAAACTCCTTGATATTGCGTTTTTATTAATACACTTTTCCATCTGCAAGAATTGCTGAGCCATGTCTAGATAGTTTGCAGTGGCTGCTGGTTTCCATTGCAGAACCCTGCTGCCTCTGGTTCTTAAGGGGCTACAGTCGAGATTCATAGAAGAAACTTGTTGGGTTGATGGTCGCAAAGAGCCCGTACAGCTAGCTGCTGACGTGTGGCTGTCCGGAACCCATAAAAAGTTAATAACAGTTTGCGACTTACTCGGCCCAGCTTGAAAGATCGCTTGATTGTGCTATTGATAATCTTAATTCTTACGAAGCTGCTAAACCCACGAATGCCTGTGAATCAGTCAGTAAGGCAACGCTGCTGGTGAAAAACTGTAGCAATGGGAAGACACCGAGTGTTTGAAAATAATTCAGAAACGCATGTATCGCGGCGATTTCCAGGAGGACTTGGATACGAAGCAGTTGAACGCAACGGTAGGTGACAGCTTGGGTGCATGCGTGAATACTCGAGCTGATTTGAGCTCTGCTGCCTTCGGTTCGTATGGCTATGTTTCAACTTTCGTCGCTAGGGCTGAGAATAGGTCATCACTTCTCCACCTCTTCTCTTTTCGATAATCTCTCGGAACTTTACCCAATAATTGACTATGGCTGAGGCTCCATGTCGCCTGGGTACAGCCTTAGCCGAAACTGATCCTCGCCCAATCCATCCTTATGTCTCCACTAGGTTGCAGCCATATTTTCGAGCCCCTTAAGCACAGGAACCTGAATCTCTAGGTGAGCACTAGGGGATCCTTCCTTTTTGGATAGGGAAATTTGACAGAGAAAATACATGGGATCTTCGCCTCAATTTTCCTAACGCGTGCCTACCGACTATTGGATGGACTACAAAGCATCTCAGAAAAAACAAGAGCATGCTGATTAGCCTACTCGAGTCATTGTGGTAGCGAAGTAAGTCCCCTCCTCCGCTAAAAACCTCGCGAATTTCAAAAGAGACTCAAATCAGTTAACTCTCATGTTTTTTTTATTGAACTCATTCCATCAGCTAAACTGTATTTCTTGAAAAAATTTTGAACTTCTTCACCACCACATGACCGGCATGCCAGGCCTCGGTTGCTTGTTGGGGCCTTTCTATGGACGTTGACGACCAACGAGACATTTGCTAAGATAATTCATAAAAAATGGTGACAATCGGGTTTGAGAATGGTGCGGAGTGCGAGATCAATAAAATGGTCACCTTTATGAATTAATGACAGTGACCACTCTCTTGGCCCTGTTGTCAATAAGTCCCTTGGCGCCTGCGATTTCGTGCTTTTTGACGTCATCTTAAATTATTGGTCGACCTCAAAGGGGAAGCTCGGAGCGTGGTAAGCAAGTGAAGGAAGTGGGAGAGCTAGCGAGTGAGCGAGCAAGTTAATTAAGTACATGCGTAAGTGCATATGAATGTGTGTATGTGTATCTCTGTCTGTAACTCAAAAAGCCGCAAGGACTAAGTGACTGCTATAATAATGGAATCTTATAGCGCATCCAAAGTTCAAAGGCATTCGGTGGACATACTTTAACCAGCTGGCTGAAAGAACATGCACTTATTTAAGCATGTCAGCGCGCCCTTACTACTTTTTAAACTCTATTTAATTTAAAGGCAAAACTTTTACACATGCCTTAGATGAACTGAGAGTTTTCAAAGTCATTAGAAAAGAGACGTAAGCGCTGGCACAAAGCTATTCATAAGGGCTTATGGTGACTTTTTAACAGTAATAGTAAAACAGCTATTTTTCTCCCAAAATAAAAAAATAGTAAAAAGCAGTCTTTTTCTGATTTAATGCTTCTAACAGAAAATTTTAAGCAAAAAGATATTACAGCTGAGGCTCCAACTTTTATAATGGATATGAAACAACTAATTGAAGAAAATTTATTTGAATTTCCTTTGAGCGCATCAGTAATTTTAATGATGATTTTGATCAAATTGACCAAAAACTAAAATTAAAGTGCTATTTTGCAAAAACTTAAACGGTCCACAAATTCTAAAATTTCGGAAATTTGCCTTTTGAAAGACAATAAAGTTTTAAATGCAATTCCAAGTTTTCGTGAGTTACCGATACCAAAACTTGTAGTTTATAGAATTATTTCGTAAAACCTATTTTACCGGTATTTGTACAGCGGGCCTAAAAATAGATGTTCATGTTCATACCAAGCGAGTTTGGAGCATCGTTTTCTCGCGAAATTTTCAAATAAGAGTTACACACTGCGTTCATAGGTAGGCTATCACCAGGCGTGCGTTTTTCTGCTATCGCAAATAGGATATATGAACCTATTGGCGAGACCTGGGTCCTCAAAAGGACCCGGGTCTCGCAAAAACTCTATAACACCGCCAGTAATAGTCAGATAGACCTCGTTATAGGGTCAATCATCTTCTTTTGGTCAACCAAGCTATACCGCGTTCAGAGTTAAATTTGTATACTTTACTTGTTGGCGAAGAAAGACAGGAGTGAAGTCTGGCCAGGCAGTAGAGCGGGGGAGGGGCGGGCTTCGTTGGGCGCAGAGTCTTCGCCTTCGGCGTTTCGACCACAACCGCCAGTTCTTTCTTTGCGACCTCCGTGTACGGTGCGGTGAGCGAATGCTGAAACTGCGTCGGCATCCTCCGTTTTTAACATGACAGGTATAACTGAGCATGAGGTTTTTCTGATGTGTATGCCGCCTGCAACCATATTCGCATACTACTAATACTAATAATAATAATGCACTTGACTTGATAAAGCGCCCTCAGAGAACTCAATCTCTCTCTAGGCGCTTTGCATTTGCTGCAAAGGGAAATGAAATTGAATGGTAAGTAATATCTTGCGTGATAAACAAAAAATTGAATAACATGATTAGGGGTGGCATGCATAGGGTCGCCGTGCAAAGACTACAATACTAACCCAATGCATGTCACCCCTAATTACGTTATGCCTATTGTCATTGCGCATACTGCCGATAACAATTCGACCCTGCTTCTTTTGGAGCAGCTCTCTGTGGGCGCTCTATCAAATTTATCATTATTATTATTTTTACCATTATTGATTGAAACTATGCGAACAAGGCTACGTGGATTTCATAGTAATTCGAAATGTGCTGCAGTTTCGATTTAATTATTTCCGCTTTCCTGCTCTCTCTTTCTCAAATTGATCTTTGGTTCTTTTGATTTTGGAAATCGTCAACAGAGTGTGATTGAACTGAACCATGACGCCTTTTGCCTTGGTCTTCTATACTGCATGCAAAATGTCGAGTTGTTCCTTCAAAGTATTTCGCTTCTTCCGTCCCTTTTCCGTAGCGATTCTGGAAAAGAAATTTTTTAGTTGACCAAGGAAATTTTGCTGCTGTTACTGATTTTATTATGCTGAATGCTCCAATCTAGTTACAAAATATGGCAAATTTAAGATCCGTTCGAGGTCGAGCCAATCACTCTGTCCGCGTTTTACTTGACCAATTGAAAGATTGGAAACATAAGAAAAATTGATAAGGAAAGATACTAGATTTGAAGCATTTTTTTCAGCCTAAAATTAAAGAAGACACATACCGTATATTTTTGAACACAATTTCTTACCGACTTGTCGTAATGCCACCGCCGTCTCTTGAGGCTGCACGGTACGATTCCATCACTGAGTGCTACCGCGTCTGCGACGGCATCTGTCCTTATATACGTACTAACCATTCAAGCATCTCAAGCAGTCGAGACGTGTGACGTCACCGCCACAAACACATTCACAAGAAACATACACCAGCAAGAAATACCTAAGCAACAATTACCGACCCCCTTCGAAGAGCCTGCAACACTTTTCCGGAAGGTGACCGTCTGGAATACCACCATCTGAGCCTCGTTGACTTCGGGTGCAGTCTCATCGCCTGCATCCTGAATGGCTGCCAATACTTCGGGGACGGCCCTCCAGCATTGAAGACAGGTCCCACGATCCTGATCCGCAAGAATTCTCCGAAGGCTTCCCGACCAACTCGACGATCCTCCAAATCGCGCAGGCCTGCCGCATGTTGTGCTCCGCCAACGCGTGCGTGCGACCTCACCGCCTCGAGCGCGCCGTTGACAGCTTGGGCGGCACACCTACGTCTGCGAGGAGCGCTTGCGGTACCTGAGCCCAGCCGCCTTCGGCCATGGAAACAGGGTCTGCCCAGCCTCGCTGCGAGCTGATGCGCGACAATCTCGTAAGCGTCTCTCTGCCGCATCTCGCCGGCCGGCTTGGCTGTCCTGATAGTCTCAACCGACCCCGACGAGACGGAGCACTCGTTCGTGCCGTGTGCGTCGCCATGTCGAAACTGCGAAAATTCACCAGGTTGGCAGACGGTTGGATGGCCGAGCCTGCTCAGGGCACGGTCGGCAGTTGCTGGCCACGGACAGGTTCGCGACCCACAGCCACTTTCAGCCCACGGGTCTCGGCCTGTCGTTCCGGGCTTGGCAGTTCGTTCACCGTGCACGCCTAGCTTATGCTGCCGGTTGGCGCCGCTAGGAGCCGGTCATATCTCGGAACGGCCACCAACTGCCGCGTTCGCCACACCAAGGCTGAGACCGCACGTCCTAAGCCACTGCCGACCGATGCTGCAAGCAATAGCGGCTTGCCGAAATCTGGTTCTGGGTCGCCTAATCGGGCTCTTCCGCCCACCGCACTCACCTGCCTCTAGGCAGGTCACGCCTCCCCTCTCGCCGGGAGTCCGGCTTGAGAGCCGGAACTGGTTATCGAAAACTGCAAGTGACGTGGTCATAGTCGACGTAGCGGTGCCGTTTGATGGCAGCAAGAATACCCCGGTGGCAGCGGCCCTGAAATAAAGGCTGTGAAGTACAAGGCCATAGCCCGGTCTTTCCTGAGCTCTGGCTACCGGTCGGTAGCGGTGAGGCTATTTGTGGTGGGCGCCTTGGAAAGCTGGTGGCCAGTTATTGAAGCTTGCCTGGCGGCCATCGGCATTTCCTGCAAGTTTCGGGTGGCATTTCGGCGGCTGCACGTCTGAGACGCAAGTTTCGGGTCGGAAGCCGTGCGTCCCCTGTTCCTGAACCGGAAGGCTCGGGTAGCACCCTGTGGCCCCAGCAGGGCAGGGTTCCTCCAGCTAAGGTACCGCGTTTTGTGTTCGAATTAAATATAAGAATAATATAAGACAAAATATATAAAATATAAGAGAACATAATCACACAATTCCTTTTTTCAGTAAAGTATTCACAGTACTCACGAAATAATTAATTTTTGGGCATATTAATTTGCTCGAGAATACTCGAATAAGATGGGACCTAAAAAATAGCTTGTCAGCGGTTCTTAACCAGTGGGTCGCAACCCCTTTGGTGTCGAACGACCCTTTCACAGGGGTCACCTAAGACCATCGGAAAACACGCATTTCCATATTTTGCACACAATAGTTTTATTGTTGGGGGTCGCCACAACATGAGGAACTGTATTAAAGGGTCGCGGCGTTAGGAAGGCTGAGAACCACTGGCCCAACCAGTGGGGAAAAAAGCAGCTTTTCACCATGGTTTCGGTGACTAACTACATCCAAAAAGCCATAAGAATTAATAGACCTAGCAAGCCTGAACGAGAATTTCCTCGCGAATACAGCTATCCTAAACAGTCACGCTGCATTTTCTTAGCTTCTGAATAGCCTGCAAAGTAGTCATTTTTTGGGCCGAATATAAAAAGTCGAAAAATACAAATATCGTTTGACGACATCGTTTTGATATCCCGAATTCTATAGAGGGTGAGCCGAAGTAACCATTTCCTAGCTCTTTGTGATTTAAAAACGGCTGAGCGACATTGCACCTACCTTTCAAACGGCTACCTTAGCTAAAACCAAGCGAACCAAATGAGGCTAGCCAAGTGCTCAGTTTGCTTTAGCCACTTGACCTGGCCACCTCTCAATCAACAGCTAAACGCTGGCATAGCGTAATACCGCTCTCGCCTCTTGAATCGTCAATCTGTAAACTAAATTGAAGTGTACGTTAGCTGGTGACAGTTACAGTTTCCATGGAAGATCCTGCTTAACAAAAGAAGCATCGCGTCTCATTAAAAAATTCAGGGCCTTATTGTCTTGCTTTATCTATGCTATAGTATCTATCCATGTAATGTAGTGTATCTCCGTCAGTAACTCCACAAAGTCATAAAGACCATGTGGGTGTTACGCAGGAGAGTTTTGTATAGCGCACTCACAGCCTAAGCGGCTTTCGGTACGCATTCGGTAGCCAATAGACTTCGTCTCACGGAAAAAAAGAAAGTGGGAAGCAAAGCAGGGTTAGGAGAGCAGTTGAGGTAGAAAGTAGCCTAGAAGTAGCAGCTCAGGACCGCTTAAAACGATGAGCCATACTCGGCAGTGGTAGAGTACTTGTCGTTGCGTGAGAATTGTGGAAGCAAGTTCCACAGTCTAGGACCTGCGGAGCTAAAGCTTCCGTCGCCGACGGTCTTTAAGCAGAGGAATGGGACAGCTAATTTATTGTCCACACAGGACCTGAGGATGCGAACAGGCTGAAACTGATGCAGCTGTTCAGCTAGGTACGAAGGAGCCAAGTCGTGGCAGGCTTTGTGGGTCAGCGTAAGAACCTTGTTCTGAATCCGTCGGTCAACTGGCATCTATCTTAGCTCTTTTAGCAAAGGAGACGCGTGCTCAAACTTCTGGGACTTGAAGACTAGCCTTGCACCCATATTCATAGTCAGCTGCAGTGGCCTAATCACTTTTTTGGTAGCCCAGCCAATAGGAAATAGCAATATCTCAAGGCGAGACAGAACTAAGGAACTAGTTAAATTTTTTGCAAGCCACTGTGGAAGACAGCTCCTAATCTTGGATAGGGACCGGACGTGATGGCTATAGCTGCAGAAGCAGTCTCCTGAATGAAGCTTTTAAAATTGAGGCAGTTGTCAAAAACGACACCTAAATTTCGAGCACGTGGTGATGGTCGCACAACAGCATCACCTAGTAGAAGAGCAAAGCCTTTTAATCCAGCAACACGCTTAGGGTGTTCTGTGAGCAGTAGTTCGGTTTTATCGCCATTTAGTTTCTGGAAGTGTTCCGACATCCAGGATCGAATATCTGCGAGGCAAGCATTCAATTCTTCAGTTGCTGCAATATATTCCGACGGTTTGAATGACAAATAAAACTGAGCATCGTCAGCATACAAGTGATATCCTATTCCATGAGCCTTAATAACTTTTCCCAGAGGTTGTCTATAAATGGAGAACAGCAAGGGACCAAGTACAGACCCTTGAGGGACTCCACAGGTGAACCTTCTCGTATGTGAGAACTGACCCCCACACGACACAGATCTTCAAGTCGCAGTGGTTAGAGCACGTATCTCATTTGCTAAAAGAGCTAGGATAGATGCCAGTTGAGCAACGGATACAGAGCAAAGTTCTTACGCTGACCCACAAGGCCCGCCACGGCTTGGCTGCTTCGTACCTAGCTGAACTGCTGCACCAGTTTCAGCCTGTTCGCGCCCTCAGGTCCTGTGTGGTCAATAAATTAGCTGTCCCATTCCTCCGCTTAAAGACCGTTGGCGATAAAAGCGTTAGCTCTGCAGGTCCTAGACTGTGGAACTTGCTTCCACGATTCTTACGCAGCGACAACTACTCTCCTACTGCCGGCTATGGCACATCCTTTTCAGCGGTCCTGAGCTGCTACTTCTACGTTACTCACTACCGCAATTGCTCTCCTGAGGCTGCTATGCTTCCTACTTTCTCTTCGGTGCGAAACGAAGTCTGCTGGTTACCGAATGCGTACTGAAAGCCGCTTATGCTGTGAGTGCGCTATACAAAACTCTCCTGTGCAACGCCCACTCGGTCTATATGACTTTGTGGAGTTACAGACGGAGATACGTTCAAATATAGTACATTTCAGTCCGTTTTAGGAGCTAGTTACTCCACAGAGTCAGCTTTGCTTCGGTTTCTTGGCAAGCTGCTCAGGAATGCAGACCTAGGTATAGTATATTTGCTTGGTTTGCTTAATCATTTAGAAGCTTTTGTTATTATTGATCACGAAGTCCCTCCTGAGCACCATTTATCTCGCTTGGGTATCAGTGGCACAGCACCGAAATGGTTCGGCTCCCATCTCATATTTAAACTCCGTCTTGACATGAACGGACAAAGATCAACCGAGGGGCCTTTGAAGTATTTTGTATCTCAGGGTGCTGAGCTTGATCCTGTTCTTTTCACGGTTTATATTCAGCCTATTTGTGGATAATATTGCATGCCAAAACCCGGGCTTTCAATGCTATAGATGTTACTTAGTTGTATCTTTGATTTAATACCGCCCATAATTCTAACACATTGAATCCTCTTACTTCCTTTGCTTCCTTTTTTAAATTAAAGATGCCATAAATAAGAATAAAGTGAAATCCTAGCTTATATTGATAAAAACGGAGTGCTTATGTTTGCATGTACAGATTTGGCGGTTTCGATTTTTTCCTAATTCACCAAATCACCGTTAATCACCAAAACTATCTCTTCTTCTCAGATTTGACAACCAATGGCTGTGAACCGCTATAACCCTGGAGCACGTAGTCGAAATGAATGGTTTCGTGAGAGCGGGAGTGCTGCTTTGAAGACGCTCGCCAGTCACTGCCTAGAATGCTTGCTCGTCTATATAAATCAGCGATGGTCGTGCATTTGAAGACGGAAGATGGGAAAATTCTTCGTATTGGGTAAACCGTAGTTACGAAGGCTAGGCAATAGTAATAATAGTAATAAGAATGACAATAACCAAGCATAAAATTGAATTTTAAGCTTCGACTAATTCACGACTGTGTTAAGCAGCTGACTAAAATACATCGAATGAGCAGCATGATTTTTCTTAACCAATTATGCTGCTACAAATATAATTTATTGCCAAGTAAAGAGAGTGGGATACTTATCTGGATCTTCGTGGTAAATATACTGATCATCTGGCCGATTTTAAAAATTTGACCGGAACACGTCATAAACTATTTAAAAATACGCCACATCCAGGAATAGGTTCGGGGGCCACAGTAGTGTTCATGATTTGTCTACAGTCTAGAAATGTTCTTCCTTCTGGCACCGGGCTCAGATCTTCCACTATAATCGTATAGCCTCGATCTGGATGTAAGATACCCTTGCTGTAATCACACACCAATTGCGACCATGCGTTAACCGCGAAATAATCACCATTATGGACCATTTCAAATAATCCCTGACCTTTAGGGAAAAACCAGCGGCGATGTGTTTAGCGGTTGATTTTAAGTTTCATCATTTCCGTGTTTAAAAATGCAAGAGCTACCGGCAGGGCCAAGTCCTCTTCGGTAGTCGTAGCATGGCTTGCGCCTGAAACAAAACAAATGTATAAATGAGGATAAGATTTATAAAACATTTTTCCATCCTACAGGTAAGACCAAGTGGCAATTGGCCTGATTCGCCACGTTTCACTCGCTTATTTCTCGCCAGGTTTCAAGGAACAGGATTGATATACGCATTAAAGCTTCTCGTAATCTAAGAAAAGAAGCTTCAGATTTGCAGCATGACCACTTCAATAACCCCCACAAATAATTTGCATTTGATCTAAATAAATGTCACGATAATGCCAAATCTGACATAAAAGACTCAAATTCTATTCTTTAATACGAAGAGTAATATAATACAATTGCTACCTTGCTAAAATTACAAAAGCTTAATCGGATACACACTTCTAATGTTGACCCCAACTAATATCTGTCTGTGGTCGTTGGCTGTAGTCACGAGGCATTTTTGAGGCACCCGAATAGAGATTAGATGTTCTGATATCATTTATACTTATTTATATTTTAACTTATATCGTACAAAAGAAGAAAATATCGTTGCACTTACACCGTGGATGCTGCCGTTAATTATCAGTCAATTTAATTACTGGAAAAAGGTTTAATGACTCTTTATTTTTAACACGAAAATTCCTGTCAAAATTAGCTCATAAACCTGTCAAAGAATCACAAAAAACAAGGCTTTAAGCTTAGCAGTAAAAAATTACGAGTAGCCAGTAGACTTGCCTCACTGAATCGTAGTAGAAGTAGTCACAGTATGGTCAGAAAAAACAAAGCTACGTTATCTTGCCAGGTTTCACAAGAACTTCACTTACCACCTGACGGAATGACGACTTTTAGTTCAGGGAAAAGGAATTGTAAGTAAGGACTCTGCTATTAGCTTTTAAAGTATTGGAACCAAATGCTAATATTCACTTACTTTTAGTTCTATTGCAGTCAAAGCTTCAAGGAGGTTAGGCATTAAAGGTCCTAACCTACGTAAAATAATGCCATGATACATTTTTATATTTTATTTTGATGGTGACATAATTATTGCACCAATCCTTAATATTTTTGCAGCCCGTTTGCGCTTATGTTATATGCACACAAGAAAATTTATTTACTAATTAAGACGAAAAAGTGAATTTATACAGAAGCCTTAACGATAAATAAATATTACTTAGCCTCCGAGCGAATGCATTTATTTCTTGACTATAAAGTAGAGAGCCGCAGGTCAAAAGCCGTACAATCTATGGTGCACTCGTTGGAATAAGAATACGTCAGGTAGAAATAAACAGGAATCTACCGATCTGGACGCCTACGGCCACAATATGCATGGACCAAAATAGGTATGGCATGATTTGGTTGCAAGTAATTATTGCTAATAGAGTGGGTCACTTCAAGCATTGTCTGCCAGAGAGATGGCATCGTCTGCAAAAGAGACGGCAGCATCCGCCAGAAAAATGGCAGCGTCCGCCAGAGTGAAGGCAGCGTCCGACAAAAGATAGTATCACCTGTGTCACTCCGTCTCCCTGTCTCTCCCTCCCTCCCTCCCTCCGTCTGTTCGTCTCTCCGTTCCTCCGTCTCTCCGTTCCTCCGTCTCTCAGTTCCTCAGGCCCTCCGTCTCTCCCTCCCTCCCTCTATCCTCCTTTTGTTTCTTCCTCTCTCTGTCTGTATGTCTGTCTGTCTCACTGTCTCTCTCTCTGGTACATTTTTTCTATTTGAGGCAAAGATTTAGATTACCTCCACACAGAGATAGGAATCTTTTTAGAAATCCCTCAGGCTTTGTCATGTTTACTTTCTTGTACCTTTGAAGTACCTAGAGAGTAATCGAGCTGTAATTATCGTTACGGTTTACAGTAGATGATGTACTAATTCAAATATCCCATGGTAAATACCAGACTTTAACAGGAAGCGCTGTCAGTAAAACGATTTTCCTGCAACTGATGTTCATTATAGCCAAGTTTAAGAAAGTGTCTAAAAAGACAAAATAATGATCATAAAACGTGAAGTTTAGCCTGACTCGCTGGCATATTCATAACTGGTTCAAACATTAATCGTACTAGAGCTTTTTTGCGGCTCACATTTTATCAGTTAAGCTTCCTATGAAAACAAGGATTGTCTAAACAGTTTATTGTTTTGTGGCAAATCACTACACTATTTAACGTCCGGCAATGCAAGGCTCTTAAAAAAAGCCCGGAAGCTAAATTATTTTGCTTGCCACTAGATAGGTTTTGACAGTGGATGAGCAACAGAAATTCAGACAAGGGCGGTGCCAATTTTAGCCTAAGATTGTTGCTTAGGGTTCTTACGATGCATGTGGCACTCTCCAGACCAATACTATCAAGGGATTCTTTTAATTCCAGTCGATGAGAACCATAAAGTTCTTAACAAACAAACAAAGCTATTTTACGTTGTCATTTTGTATCAATTAAATGTGCAGCCTCGCTTGCATAAAATAGTATAAGTTTTGTCCCAATACATAGAGACTTTTCAAGTTTTACATCAGATCAGTTGAAGTCTTGCCTCTGCCATCTATAAATTTATCATTATAATACACTTAGTAACAATAACAATAATAATGCACTTGATAAAGCGCCCTCAGAGAACTCAATCTCTTCCTAGGTGCTTTACATTTGCTGCGAAGGGAAACGCGGATGAATCGTGAGTAATATCATGCTTGATAGACAACATAAGCAACGTGGTTAGGGGTGACATAGACAACATAAGCAACGTGAATAGGGGTGACATGCACAGGGTCAGCATGCAAATATGGTTAGAGGCAGCATGCACAGTGTCAGCACGCATAAGCACATGGAGGAAAAATCACAGGAACCCACTAAATGCTGTTCTTTTTAAATGCGGTCAAGTCAGGGGATGTTCTGATGCAAGTCGGGAGGGAGTTCCAGGCTTTGGGAGCATACAAACTAAATGCACGGTCTCCAAAGAATTTAAGGTTTGTACGAGGTATTTCTAGACTGTTGGATTCCAAAAAGCAGGTGGTATGATGCTTGGCCTGGTGGGGGAGTATATCTGAGAGATAGGCTGGAGCCATTGAACGAAGGGACCTAAAAGTGAGCGACAAAACCTTGAAGTCAATCCGTTGCTTGACTGGTAGCCAGTGCAGGTTGGCGAGAAGCTGTGTGACATAGCAACTGCAACACTCACGACAGACAAGTCTAGCTGCAGAGTTTTGCACCAGCTGCAATCGCCTGATCGCACATGCTGGTAGACCAGTAAGCAGCGAGTTGCAGAAGTCGAGAAGGGACGTCACGAATGCATAGACCAACTTGGCCGTGGTATCCTTTTCTAAACATGCCCGAATTTTAGCAATGTTATGAAGCTGAAAATAGGCAGATTTTACTGTGGAGCTGATACCCTAAAAAGCAGGTTTCTCGAAGCGATGTGAAGATGATGTGAAGATGAGAAGAGGATGTGGGCACACACTGTAGATGAATGAGATCTGCATGTGGTCAGATTCGCAGGATTTGGTGATAATTGGTGATGACAAAGTGCAGTTGTGTAAGAAAATTTGGTCAAGTGTGTGACCCTTGATGTGGGTAGGGCCATGCGCATGAGCCACATGAGATAAAGAGTCAGTCAATGCACGAAATTCGGTGCTGAAAGCGTCAGATAAGTTATCAAAGTGAGCGTTAAAATCACCGATAACGAGGAAGGATCGTTTTCTTGCACACAGAATCGAAATGAGATCGGAGAAATCTGAGATAAAGAAGGATCTGGTACCTGGTGGGCGATAGACTACTGCCACTATCGGTAGCTTGTTTTCGGGTGAGACCAGGACAATTGATTCAAAGACTGCTTCGAGGGTACCGCAAATGGCTTGAAGTTGAATTTCGAGCGCACGATAATAGCAACTCTACCTCCAGTTTTGATTGATCTACGGATGTGAAAGAACGAGAAACCAGATGGAGTAGCGTCTTTAATTTTCGGGCAGTTTATCGATTTCAGCCAAGTTTCAGTTAGGGCGAGCAGGTCTATACCATTTTCAGAAATAAGGTTCTACAGACCATTCAGCACCGTAGCGAACCAAAGTACTCTGTCAACGGTCACAGACAGTTACTTTAGGCAGTAGCTGATTTAGCCTGCAGTTGGTGAAGTAATATGAATTACGGATCTCGGAAGTGGAATGAGTAATGATCGTTGGACTAAAGTGTCCGTTACACGACGCGGTGCGATTATCATTGGCTTTGGTGCCGATACTTATTAGAGTCCTTCAGTCAACGCTCTTGCCAGAGATGAAAGATGAGATGTGAGACGCAGCGTTCGCTAGAATTAAAAGGAGAATTTCAGAACGCTGTTACCTGACTATGTTAAGCATTATCATTAAACCAATGACTGTACTACAACTAGCTTTAAATAATTGCTAAAATGCGAATTGCATTCTCAAGCAACTCAAAAAATTTCATCTGTCCGGTTTCGGTTAAGCTGGATTTGATTGGAAAAGCTTGAAGTCTGACCCTTAATATCCGGTCCAGTTAAGGTGGAGGCCTACAATTGCTCTTCCAAATAAGCTCACATTTATCTTGAGTTTTAAAAATAGAGGTCTGGATAGAGCGCCCTTATTGAACTCGATGTATTTGTAGACACTTACATTTCGTTAGATTTTCCAAGATGACCTTCAAAAATGTGGACCTTGAATGATATTGTGCATAAATACTTCGGTGTATACTTCTGAGAGTCCTAAACAAGCTGCTCAAATTTTTCCGGGTTATAAGTCCCGTAAAAGATATGTCGAAACCACTTTAATCAAAATGTTCAGAACCTGGGACACTGGCCAGTGCAATCTTGTGCTTACCGTTGCTGCAAAATTCTGAAGTAAGAATGGTTTTCTGTCGCTGCACTGTAGCCGTATCAAAACTACTTCTTGCTGACCTGCTTCTGTGCCTTGTCACGTAACATTTTACTTCAAAGTGCTGTCAATAACTTTGAGGTCTTCTGATAATTTTAATTCTCCCCTGTTTTCAAATCAAATCTCACATCAGACCAAACACATTATCACAATATTTTTTAAATCCAGTCGTTTATCTTATCCTTCTAGGTACCTCTAAACAGGGAAGACCATTTCAGTACTTTGGAGGTTCCAAGACAGAAATCGCGACACAAAACCAACCACTACGGCATTACTTGACATGACTTGATTTGAGATGACTTGCTAAAGTCCAAAACAGGCAAAAAGCTCCTCTATTTATGACAGCATTCAATGAGTCCTTGTGAGTATTTCTTTTTACACTCATGAATGCTGGCTGTATCCACTCAGCCACTGACGATGTTTGCACAATAACCCAGAGCTTTTCACATCTAACCGTGTTGTGCTTTTTGTGTTACAGCGTTGCAGAACTAATCATTAGAACCAAACTCTCTTATAGGCGTATGCTCAGTTCCTAGAGTTAACTATCGTTAACTGAGTGCACATTAGATATGTGTTATGATTTATGTTATTATTAGTATTTACTTATGTTACCGTCCCTGTTATAATTGCTCGGCGAAGTCATCACAGGTAACGATCTTATTAATCTGCCATATGACGAAGATTCATGCTGCGAATGCTGTACCCAAAAAGTTTGGAAATATTTTATAAGTATTTGTTATTGATATATTATTGCTGTTCCACAAGGTCGTGACAAGTTAGTTGTTCGGGATTCGCGACCAGAAGTACCCCTCGTTCATGTTACAGTGAACGTGCCCCACCCCCTGGCCCAGTAGTATCCCTGCCAATGCACCCTAATGCAGCTTCGATAGGGTATGAGCCAACTCTCTTTTGACGGTGAACTAGTAGTCTAATCTAAGTTTGCCGAGCTGGTTAAGCCCAGTGGTTAAGGTGCTCGCCCTGACCAAGGTCTTGCCGAGGTCGTGGGCTCGAGCCCCGTGGCACATGTGAAGCGCCTGAATAGAGTTTAAGTTCTCTTAGGGCGCTATACAAATGAACTTTATTTTTTTAGAGACTCTGGGGTGTCAACGTCAATAGACAAAGATCATCGAGGTACCTCTGACATATGGGGTACCACAGTTCTTCGTGCTAAGTCCAATTATTATCGTGGTTATACTCTCCCGCTTGCCAATGTCATTTCCAATCACTATCTAGGCTTTCACTTCTATGTGGATGACACTTAGTTGTATCTTTGCTTTGATCCCTCCTAACCTACGAGCACCTCAAATAATCTAAACTTCCTTGCTGCATGTAATGACGGCATCCACACATGGGCGGCAGCAAATGTTGTTGAGATAAATAATGATAACAATTACTTAAATATCGGCAAAACAAGAACGATTCAAAAATTGGAAACGCTAACGCTTAAAATTAACTCTGCCAGCATATCTCCTAATGAATCTGCACGAAATCTAGGTGTCGCGTTCCAAGGGTATATTTCGTTAGACGACCAAATCAGCTCCACAGTTAAGTCGGCTTACGTTCTGCTAAATAACATTGTTAAAATTCGGGCTTGATTAGATATGCATATCTCATCTAAGTTGGTCCATGCATTTGTGACATACCGTCTCGACGTCTGTAGCTGACTTCTTACTGGCCTATCGGCATGTGCAATCAGGAGCTTACAGCTGGTGAACAACTCTGCAGCTAGGATTTGTCTTTGGTAAGCATCGCAGTTGCCACATCACACTAATTCACGCCGACCTGCACTTGCCCCCATTAAAGCAAGCGATCTACTTCAAGGTTCCGTTGGTCACTTTTAGGTCACTTCAGTCTTTAGCTGCAGCCTATCTCTTAGAACTGTTCCCAACCACGCCAAGTATCGTAAAACCAGCTTTTCGGAATCCCACAGTTTATCAATATCTCGTACAAACCTCTAATACTTTAGACACCTTGCATTTAGTTCGTACAATCCCAAAGACTGAAAATCACTCCCGTTTTGCTTCATAACCTCAAATGAGTTGACCACATTCAAAAAGAACGAAAAAAATCACCCATTAAAGGACAGCATTTATTCGGTCCCTGTGATTCGTCTTTTATGCACTTATGCGTGCTGGTACCGAGCTTGCAGCAACTAACCCCACTAACCTCGCATGATGACCGTAAGCATGCCAACCCTAACCATGTTATTCACGTCTTTAATTAAGGATGATATTACTTATCATTCAACCGCGTATCCCTTGGCAGCAAATGTAAAGCGCCCAGAAAGTGATCGAGTTCTTTCAGTGCACTTTATTAAGTGCATTAAAATTAACAATAGTAATATATTAGCAAACATGTAGTTGAACTTGCTATCCATTTTCCGCCGTAACAAACGCCCGAGGGACAGCATTTCAAGTTGCTCTTACGCCTGACTTAGTGTTAAAACAGAAATGAAACATTTAACCTTTAAAATGGGCTTAGGCAGTTTTTCTAAGTTTCCAGAGCTGATTCTGGGTCGCGTGCATGTAAATAAGCTTTCGCTAGCGGTTCATAGTATGAAAAACATCTCGTCTGTCTGACTGTAAATGACTTGCAACAAGCTAAATACTTGGCAAAATAAGAAGGTGATATTCAGTTTGAAGTTCGTTAGATTAGCTAGCGAGTTCTTGTCGTAAAATTTCCCAATTAAACCCACGCTTCAGCAATTTGCTCGTGCTCTGCAGCTGGCAGAGTATCTTCATTGGAATTTGGTCACTTACTCCAACTTAATGGAATAAATAGGAGAGTGCAGAATGCAGTATTGCTGAAACCGCTCGCTGCAATATCGCTCACTAAAGCGTACAGAAATTGACAAAAACTACTTACAGTTGGCCTTTCAATTTAATTCAATATTATACCTAGGTAAATTTTGCATTTATACTGAGCCCGGATGTTAGCTCTCGGTTCATTGAGGCCTTACGCCACCGTCGGTCTGATGTTGTTGGTTTGATTATCTATTTTCAATTTTACTTTACCCAACGCCTGGTTTTGGAATTATTCGTTTTCGTACGACATCGCACAGTTTCCACAGAATTAGTGTCAGTTCACGACAGAAGAGTAGTAGTCATTGCACGAGAATCGTGGAAGCGAGTTGAATGTGTATCGGGTTTTAATGCAGAGTGGAGATGCATCGAGTGTCAGCGACTGATGACTGTTGACTCCTGGTCAACTGTGCAAGCTCCTTTAGTTTTTAGCGAGTTTTCATTTTCCATCAATAAGGCTGCTAAAACTGTCTGAAATAGAGTTTTCAGTTATTAGACAGAGATTTATAACTTGATAACTTTGCGAAAAGAGGATACACTTTTAAATAACTCGAGCATCACGTTTGAGTTCGCTTAATGCTGGCTCGAAAGTCATTTCAACAATCTACACTTATGCGTCGGTCAATTGTTGGCGGACGATGAACGTGACATAATGCATCGCTTTCACTTTTTGAATTTTGAGGATCACCATTTACTGACAACAGGCATTGTTTTATAATGCAATTTCAGTGGTTCAACGGTATACAGACTTGCTCTAGCTAGACGTCTCGCCTAGAAGGCGGCAGTTCTAATACTTTTGTGACTCGTGTAGTGAAGAGATCAGATCAACAGCACTAGGTTAAAATCTTGCAGCGCCCAGTGGTTGCTCTCGGTTGAGCTAGATAGCTACCACTAAGAAATTCTAGGTGTCATATTCCAAAGCGACCTCCCGTTAGACGACCACATCAGCTCCACAGTCAAATCTGCTTATTTTCAGCTTCATAACATTGCTAAAATTCGGGCTTCTTTAGATAAGGATACCACGTCCAAGTTGGTCCATGCATTCATAACATTTCATCTCGACTTCTGCAATTCACTGCTTACTGGCCTACCAGCATGTGCGATCAGGCGATTGCAGCTGGTGCAAAACTCAGCAGCTAGACTTGTCTGTCAGTTGCCACATTACTGATGCGATGAGCATGACACTCAGGAGTGCTCTTGACGAGCATGCTCCCGTTCGCTCTATCCGTGTTCATAGTCTTGGAGATTCCATTAAATTTACAAAAAAACTCCTTAAGATGCGCCGGGTTACCACAGGCTAGAACGTCGTTTCAAGAAATCGGGGTCTGAGGCAGATCGAGTAAATTTTAAAGACTTCCTTCGAGTTAACACCCGAAAGCTTAAATAAACCAGGGTTTCTTTTTTTATTACAAAGCTGAATTCCTGCCAGTCGGACACTAAACAGATTTATAAGACAGTAAGCCATTTACTGGCCAATGCTGTGAGGTCTGACTCCCCAGATATTGAGGGCTCAGCCGAAAAGTTTTCAGCCTTCTTTACTGAAAAAATTGTGCACATTCGTGCCTCCATAAAGCCCCATCCGACCAAAGCAATCGCCGTTCCTCAACCTGTGACCTTTCTTAAAAGATTCTCTAATGTTTCTGCCTGTGATGTGGCTGCCTTAATAAGGTCTAGCAAAAAGAGCTCGTCACCTGAAGACCCTATACCTTCATCTCTGTGGTCTTCACTTGCAGACCAACTTAGCCCTGCCATAACCAAGATTTGTAATGCTTCTTTGGGATAAGGGATCGTCCCCAAGTCCTTCAAATCGGCAATCGACACACCTATTCTTAAAAAGCTTGGATTAGACACAGAGGTCCTAGCAAACTATCGTCCAATTTCCCTTCTTCCAATCTTATCAAATATTCTTGAAAAAATTGTTGCTAAGCAGCTGGTTAAACATACTGAAAATAATGGAATTTCAGAAACACTTTAATCAGGGTTCAACCGGCAGCACTCTACTTAAACTGCTCTCCTCCGTGTTATTAAACCATTCTCGCCTCCTGACATAGAGCGCTCTAACGTGCGTTCTTGTTCGTTGCAGAATTCTTCCGAAAACCGAAGTTCTTGCGAACATCGTATACGGAAACGATACAGCTAAGACCTGTTTAAAGTTATTCTGATTGTTTTTTGACCGTAGCGCGTAAGAAATTACGTGCCTATGGACATCTAAACGCTTTTCGCTTCGGGCTGCTGGGTCTCCCACGCCGGCGGCTGCATTAGCTACGCCGGCGGCTAGTAACATACTTGTTAGTTATGGTCGTCAGCAGCTGCTATCGCTTCGTCATCGTATATCAAATGCATTCCTAGATATTAATGTGGTTGCTAAGATTCATGAACTATGCATTAACAAAAGGAAAGCACCCCGTAGCCGCCGCGGTGGCCGGAACCGCCAGCTTAGACGCTGCTCGTTTGGTATTCCTAGCATTGTCTCGAACCGCTTAGCACGCTCCCCCGCATGCGTCACTGTAAATCTCTCAAACTTAGTGGTCATCAGGCCTGTTGTAACCCAATCGGCCAGACTTAACGCTTGCCTTTGGAATCCTCGCTCAATGTGCAATAAACCTCTAGTAATAAACGACCTTATTTCTGAAAATGGTATCGACCTGCTCGCCCTAACTGAAACTTGGCTGAAATCGATAAACTGCCCGACAATTAAAGACGCTACTCCATCTGGTTTCACGTTCTTTCACACCCCTAGATCAATCAAAACTGGAGGTGGAGTTGCTATGATCGTGCGCTCGAAATTCAACTTCAAGCCATTTGCGGTACCCTCGAAGCAGTCTTTTGAATCAATTGTCCTGGTCTCACCCGAAAACAAGCTACCGATAGTGGCAGTAGTCTATCGCCCACCAGGTACCAAATCCTCCTTTATCTCAGATTTCTCCGATCTCATTTCGATTCTGTGTGCAAGAAATCGATCCTTCCTCGTTATGGGTGATTTCAACGTTCACTTTGATAACTTATCTGACGCTTTCAGCACCGAATTTCGTACATTGACAGACTCATTATCTCTTGTGGCTCATGTGCATGGCCCTACCCACATCAAGGGTCACACACTCGACCAAATTTTCTCATATGACTGCACTTTGTCATCACCAGTTATCACCAAATCCTGCTTATCTGACCACATGCAGATCTCATTCAATCTACAGTGTGTGCCCACATTCTCCTCTAAAATAAGTTGAGAATCGCGAAACCTCAAGACCCTTGACATCGATGCTGTCCGTGCGAGCATATCTGCTTCACCTTTGCTGCTCAGTCCTCCCTCCGATCTGTCATCACTGGTAGATTGCTACAACACGACACTAGCTGACACGCTCGACGAGTTTGCACCTTTGACAAAGCGCACTGTGCGCCCCCGCCCAGACGGCCTATGGTTTACCACAGACATTAAACTAGCCAAGTCTACTAAACGAAAGCTTGAAAAGGCATACAAAAGATCCGGACTAACTATCCATCGACAGGCATATGAAGACTACTGTAGGTCGTACCAATCGATCCTAGCAAAGGCTAAGTCTAGCTTCTATAGAAACATTGTTGAATCACAGATGCACAATCCAAAAATGCTGATGTCGACAATAAACCATCTCCTCAACCGTTCCCAGGTTAGCTCCTTACCTGATGATCCTTGTGATGATCTAGCCGATCGCTTCTCTCGATTCTTTGTGCAGAAGATAGACAAAATCAGGGAATCCATCCCTGCGACGACAACCTTCCCACTAGAATGCTGTTCCTCGGTTCCTGGCTGCGCCTCAATGTCTGCATTTAAACAGGTCACCAGTGACATAGTCCTAAAGCTCGTATCTCAATCAAAGAAGACAACAAGTCTACTGGACCCTATTCCCACTGTCCTGCTCCTACGTTGCATTGATCTGCTGCTGCCATGCATAACCAACATCATTAATATGTCATTAGCCAGTCAGGTCAGGTCCCAGCACCTTTCAAAAAAGCTGTAGTCAGGCCACTTCTCAAGAAAGCTACACTAGACCAAGAGAACTTAAGCAACTACCGCCCAGTCTCCCTTCTACCATTCCTATCAAAGACACTGGAACGGGTCGCGGCAGACCAGCTGAACTCGTATATCGAAACCTCACACCTTGCTAGTAAGTTCCAGTCTGGCTTTAGAGCTAATCACTCCACAGAGTCAGCATTGCTTCGGGTATACAACGACCTACTTAGGAATGCAGACATGGGTAGAGTGTCTCTTCTTGTTTTGCTCGATCTTTCGGCAGCTTTTGATACCATCGATCACAAAGTACTTCTAGAGCGCCTCTCATCTCGCCTGGGCATCACTGGCACTGCTCTGCAGTGGTTCAGGTCCTATCTCAGTGGGAGACTCCAGAGTGTTGATGTGAATGGAGAAAGATCATCTGAAGTACCTCTAAAATATGGAGTACCTCAGGGCTCTGTGCTAGGTCCGGTCCTTTTCACCGTCTATACTCTCCCTCTCGCTGATGTGATTGCCAAGCACAATCTAGGCTTTCACTTCTATGCGGATGACACTCAGTTGTACCTTTGCTTTGATCCCTCCCAGCCTTCGAGCACCTCAAATTCTCTCAACTCACCTGCTGCATGCATTGATGACATCCGATCATGGATGGCAGCAAATTTTCTAAAACTAAACGATGATAAAACTAACTTACTAGTTATGGGCAAACCTAGTGTTATTCAGAAATTGGAAAGGCTGACTTTCAAAATTAGCTCTGCCAGCATATCTCCAGTTGCATCAGCTCGAAATCTAGGTGTCATATTCCAAAGCGACCTCTCGTTAGACGACCACATCAGCTCCACAGTCAAATCAGCCTATTTTCAGCTTCATAACATTGCTAAAATTAGGGCTTGTTTAGATAAGGATACCACGTCCAAGTTGGTCCATGCATTCGTGACATCTCGTCTCGACTTCTGCAACTCACTCCTTACTGGCCTACCAGCATGTGCGATCAGGCGATTGCAGCTGGTGCAAAACTCTGCAGCTAGGCTTGTCTGCCGTGAGCGTCGCAGTTGCCACATTACTCCACTTCTCGCCGACCTGCACTGGTTACCAGTCAAGCAACGGATTGACTTCAAGGTTTTGTCGCTCACTTTTAGGTCTCTTCATTCTATGGCTCCAGCCTATCTTTCAGAGATACTACCCCATCAGGCAAAGCATCGTACCACTCGCTTTTCGGAATCCAACAGTCTAGAAATACCTCGTACAAACCTTAAATCCTTTGGAGACCGTGCATTTAGCTCGTATGCTCCCACAGCCTGGAACTCCCTCCCGACCTGCATCAGAACATCCCCTGACCTGACCACATTTAAAAGAAACTTAAAAACATTCCTATTTAGGACAGCATTTAGTGGGTCCTTGTGATTCGTCCTCGATGTGCTTATGCGTGCTGACACTGTTCATGCTGCCACTAACCACATTTGCATGCTGACCCAGTGCATGTAACCCCTAACCATGTTATTCATTTTGTTTGTTTTTCAAGCATGATTTTACTTACTATTCTATTGCGTATCACTTTGCAGCAAATGTAAAGCGCCTAGAAAGAGATTAAGTTCTCTGAGGGCGCTTTATCAAGTGCAATATTATTATTATTATTAACAATGACATTCTACGTGTCATCGACGACGGGAATGTCACAGCCCTCTGTCTCCGTCTCTGCTAGATCTTGTCTGCTGCCTTCGACACTATTGATCACGGAAGTTCTACTGGAACGACTGAGTACAACGATCGGTATGGCAGACGAAGCACTGGCGTGGTTTAAATCATACTTGTCGGATCGTGTTCAATCCTGTGTGGACAATAAATTAGCTGTCCCATTCCTCCGCTTAAAGAATCCGTGTCGTGTGGGGTCAGGTCTCAGACATGAGAAGGGTCACCTGTGGAGTCCCTCAAGGGTCTGCACTCGGTCCCTTGCTGTTCTTCACTTATACACAACCTCTGGGCAAAGTGATTAAGGCCCATGGAATAAGATATCACTTCTATGCTGACGATGCTCAGTTTTATTTGTCATTCAAACTGTCGGAATCTGCTGCGGCAACTGAGACACTAAATGCTTGCCTTGCCAATATTCGATCCTGGATGTCGGGAAACTTCCTGAAATTAAATGATGATAAAACCGAATTGCTGCTCATGGGACACCGTAAGCGTGGGGCTAGATGAAAAGGCTTTGCCGTTCTAATAGGTGATAATATTGTGCGACCATCACCACGCCCTCGAAATTTAAGTGTCGTGTTTGACAGCTGCCTTAATTTCAAAACTTCATTCAGAAGTCTACCTCTACAGCTGGCCGTCACATCCAATCCCTGTCCAAGATTAGGAGCTGTCTCCCACAGTGGCTTGTAAAAAATTTAACTAGCTCTCCAGTTCTGTCTCGGTTTGATTGTTGTAATTCCCTTTTGGCTGGGCTGCCAAAGAAAGCTATTATGCCACTACAACAGACTATGAATATGGCTGCAAGGCTGGTCTTCAAGTCCCAGCGGTTTGAGCACGTGTCACCTTTGCTGAAAGAGCTAGGATGGTTGCCGGTTGAGCAAAGGATACGGAGCAAAGTTCTTACACTGACCCATGAGGCCCGCCACGGCTTGGCCCCTTTATACTTAGCTGAACTACTGCATCAGTTTCAGCCTGTTCGCGTTCTCAGATCCTGTGTGGACAATAAATTAGCTGTCCCATTCCTCAGCTTAAAGACTGTTGGCGACAGAAGCTTTAGCTCTGCAGGTCCTAGGCTGTGGAACTCGCTTCCACAATTCTTACGCAACGACAACTGCTCTGCTACTGCCGACTACGGCAAATCCTTTTCAGCGGTCCTGAGCTGCTACTTCTATGCTACTTACTACCTTAACTGCTTTACTGACTCTGCTATGCTTCCCACTTTCTCTTAGCTGAGTGAGACGAAATCTGTTGGCTTCCGAATGCGTACCGAAAGCCGGTTAGGCTGTGAGTGCGCTATACAAAACTCTCCTGCGTAACACCCACATGGTCTTTATGACTTTGTGGAGTTACAGACTGAGCTACAATACAAAAACAATACAAAATACTCCACTTCTCGCCGACCTGCACTGGCTACCAGACAAGCAACGGATTGATTTCAAGGTTCTGTCGCTCACTTTTAGGTCCCTTCCTTTTATGGCTCCAGCCTGTCTATCAGATATACTACCCCATCAGGCCAAGCATCTTACCACCCGCTTTTCGGAATCCAACAGTCTGCAAATACCTCGTACAAACCTTAAATCCTGTGGAGACCGTGCATTTAGTTCGTGTGCTCGTAAAGCCTGGAACTACCTCCCGATCTGCGTCAGAACATGCCTGACCAGACCACATTTAATAGGAACTTAAAAACAAACCTATTTAGGACAGCATTTAGTGGGTCCATGTGATTTATCCTTGATGTGCTTATTTGCGCTGACACTGTGCATGTCACCCCTAACTATATCATTCATTTCGTTCATTTTTCAATCATGATTTTTCTTACCATTCTATTGCATTTCCCTTTGCAGCAAATGTAAATTGCCTAGAACGAGATTAAATTCTCTCGGGGCGCTTTTTCAAGATCTTTATGCATTTTTATTGTTATTATTACTATAGTGGCACTCCCAGGAAGGGAGCAAACTGACCTGCAGAAGTCTTTGACTGCTCAATCGGCCGGGACAAGGAACTTCTTCTGGAGCCAATTCGCACGGCCCAGATACTCCATCCTGGGCATCAGGAACGTGTGGAGGGCATCTATCTTCTGCCACGGGGCTAGCAGGGACTACTGGAGCAGTGCTATGTACGGGGTGAGTAGGGAGACCCCATCTTGACCTCCGCCCGGGGGTATGCGAAGCCTTGGGAGGCACCCAGATGTAGGTGAGCCTCCTCGTCACCCAGCATTGGAACCAGGGAGCCAGCGATGGTGAATGCCAGGCTCTCTGTTGCCGAAAGGTAACGGGTAACGCACTAGCGTCCTGCATTTCTTCGGCCAGGAACGTCAGACCAATGCTTGAGATCACCTGATGAGCGCGGTCCAGATGGCGCTGGAGCAAGAGCAAGGAGCCTGCGAATATCATCTGCCAGGGCACAACTGGAGATCTTGGACGAGCCCAGGGCGTAGCCATGTCTCTCAGTCGCAGCCGCTAGCCTTCTGACAAGAGGCTCCATGACCACATCGTAAGGAATGGGTGAGAGCGGGTTTCCTTGACGGATGCCGAGCTGGTTTGGCCTAGCGGTTAAGGTGCTCGCCCCGACCAAGGTCTGACTGAGGTCGTGGGGTCGAGCCCCGAGGCATATGTGAAGCGCCTGAATGGAGATTAAGTTCTCTTGGGGCGCTAAATAAACGAACGATCAATTTTTTATTTTTATATACACCCACAGCGGCTGGAAACGGGTCCAGGGTGGTCGTGCCGACTTGCAGGACTATCTAGGCGCCCCCCCCCGCATAAATGTTGCGGACGAAGCCCACGAAGCTCTCTTCCATGCCCAGGTGGGCAAGATTGGAGTAGAGCGCCTCGTGTGGTACATTGGGGAAAGCATTTTGCCGGTCCAGGAAGGCTCCACACAGAGTACGTTTCCTCCTGGCCGCATCCGTCAGGGCAGACTCCACCACGAAGGTCTGCTCTAGTGCAGCCTTCGCATCCAGGGAGGAAGCCTGTCTTTTGGGGGGGATATCGTGTTATTCTCACGGAGCAGCAGCAGGGAGAGCCTCGTGGCCAAACAGCCCAACAGGAGTCTGTATAACGTCGAGAGGAGCGAAATCGGTCGGAAGTTTCCTTGAACCTTGGGGTTACCATGTTCATGTATCAGGACCGTATGGCCTGTTTTCCAAACGGGGGGGGGGCACGTCACCAAACTCCAGGCTGCCGTTGAAGATGGTCGCTAGGAGCGCGGCTTGTGCTTCCACCGCTTTAAGGTGATGATACTCCAGGCGATCCGCCCCTAGCAACGTGTTGCTGGCCTTCCTCAGCTTCTTGGCCACCTCCGATGGAGTGAGGGGGAGCAAGAGAACTGGAGTCGTGGGCTGCTCCATTGGTGGGGATGTTTTATTCAGGGTGCGCTGCAGGTGCTGCACGTCGATATGGCGGTCAGCGGCCTCTGCCTCCCAAAAGTTAAGGCACTCGGCCAGGTCCCCTGCTTAGAGCGTCTGGACTTGGTTAAGGACTCTGCGGACTGCTCGCTGCCTGTTAGAGCGGTACATACGCTGCAGTTGTACCACTCCCTTCGGGTTCCAGCCTCGCCCGGTAGGGTTGGGAGGCCGTAGAATGCCCGTCAGAGCATCGCTCTCGCTCCCACTCCGGGCGACGGGGGAACCTTGTTTCCGCCTGAGTGCCACCTGTCGTCTGCCCAGGGTCAGCCATTCGGTTGACATCTGGTAAACCAGCGTGCAGAACAGCACCCAGTCCCTTACATTGATCGCATTGGTGAAGGACTGGGACCATCTCAGGATAAAGGAGGCCGGGAAGTGTGGGTACGGGGCCTCTGCAAGTCCTCCAGATTAACCTCCTCCTCCACTTGGAGCAGAGGATCGGGCATTCTTATGCTTGTGTTTTTTACCCACCGGCAGGGATTTACCTGCCTCAAGTTTTCTGGGCCTTTGTCCTAGGCTTGGCCTTTGCTTCCTGAGGGTTGAGGTGGAGGGCCGCGTCTAGGGAGTCCGAGGAGCTCTCTTCGATGTTAATCGGGGAGAGCGACTCGGGGGCCAAAGGTGAATAATCTGGCTGCGACTATCGAGGGGTGCCCTCACTTTCCTATGAGCCAATTAAGGACGTGAGCGCCCACGACGAGAGCGGTCAGTTGTATGCTCTGCTGGAAGGTCGATGTAAAGCCTCTCAGCAACTCGGACTCCTGGGGGCTCGGGTTGAAGAGGGAGGGAACTTGGAAGACGACGAGGGGTTGAGAGAGGGGGTTCACGACTGGCGGGAGACGGCTCAACTGATGCCTGGGCCTGCGGAGGGTGCCTGCGGAGGGTGCCTGCGGAGGGTGCCTGCGGAGGTGCAGGGGCCTTCGCAATGGCCGTGCTCTCTCTGTCCGCGGCGACCGCGAGCATCTCGAGCGTGCCATTCTCCCCATCAGGCGCCCACGTAAGCTGAGGGACCTTAGACTTGTGAGGGCGGGCTTTAGGGCAGTCTCTGGGGGAGTGGCTGCTCTCCCCACAGTGGCCACGTTTCGGCTTGAGTGGACAGGCTCTGATGAGATGCACCAGCTTACGGCACCTAAAGCAGACTACTGGGCATGTCTTCGCAGACTGCCCCAAGGTAGTCTGCTCTAGGTGCCGTAAGTCCGGGCACCTCATCGGAGCCTGTCTGCAGCTTGTCACCAGTCCCTAGCCATTGCAGACCCGATTGGGGCCGCCGAGGGCCTGGCGGCCTTGTGCACCGGAGTACGATGAGGAAGACATGCTCGGGTACCGGATCATCACCGAGTCCTGGCAGTCACCTATCATAATGGAAGCGGGGTGGTGCCTCTATTTCGCAGTGGAGCTGCCTCGAGTCCGTTCTTATTTTTGTTCCCATGAGGCAGCCATGTTTTTCACTAAACACCTTCCCGAACGGCGAGAAGGCCTTCACCACGTCCAAGAATGGGGTGCGGGGGTGGATGCCTGAGAGGGTGATTATAAGGGACCTATCAACCTGGTGGCGAGCGGCGGGAAGACCATGGCCAAAGTCTGTGCGGCCACACGAGCCTGTTCTTCTGTGAAGAACCCTATCTTCACAAACTTCCGCGGCTGACAAGCTAAGGCATAATCAATACTGGAGGCCAGGGAGGCCTTTCTAGCAATCTGAACGATTTCGTGCAGATTCTTCCCATCGTAGCCTTTGCCGAGGGGGAGGAGGGAGGAAGAACTACAGCCATCGGTTTAAGCTTGGCTAGCGGCGAAGCACCAGGGACCACTCCTGGAATGTTGAGCTGCGAGCTCACCACCGATACAAACGATATCCCTGATATCCGGGAGGGGTGATCAGAGGGGTAGGGAGAACAGGGGGCCACAGCTACTGGCTCAGACATGTCTGGCGAGCAGCGCGAGAGGCTGAGGCCTCCCGGCATGCTGCGATTCTGCCTCGTCAGCCAGCTAGCACAGGCCAGCCAGGGGAAGGGGGGTTCCAGAGCAGGGATACCCAAGAGGGCTTAGCTGGGGGTCATGAACTTAGAATCACCGTTAAGGGGGAGCTAGGGGAGGAATAGACTGCTGTCGAGGGAGTACTCCTACGGGCTCAGAGGGCTGAGAAAGCCCTTGGGGGGCCGGCCGCGGTTCCCGGCTGATAGTGAAAACTTATGGGAGCTGGGCCACGGCTGGCCAAACGTAGGGCGTTTAGCCGAGCCCACGCAAACGTGTACCGGGGGCAAGCCAAGCGACGAATTACGAGAAAAACTACAAGAGGCCCAAGTGATATTGGGGCCACGGGCCCGCGAATCTGGCCCTACACCGTCGATTTCGCCGAAGTACCAGCCGGCGGGCCGCAGTTGGCCGGACAAAGGAGCTCAAGCTCGAGGCAGCTAAAATTTAGGCCTAGGGTCCTACACGCATAAAACCAACAAAAACTTGTACAGAAACAAATTAAAGGACTAGCGGACTAAGAACACCTGCAGAAAGATGCTGGATTCTGCTTTACAGCCGAAGTATCAGGTGGGCGGGGCTACGCCCGGCCGGACAAAGAAGAGTGAGTGCTTGGCAGCTAGGAACTAAGCCGAGGGTCGTGTACACACAAAACCTACACGGACTTGTACAGGAACAAATTATAAGACTATCGAGATTGAAAACGACTACAGACGGGCCCAGGAATTAGCTTTAGAGCCATTTGGTAATTTGGGGTATTTGGTGTTTCAAGTATTTGGGGGCGGGGCTGCGCCCGGCCGGACAAAGGAGCAGGTCGCAAAAGCTCCTGAAAAGCAAGCCGAAAGGCTTCCACAAACTAAACCAACTGATTCTGGGACACTAGCACAGAGAGAATCAAAAAAGACTAAACCCGTACGCGAACGAGCGTCGGCTCGGGGACAGCGGATTCCTTTTCCTAGCGGGCGACTTCTGGCCTAGCCTAGGGGGAAGGCGGGGGGGGGGGCCAGGGCTCCACTAAGGCAAAAATCTCCCTAAATACGGGCCTTAACTAAAAACGAAAAGCACGAAAATATTCAGAACAGGTTGTTACTCACGAATACCCGATACCTTCGATGACAAGAGATAATCCTCGGGAATCCTGATGTAGACGGAGCTCGGCAGGACACGTCCGGATACTACACTTGTACCCCAGCCTTAAGGTCCCGACTACAAGCTTACCTACATGTTTATTGATAACTGGTAGGGTACATGCTACGCGCCGGCCTAGGTCCGCCGAGACTCATCTCGGGCGTGACCAACATCCCGACAAGGAGGCGGCCTGACCTTGGTTTTCTCGTGCACTTGCACAGGAAACTCTTGCCGGGAAGGAGTAACACTCCATACAGGCCCAACCACGGCCACATGGGGCATAGACGAGCACGCAGCAGTGTATCTAGCCGCCGATCGCTGGAGGGCGGCACCACTAAACCTAACCAGCTGTTGTTGCTTGGCTCCAGCGGGAGCGCCTGAGCCTATGCCCCTATCTGCTGGTCCGGCTGGCCGTTGAGGGGCAGCTGCAGCGGACATTATGTCCTGCAGTTGGGACGTCTCATGCCCGTTTTCTCCTGGGCCCGAGGGCGGCAAGGCGCTCGTCTGCGGCAGTGGTGGTAGCTCCGCAAGATCTGCCATCACCTAGGGACCCGGTGTCGGCAGCGCTCCATCATGTGGGCATTCTGCAGTGCCCACAAATCGCAGCCAGACCCTGGCCGAGCCAATTATAGCGTCGGCTACACAGAGCTTCCTGAGAATCCTCCGGTGGCGCTGGCTCACCTTGAGGGCTGCCAGGGTCCGCTCGTTCTCCTGGTGCCGGGAGCCAAGTGAACCCACGACAAAAGCGCAGTGTTCAACCTGGCGTCCTCGGACCCGAAGCTCCTCTACCAGCTCCGTGTACTTGAGGAGCTTTCTCTCAGCCGTCGTCTCGAGCGCAAGCTCCCCATTGTCAAACGGGACCGCTACGTCCACCGCCACAGCATAGCTGCCCGTGTCGATCACCAGGTCCAGGCGACGTTGTGGGACCGGGTCAAGGTCGGTGTGCTAGTCTACCCACGCGTGCCTCCTCAGTGCCCAGGGCAGCGCCTCCAGAAGCTCGTTCAGGACCGCGTCGTGCCGTTCCGTAATGGCGACCATCATGTCTGGGCAGTTGTTCAGAACATGCTGGAGCGTCTCGCGCTGCCCGCAGCCCTTGCGGCAGAGGTGCTCCGACGTGGGGTCGAACCTGGCCCTGGCAGCTGCCGCCGGCAGGAGATCGAACCTGGCACGAAAAATAAAGCCCCAGGCAGCAATGGTCAAGCCGAGGCCCGAAAAGAGCAAGTGGGTGTGGTTTGAGTGGGCTACTGTTGCCAGACAGCGAGCCACTTTCCCCTGATCACGCCTCTCGCGCAAATCTGCCGCCCATGACTTGGCAACATCGTATCGAATGGTGGAGACCATGGTGGAAGGCGGGAATTGAAGGCACTCATGGTATCCCGTAAAGCGCTCCTCCATGCCCAGATGGGCAAGGGTGAAATGAAGCACCTCATGTAACACGGTGGGGAAAGCATCCTGCAGGTCCAGGCAGGCTCTGCACAGAGTGCGTTTCCTCCTGGCCGTATTCCTCAGGGCGAAGTCGACCAGAATAGTCTGCACTAGGCAGCCTTCACAGCCCGGAAAAAAGCCTTTCTGCTGCGGGGAAAGCGCGTCCTTCTCCTGCAGCGGCAGCAACAACCTCGCGGCCAAACAGCCCGACAGGAGTGTCTACAAGGTTGACAGGAGCGATATCAGCCAGAAATTAAATTAGGATCTCCCTATGGATCCCTATCAGGACCGCATGGCCTGTTTTCCAAACGAGGGGGCACGACACAAAACTCTAGGCAACAGTTGAAGATGGTAGCCAGGAGAGTGGCTTGTGCGTCCACCGCTTTAAGGTGCCGGTACTCCAGGCGGTCTCCCCCTAGCGACGTGTTGCTGGCCTTCCTCAGCCTCTTGGCTGCCTCCGATGGAGTGAGGGGGAGCTAAAGAACTGGAGTCGTGGGTTGCTCCCTGGGCTGTGATGCCTTAGTGATGATGAGCTGAAGGTATTCCACATCGATAGGGCGGAGAGTGGCCTCCACCTCTCAAAAGCTGCGGCACTCAGCAAGGTCCCCGCGTAGAGCTTCTGTACAGGGTTAATCACGCTGCGGACCACTCGCCTTCTATTAAAGCGATACAGACGCTGCAGCTGCACGGCTCCCTTCGGGTTCCAGCCTCGTCCGGGAGGACGGGGAGGCCGTGCAGCGTCCAGCAGAGCCTCGCTCTCGCCCTCTCCCCGGGCGGCAGGGGTACCTGTTTTCGCCTGAGTGCCACCTGTCGTTTGCCCAGAATCATCCATTCGACAGACATCTGGTCAACGAGGGTGCAGAAGAGAGCCCTTGTTGCGATCGCATTGGCGAAGGACTTGGTCCATTTTAGAACAAAGACGGACGGGGAGTTTGGGTCGGGGGGGGGGCCTTCCTCGTCTCTCAACTCGAGCTCATCCTCTGCCTGAAGCCTAGGGTCTGGCATTCTTGGGCTGATTTTTCTTGCCCTCCGGCAGGGTCTTGCCTGCCCCAGTTTGCTGGGCTTGTCCGGAGCTTAAGCGACTCTTTTTATGGAGTCAGCTTAAGGGCCGCGGCCAGAGAGTCTGAGGAACTCCCCTCCGCATTGAAGGGAGGGGGCGACTCGGGGTCGACTTGCGAGTATTCGGCCTGCAGCTCCCGAAGGGCATCCTCGCTGTCCTGGGAACCTACCAAGGACGTTAGCACCCACGGCGAGAGCGGCCCCTCCTCCGGGCTTGCAGTCGGCTGGGTGTCCTGCCGGAAGCTAGCCGTATAGCCCCGCAGCAGCTCCGAATCCTGGGGGTCGGGGTGGAAGAGGGAGGTAACTTGGGTTGCGACAAGGGGTTGAGAGAGAGGGTTGACAAAATTAGGGCGAGAAGGGGGGCGACTGGTGCCTGAGCCTTAAGTGGGGCCTGCTCTTCAGCAGGGGCCTCAACACTAGGCGCACTCTTTGCTTCAACCGCAGCCGCGAGCCTCGCAAGCGTGCCGTTCTCTTCATCCAGCGCCAACGATAATTGCAGGACCTCAGCCTTCTGCGGGCCGGTTTTGTGGCAGTCTCAGGTGGAGTGACTGCACTCATCACAGTGGCCGCACTTTAACTTTAGCGGGCAGGCCCTGATGAGGTGCCCTGACCTACGGCACCTGAACCAGACCACCTTGGGGCAGTCCGCGAAGGCATGCCCTGCTAGTCCGCAGCCGTTGCGGACCCGGTATGGGCAGCTGAGGGTTGGTGGCCTTGGCACCACAGTGACAGCATGGGGGAGGCATATCCGGGTACCAGACCATCACCGGGTCGTGGCAGTCGCCAATCATATTAGAAGAGGGGGTGGAGCCTCCATCTCCCACTGGAGCTGCTTCGAGTCAATCCTAATTTTTGTACCTCTCAGGCAGCCATGCTTCTCGCTCAGTACCTTCTCGAGGGGCGAGAATGCCATCACGACCTCCGAGAAGGGTGTGCGAGGGTGAATGACCGACAGAGTGATGGTAAGGGACCTGTTGACCAGGTGGCTGTGGCGAGTAAGACATTAGCCAAAGCCTGCGCGACCACACGAGCCTGCACATTTGTGAAGGATCCTATCTCCACGAACTTCCGTGGCTTGCTGGCAACGGCATAATCAATGCTAGAGGGCTGGGAAGCCTTGCAAGCAATGTGGACGATTCGTCCAGATTCTTCCTATCATATCATTTGGCCGAGGGGGAGGAGGGGGAACAACAAAAGCCACCGGGTTAAGCTTGGCGAGCGGCGAAGCTTCAGGGACCAGGCCTGGAAAGTTGAGCGGCTGGCTCACATCCGAGGCGAACGACATCCCTGAAGTCCGGGAGGGGCCTTAGACGGGTGGGGGTGCAGGGGTGGCCGTGGCCACAGGCTCAGACATGTCTGGCCAACAGCACGATAGGCGGAGGCCTCCCGGGCGCCTGCCAGCAGGTGATTCCGCCTCGTCGGCACTCTAGTGTGGATCGGGGATGGCCAGGGGGATTCCTGGCAGGTAGTGGGAGCTTATAGGAGCAGGCCGCTGCAGGCCAGACAAAGGAAAGAGACGCTTGGCCGCTATAATCTAGGCCCAGGATCGCACACACGTGAAAATGAGAGAACATTGCTCAAAAATAAAACACGAGACTAACTGAACCGAGAGGGACAGCAGACGGGCCCTGGTTTCGGCCTTAGAAGCGAAGTAACCGGTGTGTGGGGCTGTGCCCGTCCGGACCAAAGAGTGCAAGCGCAGGGCCACCCAAGACCAAATCGAGGGTCCTGAACACTCGAAACAAACAAAAACGTATACAGGAACAAAATACGAGATTAACTAAACAAAAAAGACACCAAACGGACCCTGGGTTCGGTTGTAGGACCGAAGTATCAGGTGGGCGGGGCCACTCCTGTCGGAACAAAGGAGCCCGAGCACTAGGCAACTATAGACCAAGCCTGGGGGCATATAAGCTTAAAACGAACACCAACTAATGAAGAAATAAAATATGATACAAACTAGAATAAAAAGAACTGCAGACATGCACCGGATTTGGTTTTAGAACCAAATTGCCCGGTGGGCGGGGCAACGTCCAGCCCGACAAAGGAAGGCTGGCGCATGGCAGCTACAAGCTTGACCAAGGGTCGGCCACTTATAAAACAAGCATAAGCTTATAGACAAAAAATTGCAATTGTGACTATACTAAATAAGCCTGCAGACGGGTCCTGAAAGTGGCGTTATAGCCAGAATACCAGGGGGCGGGTTAAGCCAGACCGGACAAACAAGCGTATTGCGAACGCTTCTAAAAAGGAAGCCGGCCAATGTTGGCAGCCAAAACTACCTGAAAAAGGGACGCTAAAACACAGAGAATTAAAAAACACAAGGCTGGCACGCAAACGCGTTTGGCTCAGGCACAGTGAAGGAAATTCCTTCTGTGCACTGGCGACTTCCGGCTTAGCCTAGGGGGAAGCCTGTGGGGCTGAGCATTTCAAACACAAAATGAACCCTAACTAGAAGCTAAAAACACGAAAATAACCAGCACAAGTTACACTTAAATACCAGATACCAGACCTCCGTTGGCAAACAAAGATCCTCGAAAATCGCGATGTCGACGGAGCTCAGTTGCACATGTCCGGAAACCCCATAACACGTGGTGCCACACCAATGGGCTCTGTTCTTGCCTACCCTTTGGTAGGTAAAAACAGAGTGGTGTGGCAAATTATTGAGAAGCGGTTGGGTACATGGCTGGCCTAGGTACGCCGAGTCTCATCTCGGGCAAGACCAACACTGCGACCAGGAGGCGGCCAGACCTCGGGTGTCGCACTCACTTGCAAGGGCATCTCATGCCTTTCGGGAGTAACCCTCCTTACAGGCGCCACCACGGTCGCCTGCTGCGCGGGTGAGCGAACCGCAGTGTACATAGCCGCCGCACGTTAGAGGGCGGCACCACCCAGCCGAACCGGCTGCAGTTGTCTAGCTCCAGAAGGACTGCTCGCACGCATGGTCCAATCAGCCGGGCCAGCTGGCCCCTGGGGGGGGGGTAGCTGACTCTGTTTGTGTGGCCTCGAGCTGGGGCATCTCTCGTCCGTCTACTTCTGGGCCCGAAAAAGACGGGGCGCCCGTCTGTGGCAGTGTTTGTTACTCCTCGGGATCAGCCGGCGCCGAGTAGTCCTGTGTCTGCCTCGCTCCTTCCTGTGGGCACTCTGCAGTGCCCATGAATCGCAGCCATACCCTGGCCGAGCCATTTATAGCGTCCGCAACTCAGAGTTTCCTAAGAAGCCTCCTGTGGTGCTGGCTCACCCTGAGGGCTGCCAGAGTCCGCTCGTTCTATGGGTGCCTGAAGCCAAGGGAGCCTACAATAAAGGCGCAGTGCTCCACGTGGCGTTCTCTGACACGAAGCTCCTCCACCAGCTCAGTGTATTTGAGGAGCTTCCTTTCCGCCGCCGACTCCAGCGCGAGCTCCCCATTGTCAAACGGGACCACTATGTCGACCACCATGGCGTGAGCCCCAGACTCGTTGACAAGGTCCGGGCGCCGTAGTGGCTCTGTTAGGAAGGGAGCAAACCGACATGCAGAAATCCTTAACCACTTTGTCAACCGGGACGAGGAACTTCTTTTGGAGGCACTTAGCACGTCCCAGATACACCAGCCTGGGCATGGGAAACGTACTGAGGGCGTCCTTTTTTTGCCACGGGGCCAGTAGGGACTGCTGGAGCAGGGCAATGTCCCGGGTGAGGAGGGAGACCACCGTCTGAACCTTCACCGGGAAGGGGGGGGGGTATTCCAAGCCCTGGGGGCACCCAGATATAGATGCGCCTCCTCATCACCCAGCGTTGGAATCGGGGAGCGGGCGATGGTGAATGCCAGGCTCTCCGACGCCGCCCGGTGACGCACCAGCGTCCTGCATTTATCAGGTCTAAACGTTAGGCCGATGCTCGAGGCTACACGATGTGCTTTATTGTTGGAGCAGTACAGGCGCTGCAGCTGTGCCGTTCCCTTCGGGTTCCAGCCCCGTCCGGGAGGACGGGAAGGCCGTACAGCATCCAGCGGAGCCTCGCTCTCGCCCTCTGGGGCAAGCCTCAGACACCTTGCCGAGTTCCAAAAATCAGATTAATATCATAACGATCCGATGGACCATGTATCAGATATTAAGCTGATAAGAACATATTACTATAGTTTAATATTTAGACATAAGAAACTTTACAGAGCCGGGCCTTGGTGTGCGAGCCCCGGGGCCGCTCGACCAGCAAGGTCGTCGCCGACCACGCGGTTCGTGAACCGCGACCAGATCGCAGCAGACGCGTTGATCGCCTCGCAGACGGAAAGCTTTCGCAGCAGGCCGCGATAGTTCTGCGTGACGCCGAGAGCGCTGAGGCACCACTCATTGGCCGGCCACCAGGCACCTAGGTCGCCCAAGATGAAGGGCGCAAGCTTTACGGTCTCGTACCCATGTCGGGTGAAAGCGTCCGCGAGGCCCTGGTATTTTGACGCCTTTTTCTTGGCAGCCAGGTCGAGGGCCGTTTCATCGTTGGCGAACGTGACTGTGACGTCCGCGATGATGGCAGTCGACCTGCCGTCGTCGATGATGAGGTCCGGTCGCTGGTTGGCGATCGGGTTCAGTGGGTGGCGCGAGTCGACGCGACGTGGCGCCTTCACTTCTCCCCGACCGCCTTCCGGAGACGCTCAAGGATGGCGTCGTGTCGCTTTCTGACGTCCACCAGGTACCGCGGACAGTGGCAGATCGCGTGCGCAAGAGTCTCGCGCTCGTAACCACAGTGGCGGCACGACAGTGACTCCGTCTGAGCTGAGAAGCGTCGCACCACCCGCACGGGAATAAGGTTCAGGCGGGCCGTGGATAAACCGCCAGGACCGGTGCGCGATCCCGAGTCCCATGTGCACAAAGTGGCTGTGGTTACCAAACCTGTCGGTCCGCAGGCATCTGGCGACCTTGCCCTGGTTGTAACGCGCCGCTAGCTGTCTCTCGAGCGTCGTCGCGCGTTCGCCCGCAGGGCGACGACCATAATGGTCGGTTTGACCTCGTCCACCGTCCCGGAGGGGTGCGTGGTCTTTATTTTGACACCCTCCTCCGAGACTAGGACCGCGGCGCCGAGAGCGCCAAGGGCTTTGCGGCCTTGCGACCACAGGCACCGCATGCCTTCCTGGCGGCAGTCTTGGAATCGGTCGCCGATCAGGTAGCGGCCCATGTGGTCCAGGCTGCTCGGGTTCCCTCGCATGAGGACTGAACGTCCTAGCAGACACTCAGCGACCAACTTGACCGCCGGGTCAGCCGAGACGAGCATACGGCAGGCCTGCGTGGCACGCATGACCCGGGCGTTAATGCCCGGGTCGGTGATGCTGAAGCCGCCGTACTCCCGAGGTACGTACGGGAAGTCGGTGGCGGATCGGTTCGACAGGTTGCAGGTCGAGCGCGCGAGCCTGTCGATCGCCTTCCGGATTTTATTTCGTCGACCGCTGCATGATTTCGGCCGCGCGGCCGAGGTAGTCGAGTCGCGTCAGTAGGAAAGTCTTCAGGGCGTCTAGCTTCTGCCAGGGAGCGAGTATCGAGGTTTCTAGCTTGCGTATGCCTCTCACGAGATCACCGCAGGCTTTGTCTGCTTCCTCCCTGGGTTGGCTTCCACCTTGAGGTTCGCAGAGATAGCGCACCGACTCTCCCTCTGTGGCGACCGGCAGGCTCTGGCCGCGCAGCACGATGTTCGGCGTCAGTCGATCGCCTAGCTCGTTGCACGCGATCACCACGCACTTGTCCGACCGGAATACGAGACCAAAGGTGGCCGCGGCGCACTTGCGTACAAGCACGCTCAGGTCTCGGCCCCTCTCGGCGAATAGCGCGAGGTCATCGGCGAGGGCGCACACGGCGACACGTATCTCACCGATAGCGAATCCCCGGCGTTCGGCCCTCGCCGCCGAGCGGATCACCGGCCCCATGGCAACGTCGAACATGATGGGTGACAGGGGATCCCCTTGCCTGACTCATTCGGAGCAGGGAAACGGCGCAGTCCACTCCTGCATTCCGTAGGGCCCCCAGCAGCACCTCGTGAGGGATGCTGCCAAAGGCATTCTAAAGGTCTAGGAAGGACGCGAAGACGGGCTTCGTGCCGGTGCTGTGGTCGTGGGAGGTCTCGAAAACGCTCTCCATGAGGAAGGACTGCTCGAGGCAGCCCTCCATTCCTGGCACGAAACCCTTCTGCTGCGGAGAGAGGATTCCTCGTTCCCGCAGGTCCTTTGCGAGTCTGGCCGCCAGTGCTCCCGACATAAGTTTGCACATCATCGGGAGCAGCGTGATCAGGCGGAAGTTACCAGGCTCCGAGGGGTCGCCGCGCTTGTGGATGAGCAAGATGTGCCCCTCGAGCCATGACTCTGGGATGGCACCGATGGCGAGTCATGCGTTGAAGACGGCCGTCAGGAGCTCGCAGCCCGGGTCCACGGCATGTAGGTGCCGGTACTCGAGCTTGTCGGCTCCCGGGGCCGTGTTGGACGCTCGCCGCAGATGGGTTACGATGTCTTTCGACTCGAACGCCTGCGTGACGCGGGCGCGCGAGGTCGAGTCGTATTCGCCGAACGAGCGGTCTAGTAGTTCGTCGACGGCCGTAGGGTCGACCTCGGCGGCGACCGCTTCCCGCGCCCAGTGAGCGCGGCAGGCGGTCAGGTCGCCGGTGTAGCGGGTGGGCGGCGGCTGCAGGATCTCACGCAATGCGCGCGGGTGGTTGACGGCGTACAGCTTCTGGAGACGGGAGGCTTCTTTGGGGTTCCAGCCGTCGGACGCCCTGGTACGTGGAAGCGTGTCCGTGAGCAAGCTCACCAGATTGGCACAGCGTGCTCGTCGTACCTGCCTTTCCGTTGAGCTCGCCGCGGTTGAGCGTCAACCATTCGGTGCTCAATGGCACGACGTCCGACTGGAAGCCTCGGAAGTCCCCGTCTCGTCTGCGGTCGGCGACCTTCAGCAGCCATCGTTCGACGAACGTCTCGGCAAACTCGGAGGGCCCCTTTTTCCTTGCTGGGAGGCCGAAGGGTTGGGACATGGTCTCCAGCTCGTCGAGGACAGCCTCGTTGTCAGAATTGTGTCGGGCGCCGGCGGACGGCGGGGCACATTCCGTCGGCCTAGTGGGTCGGCGGGTCTGCGTCGCAGGCCGCTCAGCATTCCGGCGGCCTGCTAGCGAGCGGCCGTGCTGGCATGCGCCACGATGGGGCACGGGCCGGCGGAGCCGATCCCGGCGGCGGGTGTGCCACCCGAAAGTGGTCGCTTATCACCGGGGCGTCGAGCTCCGTGTGGCCGCAGAGCAAGCAGACAAAAATAGCCCGTGTGTCGTGTCCGTCACGTGCGTGATTAGACAATCCAGCCGCGTATTCCACGAGCCACTCGCAGCAAGGGCATACGAGGTCGCATGGGGGCCATTCGCTCACCTCCAGAGCCACTGGTTCATTGACTGAAGCCGTGGCATATGGTAGTTATGTGGTGGCGATTGGTACGGGCTAGGCGTCGCTGCCAAACAGCACGGCGTCGACGTCGAAGCCGTCACTGTCGTCTCCGCAGTCGCGGGCGTTCAAGGCGCGCTTCTCCACTCTGCGGTCGGCGCCCGGTGGAGTGGGAGCTGTCGAGTCGGTGACCGACGGCAGGTGGCGGGCCGGTGACGTCCGTCGAGGAGTAGTCGTTGGCGGGCGGGCGGCAGTAGACGCGTTGGCGGCTTCGAACAGATGCGGGGCGGCGGCGGGCGTCCTCGCGGAGAGGTTTTGCCGAGCGCTTGCCCCGTCCTCGTTTGGTCACGGTGGTGGAGCCGTCGGCGACGTCCGCTTCCATTGGCTGGGCAGCCGGCGGGCGGTCATGGTTGGCTGAACGACACGTGGAGCTGACGGACGACGGGAGGCCGGGGCTGCAGAGACGGCAGGCGCCGCAGGCGCAGCGGCCGCCGTCTCCGGGCCCGGACACTGGCGGGCTGCATGACCCTGGCGGCGGCATCTGCTGCACCACGCGGGCTTTTCGCACTTGGAGCTCATGTGCCCCAGGGCGCCGCACCTGAAGCAGCAGGCGGCCGGGCACTTCCCCGCGTCGTGCGAGGGAGAGCCGCATTCCTGTCATCCTGCGGGGCGGCCTCTGTAGGCCACCGCACACCTGCCCGCTGCCATCGGGTGAACCGGCGGTATATGAGGTCGCAGGGACATCACCGCCTTTCGAGTAAACGTGAGCACCTCGTACTTCGGGTGGCGAACCCGTACGAGGGAGTGCACGTCTCCGAACGGAAGGAGGGCGGCACGGAGTGGATCGCCTGCGGAGCATATAAGCGGGCACTCAATCGTGACCTCGACATGCTGAACGCCGAGATCACGCACGGAGCCATACTTGGCGGACAGGTCGGCGGCGATGGCAGGAACATCTGCCGGGCGAAGCGCCAGCATGTGCACAATGGCAGGGCGACCTCCGCGGCGGTGCTCAGGCTCGAGCATCACCGCGAGCGTATGGAGGCGAGAACCGAAGCGTGACAGCACGTCCTCGATGACTGCCTCCAGGTCGCAGCCGGTCTCCGGGCGGAGCTCCACGGTGCTGGGCTCGACAGGCGTGACCACCGCCTTGGTAGCCAGCCAAGGGGCTAAGTCGACGGCAGGCAGATGCTCAGCAGAAGAGCCACCTCTCTCCATGGCGAGCACGCAGGCTCTGGAGGAGGGGTGGGATTGACTGAAGGCAGCCGGGTTAGCCCACGAGCGCGAGCCGGCCCCCAACGGAGGGGGTAAGCCGCATGAGCGGGCTCTATCTCCGCTGAGGGGCTCTGGCCTAAAGCCGGCCTCGGGGTTGCCGCAGGAACAGCGGTGCTCGGGCCTTCCCGGCCACCGGCCTCGGCCGCCATTGTCGAACATCCTGCCTTAGCCGCCGGCTGAGAGCCGCAAACAGGGGGTTGACTCGGTGTAACAGTCGGGTGCTTTGCACCAGGGGTGGAGAACAGCGTCACCGACTCTGCCGGGGTCGGGTACTCGCGGCAGTCCAAGGCCGACTGCCCCGAGGCAAATGGGTCCTCACACAACTCCACAAGCCCGGATATAGTACAATGGCCGAGGGGAGGTGAGGCCGTCAGGTAGAACTAGGCAAGCACACACAAAAGAGTACTTGCTCCTGCCTTTTTCCTCGAGGTCCGGAGGTCGAGTTCCTCCAGAGGGATCCGCAGCCGTAGAGGGCAGACGTCTCCGCTCCAGAGGTCCAGGGCCTCCTGTCGATGAGGGAGGAAGTCCTACACCGAGGACGACTCCAGGTCCAGGGGTGGCACCACCGGCAGAGGAGAGTGTCGAGTCGACGACCAGGAACTCGAACCGCCGACTGAAGAGCTCCGACCACCGGCCGCCGACCAGGAACCACCAGCCACCGTCCAGCAACCGCCAGCCACCGACCACCAGGCACCGTCAAGGGAGATACGGCGTCAGTTACGCAGAGCTTCCTGAGAAGCCTACGGTGGCACTAGCTCACCCTGAGGGCTGCCAGGGTCCGCTCATTCTCCGGGTGCCAGGAGCCAAGAGAACCTACGACGAATGCTCAGTGTTACACCTGTGCCCTCGGACACCAAGCTCCTCCACCAGCTCGGTGTATTTGAGGAGCTTCCTCTCAGCCGCGGCTTCCAGCGCAAGCTCCCTGTTGTCGAACGGGACCGCTACGTCTACCACTACTGCGTAGGCGCCCGTGTCGATGACAAGGTCCGGGCAACGTAGCGGGACCGGGTCGAGCTCGTGGTGCTGGTCGACTCGGGCGTGCCTCCTCAGTGCCCAGGGCAGTGCCTCCAGGAGCCGGTTCAGGACCGTGCCGTGCCGTTCGGTTATGGCGACCATCATGCCTGGGCAATTGTTCAGGACATGCGGCAGCGTCTCACGCTGGCCGCTGCCCTTGCGGCAGAGGTGCTCCGACGTGGGGTCAAACCTGGCCCTGGCAGATGCCACCGGCAGGAGGTCAAGCCTGGCACGGAAAACAAAGCTCCAAGCAGCAAAAGTGACACCGAGGCCCGAAAAGAAGAAGTGGGTGTGGTTACTGTGGCTGTCTGTTGCCAGACAGTGAGCCACTTTCCCCTGGTCACGCATCGCACGCAAATCTGCGGCCCATGACTTGGCCAGATCCTGCCTGATGGTGGAGACCATGTTGGGAGGCGCAAACTGGGGGCGCTCATGGTCTCCTTCGATCCAGTGGAGCTGGATCTTCTCATCGGCGTACCGAGCCCCGACACCCAGGCGTTTGAGCGCCTGGTGGGCCTCTGACCAGAGCGAACTCGAACCCGCGTGTGCGGCATGTTCGAAGGAACCGCCCGAAAGGAAGATGGTCCTGGCCTCGTCCGAGGGTGTTCCTCTGAGTACTTTGATGGCTCCGTCGAGTCCCTCCAGAGCGACTCCTGCTACCGTCCAGTCCGGAGAGGACAGCATGCGGCACGGCACGCCTGCGTGGCACGAAGACTGTCCACATCCTGCGAGAGCGGGAGGAGGCCAAGGCCACCACTGGAGCGTGAGGCGTGAAAGAAGCCCACAGTGGCTCTGTCAGGAAGGGAGCAAACCGACCTGCAGAAGTCCTTGACCGCTCTGTCGACTGGGACGAGTAACTCTTTTTGGAGCCATTTCGCACGTGCCAGACACTCCAATCTGGGCATAAGTAACGTGGGTAGGGCGTCCATTTTTTGCCACGTAGCCAGCAGGGACGTCTGGAGCAGAGCTATATCCCGGGTGAGGAGGGAGATCGCCGTCTCTACCTCCACCCGGGGGTATGCAAAGCCCTGGGGGGCACCTAGGTATAGGTGCACCTCCTCGTCCCCCAGCATTGGAATCGGGGAGCCGGCGATGGTGAATGCCAAGCTCTCCGACGCCGCCGGGTAACGCACCAGCGTCCTGCACTTTTCCGGCCTGAACTTATGGCCAATGCTCGAGGCAGCCCGGTGTGCTCGATCGAGCTGGCGCTGGAGGGAGCACGACGAATTCGAGAAAATGGCCAGATCGTCGGCCAAAGCACAAAGATCTTGGCCGAGCCCAGGGCATATCCATGCCTCTCCATCCGAGCTGATAGCCTTCTGACAAGCGGCTCCATCACCACATCAAAAAGGATGGGTGAGAGCGGGTCGCCCTGGCGGACACCCGCAGAAGCTGGGAACGGATCCAGGGAGGTCGAGCCAATTCTCACCGCAATCGTGCCCCCCCCCCCCGCATATATGTAGCGGACGAAGCCCACAAAGAGCTCCTCCACGCCCAAGTGGGCAAGGGTGGAGTATTGCGCCTCGTGTGGCACGCTGGCCAATGCATTTTGGAGGTCCAAGAAGGCTCCGCATAAAGTGCGTTTCCTCTTGGTCGCAACCCTCAGGGCCAACTCGACAAGGAAGTTCTGCTCCTGGCAGCCTTCGCAACCCGGAAGAAAGGCTTTCTGCTGCAGGGACAGCACTCTCCCGCAGCAGCAGCGACAACCTCGTGGCCAAAGAGCCCGACAAGAGTTTATACAATGTCGGCAGGAGCGAGCGGCTGGAAGTTTCCCGGCACCTTTGGGTCCGCTTTCTTATGCATTAGGACCGTATGGGCCGTCTTCCACGCAGGGGGGGGGGGCACGTCACCAAACTCGAGGCTGCCATTGAGGACGATCGCTAGGAGAGTGGCTTGTGCGTCCACCGCCTTGAGGTGCCGGTATTCTAGCCGGTCCACTCCCGGGGAAGTGTTGCTAGCCTTCTTCAGTTTTTTGCCACTTCCGAAGGGGAGTGTGGGATAAGGAGAATCGGGTTCGAGAGCTGCTCTCTCGGCGGCGACGCCTTGAGTAGGGCACGTTGCAGTCGCTGTGCGTCCACGGTGTGGACCACGGCCTCTGCCTCCCAAAAGCTACGGCATGCAGCGAGGTCCCCTGAGTAGAGCGTCTGGACCGGGTTGAGCATGCTGCGGACTGCTCGCTTCCTGCTTGAGCGGTACATTCGCTGCAGATGTGCCGCTCCCTTGGGGTTCTAGCCTCGACTAGGGGGACGGGGAGGCCGTGGAGCGTCTCTCTGAGCCTTGCTAGCGCTCTCTCTCCGGTCAATGGGGGAGCAAAGTTTCCTCCTCTGCTCCACCTGACGTCTGCCCAGAATAAGCCATTCGGCCGACATCTGGTCAACGAGGGCACAGAAGAGACCCCAGTCCTTCACCGCGATGGAATTAGCGAAGGACTGGGTCCACCGTAGGACAAAAGAGGCCGGGGAGTTCGGGTCTGGGTGTCTTCCCTGTCTGCCAGCTCATCCTCCTCCTCCGCCTGTAGCCTAGGGTTTGGCATTTCTAGGCGGTTTCGCTTTACCTCTGACAGGGTCTTGACGGCCACACCCTGCTTGCCCTTGGCTTTGGGCTTAGCCGACTCTGCTTGGCCAGCCGGCTGGATGGTTGACGTGAGGGAGTACAAGGAGCTCTCGTCTACGTTAGTGGGAGGGGGCGACTCGGGGGCCACCGGCGAGTATTCGGCCAGCGGCTCCCGAGGGGCATCCTCGCTGTCCTGTGAGATGAACAGGGAGGAGAGCGCCCACGACGAGAGCGGCACTTCTTCAGGGCTGGCTGTCCGCTGTGAATCTTGGTCGAAGCTAGCTGTGAAGCCCCGCAGCAGTTCCGAGGCCTGTGGGGCCAGGCTTTGGAGGGAGGGGACCTGGGTGTCGACAAGGGGTTGGGAGAGGGGGTTAATAAGATGAGGAGTAGGGACGGGGGGCGACTCTCCAGTCGATCGGTCTTCGTTCCTTGCAGGTAGCCCTGCTTCTCACTTAATGCCTTAGCAAATGGCACGAAGGCCTTCACCACCTCCGAGAAGGGGATGAGCGGGTGTATGCCTGACAGGGTGCCGAGGAGGGACCTGCCCACCTGATGGCGCGCGGCGGGAAAGACCTTGGCTAGGGCCTGCGCGGCCCCACGGGCCTGCTCCACCGATAAGAAGCCCAGCTCCACAAACTTCCGCGGCTTACTCGTGTATAGGTAGTCTATAGCAGCACGCTGGATGGCCTTGCTGGCAACCTGGACATGACCACAGCGAGCGGGCACCGGCGTGTTCGCCACCCTCGAAGGAGCCACCAGAGAGGAAGATCGTGCGGGCTGCATCGGTGGGAGGGCCCCTGAGGACCTTCACCGCCGCGTCTAAGTCCGTCCACCGCCAGTTGCCGCACCGTCGGGTCCGGTGACACGAGCATTCTGCAGGCCTGAGTAGCCCGCAGGATGTCGATCTCCTGCCTCATCGGGACGTAACCGAGTCCTCCCGACGCTCGAGGAGCGTGAAAGAATTCGGTCATTGCCCTCAGAGGCAGGGAACAGGCATGCCTGCAAAGCTCGCGAACCGCTGCGTCGACCGGCGCAAACAGCTTCTTTTGCAGCCACTTTGCGTGCGCAAGTTATTCGAGGCGCGGCAGCAGGAACGTTCGCAAGGCGTCTAGCTTCTGCCAGGGTGCGAGGGGGGAGGTCTGCAAGCGGAGAATGTCTCTTGCGAGAGATGCTGCAGCCTCTGTCACATCTGCCCTGGGGTACGCAAAGCCTTGGGGGGCCCCCAGATAAGTGTGCGACTCCTCCGCTAGGAGGGAAATCGTAGTGCCAGCGATGGAAAGCGGCTGTCTGAGGGGCCCCTCCAGATTATGAACGAACACCCTGCACTTTGTCGGCCTGAAGACCAGGCCAACCTTACCTGCTACCACAGCGGCACGGTTGAGGAGCCGCTGCAGACCATTCGGGGAGCTGGCAAACAACGCGAGGTCATCAGCAAGAGCGCACACAGCGAGTTTCGCCGAGCCCAGATGGTAGCCATGCTTGGTGGAAGCTTTGGCTACCCAGCGCACAAGCGGCTCGATGGCGACATCAAAGAGAATCGGTGACAGGGGGTCACCCTGTCGCACTCCCGCCGCAGCCGGGAAGGGGTCGAGCAGGTCGGCTCCCAGGCGTAACACGGTCGTCGCGTCCGCGTACACCCTGCCGACCAGGTCGATGAAGGGCTGCTCGACCCCTGAGTGTCTCAGGGCCTCAAAGGGAGCCGCGTGAGGTACACTCGGGAACGCATTCTTCAGGTCCAGGAAGGCCCCGCAGAGTGTGTCTCCTCTTTGTGGCATCCTTCAGTGCCGATTCCACGAGGAAGGTCTGCTCTAGGCAGCCTTCGCACCCTGGCAGGAAGCCCTTCTGCTGCAGAGACAGAAGGGCATGCGTGCGCAGGTAGCAGATAAACGCGCCGCTAATATATAGCAGCCCGAGATCAGCTAATATAGCAGCCCGAGAGCAGCTTATACAAGGTGGGCAGCAGCGAGATGGGTCTGAAGTTGCCCGGCTCCTTGGGGTCCCCCTTTTGTGGATGAGGTCTGTGTGGCCCTCTTTCCACGCAGGGGGGATGTCCCCAAAGAACAGGCAGGCGTTCAGTACCTCCGTCACCAGGTAGCATCTGGCATCTACCGCCTTGAGGTGGCGGTATTTCAGCCTGTCAGCGCCCGGTGACGTGTTGCTCGCCTTCCGCAGCCTCGTCAGCACCCCCTCCCTACGGAGGGGGCGGTAAGGCTCCTGCCCTGTGGCTGCGGCCTCGCTTCCACTACGCTCTCAAGACAGGCGCGTAGCGCCGCCGTGTCGAGCGGCCTGGGTGCGGCCTCTGTCTCCAAGAAGGACCAGCAGGCCTCCGGACAACCCGCAAAGACCGTCGGGGCCGGTTGTAGGACCGACCTGACGGCCCTGGTGCGGTTGCGCCTGTACATGCGCTGCAGCTGGGCGGCGGGCACCAGCCCGAGCCCGAGGGTTCGTGCTGTGTCGCCTGACGGTGCTCCTGCGGCCCCTCCTTCTCCCCGGCGCAGGATTTGCTCAGGGCCAGACGCAGCTTTACCTGCTTCCGACCCAGAGCGAGTCAGGCCGCGGACATGACCTGGACCTCTTCACAGAAGCCAGGCCAGTCCGAGGAGTCCACCCGGGCCGAGATCCGGTCTCGCCATGTTGAGACAAAGGTGGCCGTCTCGTCGCGCTCCAACGTGGGGAGGGGGTCGAGGACCTCCTCCGGGTCTAGGTGCACGGAGCTAAGCATCCTTAGGCAGTGGGTGTTTTCCCGGCCTTGCCTTTCCCTTTCCGCCCAGTCTGGGCTTCAGGATGGAGAGGGAGCTAGTGCTCCGGCCAGCCACTGAGGAGCCATCGCTGGCCTCGCCTTCCGACCCTGCCGGGACCCTCCGGGTGGACCTCCGTGGAGAGGACACCCCACCTTGCTCGCCAGAACCGTGACGGCGCAGGTGGACGCGTCCTCAAACTCTTCGGGGAGGAGAGGATGGTGTTCCCCCCCGAATCCTCATCGTCGATAATTAGTCAGCCTTCCTGGCTCACCGACGCCCCCACTTCCAAGCGGGAATCCAGCTCCCCCTCGCATGCGCTAACGTCAGCCTGTGGAGCCGCGCAGAGGACTAGCCCTGACGGACCAGCCAGCTCCTCGGAGCGGCGGGGGCAGGCTCCGCTTCCAGCGCCTTTTCCACTCGGGCTGCCATGGCGCACTGCTCCGCTTCCCCCAACTCCGACTCCTACTCTTCCAAGGGTGGGGGCCTACGCTGGGGCTTCGCCTTCGGGCAGTCCCTGCGGACGTGGCCCTCGCTTCCACACCCCCACATTTGGGCTTCAGGGGGCAGGCCCTGACCATGTGGCTTACCTTTTGACACCTGAAGCAGTGGACGTTGGGGCAGTCAGCCGCCAGGTGACCCTTCTCGCCACAAGTGTGGCACTTCCTGTCCGGACAGGTTCCCGCCTTATGGCCTCCGGTATGGCATAGCTCACACAGGGCTGGCATCCCAGGGTACTTGACCTTAGCCGGAGTGTCGCACAGCGGGAAAAGCATGGTGGCCGGGAGCGGCTTGGACAGGTTGACGATGACCTGCCGAATGCCGTTGAGGACCCGCGTGCCCGCAACCACCCCCCTCCTCTGGGTGCCCACCTCCCCGTATGGGGCCAGGGCCGCCTCCACCGCTTCCACGGGTACATCCGGGTGCACCCCCACTAGAGTGACCACCACCGAGCTGTCAGCCTGGTGGCGAGCCCCTGGGTATGTCCGTTTAAGGACAACCGCACCTGCTTTTGCAGCCTCCTCAGTGAAGAAGCCGAGCTCCACCTGCCTCAGGTTGTCATTGGGGAAGACATACCTGACCACATCCAGGGGGCGTTTTCCCGGTCCGCTGCGAAGCATTTCGTCCCAGTTGGACCCATCGTATCCCCTCACCCCAGGAGCCGAAGCGGGCACAATCACCACCAGTGGGTTGCCACTGGTTTTTGGTACCACCATGGGTACAAACGCCTGTTGCTGGGGCTGCGAACCCACCATGCCCGCGAAGGAGCGACCTGGGCTTGAGAGCCCTGCACCAGGGGCGGCAGCCGGCAACTTAGGCATGGCTAAATCTGGAGGAGTTATGGGGGCCCCCAAGGGCGGAAGGGCCTGTACCCCCGACATTATCTGGGGGGTACCAGTCCCCCGGGACCTATATTGACTGATGTGGAAGAGCCCACCAGTTCCTAGCCCTAGTGGAGCCTCCTAGGAGCCTTGGTAGACGAGCCGGCCACAGATAACCCAGTGGGCGGGGCTAGCGCCGGAACCAGGAGCGGGTCTATAACCTTGCTAACCGGAATACAGACCGGCCGTCCTGGCCAAGACCTGTGTTGTGAGGAAGAGCAGGATACGGGGAGTCTTGTGACCCCACACTCTCCGGCGTGTTAGCACTATTATACCCCTAAAAGCCGGGGATCCCTGGCCCGGGAGTGTCAACTTCCGGCGGAACCCTAGAGGAAACCCTGGGCGAGACAAAGGACGACGGCCGAGCGTCTAGTATAGGCACCCCTATGGGCGTACCGAACCAAAAGAGCAACTACAGTTATAATCTAGCGTTAAATATACCGGGCACACTGACAGGCACAACAAAACCCTTCTGGATTCGACTTTACAGCCGGAATACCAGAGTGGGCGGAGCTACACTACTGCGGTGCCCAAGGGGGGTTACCGCTTGGCGGCTAAAAGCAAATCCCAGGGACTTGCCCGCATACAGCTACCACTAATACAATAATAAATTAAACAGTATACAAACTACACAAGTGAAGCGGTGTGACAAGGCCCGGATTCGGCGGTATCGACTGAGCCACCAGCCGGTGGGGCACCGCCAAGCGGGACAAAGGAAAAACAAAAGAACGCGTATAGAGGGCAGACCTGATACCGTTCACTAACTAAACTACCCACAAAAGATACTCAATAGTAAGGGGAATCCAATGAGACTATTCTCAAGCACAAGGAAGGTACGGCTCGGGCGATATAAGGGAAATTCCTCCAAGCCGGCGGCAGCTTCCGGTCCTGCCTACTAGGCGGCCTTGGGCCGGGCCCTTTTAACTCAAAAAATAACCCTAACTAAGGGCCCTAACTAAAACTAAAACACACTAAAATACAATAACGAGGTTGATACTCACGAATATTCAAGAATAAAAAGTGGATGTTGACCAAGACCGTAGAAATATGCCGATTTGCGACACTCACGCGAGGAGCTCCGCAGCACACGTCCTAACCGGATGTTAAGCTGATAAGAACCACCTTGCCGACCAGGTCGATGAAGGGCTGCTCGACCCCAGAGTGCCTCAGCCCCTCGAAGAGGGCAGCGTAAGGAAAACTCGGAAATGCATTCTGCAGGCCCAAGGAGGCCCAGCAGAGTGTGTTTCCTCTTCTTGGCGTCCGTCAGTGCCGACTCCACCTGGAAGGTCTGCTTCAGGCAGCCTTCACACCCGGCCAGAAAGCCCTACTGCTGCGGAGACAGAAGCGTGCAGCCAAGCAGCCCGAGAGCAGCTTGTATAGATAGCGTGGGCAGCAGCGAGGTCGACCTGAAGTTGCCCGGCTCCTTGGGATCTCCCCTTTTGTGGATGAGGACCGTGTGGCCCTCCTTCCATGCAGGGGGGATGTCCCCAAAGGATAGGCAGGCGTTCCGGACCTCTGTCACCAGGTAGCATTGGGTATCCACCGCTTTGAAGTGGCGGTATTCCAGCCTGTCCGCCCCTGGTGACGTTTAGCTCGCCTTGCGCAGTCGCACTAGCACCTCCTCTCTACGGAGGGGCGCGGTAAGGCTCCTGCCTTGCGGCTGAGGCCTCACCTCCACGACACTCTCTAGTCAGGCATGCAGTGCCATCGGGTCTAGCGGCCTGGGGGCGGCCTCTGCTGCCCAGAAGGACCTGCAGGCTTACGGGCAGCCGGCAAAAACCGTCGGGGCCGGTTGTAAGACCGACCTGACGGCTCTGGTGCGGTTACGCCTGTACAAGCGCTGCAGCTGGGCGGCGCATTGCTGGCACCATCCCGAGCAAGCGGGCTCTCCCTCCCTGCGCCGCCTGACGGTGCTCTGCCGGCCCATCCATCTCCCCGGCGCAGGACTTGCTTAGGGCCAGACGCAGTTCTACCTGCTTCCGGCCCAGAACAAGCTAGGTTGCGGACATGACCTGGACCTCTTTGCAGAAGCCAGGCCAGTCCGAGGTGTCCACTCGAGCCGAGATCCGGTCGCGCCACGTCGAGACGAAGGCGGCCGTCTTATCGCGCTCCAGCATTAGAGAATCTCTCAGGAGTCAGAGGAGCTCTTCTCCACGTTGATGGGAGGGGGAGACTCGGGGCCCCCGGCGAGCATTCAGCCAGCGGTTCCTAGGGGCATCCTCACTGTATTGCGAACCAGGCAAGGAGGAGAGTGCCCACGACAAAAGCGGCCCCTTTTCGGAATTAACGGTCAGCTGGGTGTCCTGCCGGAAGCTGGCCGTAAAGCCCCGCAGCAGCTCCAAATCCTGGGGGTCTGGGTTAAAGAAGGAGGGAACCTGAGTGACGACGTGGGGTTGGGACAGAGGGTTGACAAGTGGGGCAAGGAGGGGAAGACTGGCGCCTGGGCCTGGGCCGGGGGGGGCAGCAGGGCCTCTACTGAAGGCTCTGCTTCCACGGCAGCTGCAAGCCTCGCAAGCTTGCTGTCTTCCTCATCCGGCGCCCACGACAGCTATGGGATCTTAGCCTCCTGCGGGCAGGTTTTGGGGTAGTCACGGGTAGAGTGGCTGTGCTCACCACAGTGGCCGCACTTTGGCCTTGTTGGGCAGGCCCCGATGAAGTGCCACGCCTTTCGGCACCTGAAGCATACCACCTAGGGGCAGTCCGCGAAGACGTGCCACACAAGCCTGCATGCATTGCAGACCCGATTGGGGAAGCCGAGGACCTGGTGGCCCTTGGCACTGCAGTGGCCACACGGGGGGGGGGGATGCTCAGGTATCAGACCATTACTGGGTCCGGGCAGTCACCTATAACGATGAAGGAGGGGGAGCCTCAATTTCACATTGAAGTTGTCTCGATTCCATGCGAATTCTTGAGCCTCTGAGGCAGTGATGCTTCTCACTGAGGACCTTCCCGTACGGCGAGAAGGCCTTCACCACCTCCGAGAAGTGGGTGCGAGGGTGAATGAGAATGTTCCTTCGTGAAGAAGCCCACCTCCACGAACTTCCTCTGCTTACTCGTATAAGCATAATCGATGCTAGCGGCCAGGACGGCCTCACTAGCGATCTGGACGATTTCGTCCAGATTCTTCCCATCGAATCCCTTGGACGAGGGGGAGGAGGGGGAACAACCACGGCCAGCAGGTTAGGCTTGGCAAGCTGCGAAGCTCCAGGGACCAGGCCGGGAAGGTTCAGCAGGGAGCCCAACGCCCAGGGTCCGTGGGGGCACTTCGAGGGGTGGGGGTGCCGAGGGGGCACGGCCATTGGCTCAGGCATGTCTGGCCAGCAGCACGACAGGTGGAGGCCTCCCGGGCGCCTGCCAGCTGGAGGTGATTCGGCCTCGTCTGCACACTATCGCTGGCCGGCCAGGAGGATTCCTGGCCGGTAGGGACACCTATTGGGGGCTGGGCTGTGGCAGGCAAAACAGTGGAGCAGACTCCTGGCCACTGTAGGCTAGGCGGGGGGGGGGGGGGGGCGTTCACACATGCAAAAGACAAGAACAAGGACAACAAAGCAAAGCAATGCTCTCTGAACGGGAAAAAATCGCAGCCTGGCACTGGACTGAGCATCAGGAGCAAAGTAGGGGGAGGGAAGGGTGGGTCTACACACTGGCCGGGACAAAGGAGGGCGAGCACGTGGCAACTAAGAGTCAAGCCCAGGATCGTGCACGTACAGAATGAAGGATAACTGACACAATATTAAAGTAAAATACAAACTAAACTAAAGGAAGACACGGACGGGCGCTGGAGCAGGCGTTTAAGCCGAAGTACCTGGTGGGAGGGGCTTCGCCTGCTGGGAGAAAGGAGTGCGGCGCCTGACAGCTAAACGCCAAGCCTGGGGTCGAACACGATTAGGACAAACACTAATGTAGATAGCAATAAAATAATATAGGGCCTAGACACTTAGTAAGCACAGACAAACACTGGAATCGACGTTTAGACCGGGGTACCAGGGGGCGGGGCTTCGCCCGACCGGGCAAAGGAGACGAAGTTGTGGCGTCTCCACAGGGCGAGACCAGATGCGGCCACAAGCAAAACAACCACTGACAGGTAGAAGAGCGCACGGAGAGTGGATCAGGCACAGCGAAGGGAATTCACTGACTTGAGGGGCGACTTCCGGCCTAGCCCGAGGGGAAAGCCGCGGGCCAACCAAAGGAACTCGAGCGCTTGGCAGCTAAAAACTAAGCGCGAGGTCGAACATACATGAGACTTGCACTAAAATATACAGAGAACAATACTAAAACTAATTCCGCTAGCCGGGCCTGCGAACGAGCTCCGGATTCGGCTTTGGAACCGATATACTAGGTGGGCGGAGCTACGCCTAGTCAGGCGAGGGAGGGTGAGCGCATGGCCACCAAAAGCTAAGCCCGTTGACGTACACACATAAAACTAACAAAAAACGTGCAGAAAACAATACAAACACAAATTATTATAAAAGGACTCACTAACGGGCTCCAGGATCGGCTTATTTGTCGTAGTGCCCAGTGGGCAGGGCAGCGCCAGGTCAGGCAAAGGAACGGCAGGCCAACGCTTATAGAAAGCGAGCCCGAGCGCGTTCGCTAGCGGAAATTATATGAAAACATGTACAGTAATATAAAGAGTCAAATGAGACTGAAGGCGCACCCAAAAACACAACGGTTCCGGTGTAACGAAGGAGATTCCTTACCCTGCCAGGCAACTTCCGGCCCTACCAAGGGAGCGACCGTAGGCCGGCGACCTTATAGCGCAAGAATAACCATACCCAGGACCCTAACTAAGCGTGGTACACACGAATACCGGTACGATACCTGTCGATGACTCGGAATAATCCCTCCTAGACACGATTTCGACGGAGCTCCTACTGCCAACGTGTAAATGCGTTCAAGATGGCCACCGGAAGTCGCAAGGTCAACGTATCCGGTTCCAGAAGGCCAATCAATGGTTTGGCTGCTTTGGTATGACAATGGTAGGTGACCACGGTTGACTGCAAGTGGTGTCTTAGGTCAGTGTAACATAGTAGATGAGTTACACGCTGAGCACAGTCAAAACTGGGAGAAGATGAATGTACCTTATACAGCTTAATCGTCTGATACAAAATACATAGGATCATTTGATACAGTGTTCATTAGAACTTGGCCACCTGGTAGTGCAAGTGCTCAGGTTTGCTTTGGTTACAGATTCTCCACCACGAAGGGGGAAGTGGGCTGGTCCTGGAAGCACTGCAATACCAGGTCAACCCGTGGCTAAGCCGAGGCAAGCCTCAGCCACCTTGCAGAGTATCAAAAATCAGATTATTATCATAACAATCCGATGGACCATATATCAGATGTTAAGCTGATAAGCATAGATACATACAGTTGATTGGGGACTGTACCAAACTACAATGGGCCTCAGCCCTTCGGGTCTATGCCGAAGCGAGGCTGTGACAAAGCAGTCCCGGGAGGCCTGGCCCGGGAGGCTGACACAGAGCGGCTGCTACAGCTCGCTCAATGCTGCTGGTCAGCCAGCTGAGCTCGATCGCCCCTTATCGCAGGGACGATCCGCTTGCACTGCCACCGGCCCTACCTCAACGCTTGCGCTGTCGCCTGCTCTCACGAAGCTGATGAGCAGCTGGCGCTGTGTCTTCCACCGGGATCCCTTGCAGAAACCAACGCAGGATGCTCCTCCGCGCGGCCGGGCCCCAGAATAATAATAATATTAATAATAATAATTCCTCTGATAAAGTGCCCTCAGAGAACTTAATCTCTCTCTAGGCGCTTTACATTTGTTGCAAAGTAAAATGCAATTGAATGGTAAGTAAAATCATGCTTGAAAAATAAACGAAATGAATAATATGGTTAGGGGTGACAAGCACTAGGTCAGCATGCAAATGTGGTTAGTGGCAGCATGCACAGTGTCAGCACGCATAAGCACATCAAGGACGAATCACAGGGACCCACTAAATGCTGTCCTAAATAGATGTGTTTTTACGTTCCTTTTAAATGCGATCAGGTCAGGGGATGTTCTGATGCAGGTCGGGAGGGAGTTCCAGGCTTTGAGAGCATATGAACTAAATGCACGGTCTCCACAGGATTTAAGGTTTGTACGAGGTATTTCTAGACTGTTGGATTCCGAAAAGCGGGTGGTACGATGCTTGGCCTGATGGGGTAGTATATCTGAAAGATAGGCTGGAGCCATAGAATGAAGAGACCTAAAAGTGAGCGACAAAACCTTGAAGTCAATCCGTTGCCTCACTGGTAGCCAGTGCAGGTCGGCGAGAAGTGGAGTAATGTGGCAACTGCGACACACAAGTCTAGCTGCCGAGCTTTGCACCAGCTGCAGTCGCCTGATCGCACATGCTGGTTGGCCAGTAAGCAGTGAGTTGCAGAAGTCGAGACGGGATGTCACGAATGCATGGACCAACTTGGACGTGGTATCCTTATCTAAACAAGCCCGAATTTTAGCAATGTTGTGAAGCTGAAAATAGGCGGATTTGACTGTGGAGCTGATGTGGTCGTCTAAAGAGAGGTAGCTTTGGAATACGACACCTAAATTTCAAGCTGATTCGAAAGGAGACACGCTGGCATAGCCATATTTGAGAGACAGCCTTTGCAATCTCTGAATCACAATGGGTTTGGCCTTAACTAGTAAGGTAGTTTTGTCATCGTTTAGTTATAGAAAATTTGCTGCCATCCATGTGCGGATGTCATCAATGCATGCAGCAAGTGAGTTGAGAGAATTTGAGGTGCTCGAAGGCTTGGAGGGATCAAAGCAAAGGTACAACTGAGTGTCTTCCGCATAGAAGTGAAAGCCTAGATTGTGCTTGGCAATCACATCAGCAAGAGGGAGAGTATAAACCGTGAAAAGAACCGGACCTAGCACGGAGCCTTGAGGGACTCCATATTTCAGAGATACTTCAGATTATTTTTGTTCATTCACGTCAATACTCTGGAGTCTCCCACTGAGATAGCACCCGAATCGCTGCAGAGCAGTGCCAGTGATGCCCAGGCGAGATGAGGATTGCCCACCACAGGAAAAATGTAATATGGGCTATAGATTGTTACCTTTGTAAGTTGCACGGCCCCATACACACTACCTGAGACGTGGTATATGTGTGTTATATGTAAAAACATCATTCGTTTGCATTTGCAATTACGTGTCATTGAATTTAATTTCAATTATAGTAATGCACTTGATGTAGCACCCTCCGTGAAATCATTTCTCTCTAGTTATTTTGCATGTGGTGCCAAGGAAGCTCGATTGAAGGGTTGATCTTGATCTAGCTGTTTGTAGCTATTAGTTAATATTATTATATTTGGGTGCGAGGTTAAGTTTCAAGGATTAAGTTTTAGGTACTACCCAAATAGTATGAAAAGGTCGTTTTATTTGTTTTGAACTCAAGACTGTTTGCTGTTTAACTTGTTTGGATTTAGTGAGATGTCTCTAAATACCGTCTTTTTGAAATACTTCGTTTTTCGTTACGATGATGTTGCGCTTGCTTGAGTGTCTTCGAAGTGGTTTAGCGCACCGTGACCTCATTAGCCAAATATTATTGGTCCCATTGACGAGCACATCCTTACTAATGGTTGTTCTCAACCCGGTGTGGCGTCGTGTTCAATGTTAATCGTCGGAAGCTGTGATTCCAAATCTACTTCGGTGAATTGCCTGAGCCCTTGTGGCTGAATTTTATGATAATTGTAACCCTATCATCACATGGTGCCACACCAACGGGCCCTGTTCTTACCCACCGTTTTGTAGGTTAGAATGGAACTACGTTTTTTTTTTTATTGAGAACTGGTTGGGTACATGTTTGGCTTAGGTCCGCCGAGACTCACCTCGGGCGGGACCTTCACCGCGACCAGGAGGCTGCCGGACCTCAGCTGTTGCTCGCGCTTGCAAGGGCACCTCATGCCTGACGGGAGTAACCCTCCCTACAGGCGACATCGCGGTCGTGCGAAGCGCAGGCTCGCGAGCTGCAGTGTACATCGCCCGTCCAGCTCCAGCGGGATTGCTCACGCGTATGGCCCGATCAGCCAGGCCAGCTGGCCGCTGGGTGGTAGCTGCCTCTGATGGCGTGTCCACAAGCTGGAGCATCTCTCGTCCGTCCCCTTCTGGGCCCGGGGTCGACGGGGTGTTCGTTTGCGGCAGTGTTAGTGACTGTGAGGCATCCTGTGTCTGCCTCGCTCCTTCCTGTGGGCACTCTGCAGTGCCCACGAATCGCAGCAGACCCTGGCCGAGCCATTTATAGCGTCCGCTATGCAGAGCTTCTTAAGAAGCCTGCAATGGCGCTAGCTCACCCTGAGGGCTGCAAGGGTGCGCTCGTTCTCCGGGTGCCAGGAGCCAAGGGAGCCTACGGCAAACGTACAGTGCTCCACGTGACGCCGTCTGACGCGAAGCTCCTCGACCAGCTCGGTGTATTTGAGGATGCTCCTCAAATACCCCACCACCAGGTCAACCCGTTGCTAGGCCGAGGCAAGCCTTAGACACATAAAAACAGAGAGATACAGTTTATTTGGTACTGTACTCATTTACAATGGGTCTCAGCCCGCCGGGTCAATGGCCGAGTGAACCTGTGACAAAGCCGTCCCAGGAGGCATGGCCCAGGAGGCTGACACGGAGCGGCTGCTGGCGCTCACTCCACGCTGCTGGTCAGCCAGCTGTGCTCGATCGCCAATTATCGCAGGGGGGAGGAACTATTCGTTTGCGCTGCCGCCGGCCCTACCTCAACGCTTGCGCTGTCGCCTGCTCTCACGAAGCAGATGAACGGCTGGCACGGCGTCGCCGGGATCGCTTACGCAAACCGACTTGGGACACTCCACTGCGCGGCCGGGCCCCATAGCGGGTCCCGGCCCTAGACGCAGCCCGGAGGTGCCGGACCTCGCTTGAGGCGCCAGCCACGAGAGCGTGAGGGTGCCACAGGAGGCCTCTGAGGGCCCCGGCGTTGCACCCGGCTGCCTGTCGTCGGCCCCCCTAGAGGGTGCCGACTCTACTGATGCATGCGCCGTGGACGCATGGGCTGCTCCAGGACCCCCATCGGGTCCAGGACCTACAGACGCTTGTCCACGCAGTCTTTTCCTCCGACGGCGGCTCCACGAAGGAGCGCCACACCTGCGCCTACCTGTTGATGGCCTCGCACACGCAGAGCTTCCTGAGGAGCTTCCGGTACTTAAAGTTGACACGGAGTGCCGAGAGGGCCGCCTCATTGGCCTGGTGCCACGAGCCGACCACAAACGAGCACTGCTCCACCTGTCATCCTAGCGCGCGAAATGCATCTGCAAGCTCGGTGTATTTCGCTATCTTGCGCAAAGAAACAACGTTCAGAGCCTCGACCCCATTGTCAAACGGGATCACAACGTCCACAATCACCGCATATCACCCGGGGTCGACAACCAGGTCCGGGCGTCTGCCGCCGACTGGGTCCAGCTCGTGAGGCTGGTCCACCTTGGCGAAGCGGGACAGAGAACGTGGCAGAGCTGCCACCAGGCGCTTCAGCACAGCATTGTGCCGGGCTGTGATAACCGGCGTCATCTCCTCACAGTTGTTGATGGCGTGGAGGAGGGTTTCCAGCTTGTCACAGCCCCTACAGCATCTCGTGGGGTGGTCGGGGTCCCAGCATGCCCGAGCCACCGCGAACGGCAGCACGTCGAACCTGGCCTTGAAGATAAAGCACCAGGATGCGAACGACACACTAAAGCCGGACTGGAGGAAGTGCGAGTGGTTAGCGTGCTTGTCTGTCGCCAGACAGCATGACACTTTCCCTCGTTCCAGCTTAGAGGACCGTGTGTGCTGGCCCAGCCCATCATGACGTCCTGCCGGAGGACCGTCACCATGGACTTCGGGTCGAACGTTGCCGTCCTGTGTTCGTCCGAGTTCCAGCTAAGGCTGAGCTTGCCGTCCTTGAACACCACCGCCACTTTGAGGCGGGGGGGGGGAGCGCACGCCTGGCTTCTGACCACAACGAGCGGGCAATGGCGTGAGCACCACCCTCGAAGGAACCGCCGGAGAAGAAGATCGTGCGGGCTACATCGGTGGGAGGGACCCTGAGGACCTTCACCGCCGCGTCGAGGCCGTCTATCGCCACTTGCCGCAATGTCGGATCCGGGGATGTGATCATTCTGCAGGCCTGTGTAGCCCACAGGAAGTCGATCTCCTGCCGCATTGGGACGTATCCGAGTCCGCCCGACGCTCGACGAGCGTGAAAGAACCCGGACGTGGCCCTCAGCGGCAGGGAACAGGCGTGCCTGAAAACCTCTCGAACAGTGGCATCCACAGGGGCGAACAGCTTTTTCTGCAACCACTTTGCGCACGAAAGATATTCAAGGCGCGGCAGCGGGAACGTGCGCATGGCGTCTAGCCTCTGCCAGGGTGCGGAGGGGGAGGTCTGCAAGCAGAGAAGGTCTCTTCCGAGAGAAGCCGCAGCCTCCTGTACCTCTGCCATTGGGTACGCAAAGCCTTAAGGGGTGCCCAGATAGGTATGAGATTCCTCCTCCGCTAGGAGGGGAATCGCCGTGGCAGCGATGGAGAGCGGCTGTCTGAAGGGCCCCTCCAAGTTTTGCTCAAACACCCTGCACTTGCCCGGCCTGAAGACCAGGCCGACCTTACCTGCCACCGCAGCCCCACGGTTGAGAAGACGCTGCAGCCGGTCCGGGGAGCCGGTGAACAGGGCAAGATTATCCGCCAGCGCACAGACAGCAAGTTTGGCCGAGCCCAGGTGGTAGCCATGCTTCTTCTTAGCCGTCGCCCAGTTGTTAGGAGGCCTCTTAAATTCCGCCCACTTAATGTCCGCTCGCTAAGAATCAAGGGGTTACTTATCCGCGATCAGGTGGTCCAGGAGAAGCTAGATACATTTCTGCTTACCGAAACCTGGATGACGCCTTGTTCCAGTAGCTGATTTTCCGAGACCACCCCACCCGGGTCCTCATTCTATCAATCCATGCGTTCTGACAAGGTTGGTGGCGGTGTTGCAATGGTTGTTCGCGAACCGTTTGGCTATAAAATGTGCAGTTTCTCGCAGGGGTCATCGTTTGAATCGGTTGCTATCAGGTCTTTATCAAAGACAATGCCTCTCACCGTTATGATATACCGGCCTCCTTCTGGCTGTCTAAACTTGTTTATAGAGGAATTTTTGGAGTTCCTCGCTAAAATATTTGTGTGTGACAGGCCGCTACTGATTGTAGGAGACTTCAATATTCACGTTGACAACCCTAGCAACAGCCAGGTCCGCTCATTTCTTGACTGTCTGGAGAATCTTGGTTTGGCCCAACACGTTAATCATAGCACCCACGTCGGTGGCCACATTCTAGATCTCGTGATCACTAAGGATGTCCTCCCCACTGACTTTGTGGTGTGCCCACTGACCCTCTCAGATCATTGTTCGGTCTCGTTTACTGTTCCTGCTCCCTCGTACGTGCAGGGCAATGTCGAATTTGCCAAACGACGTAACTTACAAAGCATTGACATGTACAAGTTTTTGAAATCTGTTTGTGATACAGGCCTTCTTGATCTGCATTCATACTCGACCGGCAGCCTCGATACCCTCACAGATGCGATGAACATGATACTCAGGAGTGCTCTTGACAAGCATGCTCCCGTTCGCTCTATTCATGTTCAAAGTCGTCGAAATTGCTTTCAAATTAAAAAAAAAACTGCTGAAGATGCGCCGTGTTAAGCGCAAGCTGGAACGCCGTTTCAAGAAATCGGGGTCTGAGGCAGACCTAGTCAATTTTAAAGACTTCCTTCGTGTTTACACACGAAAACTTAAAAAAGCCCGGGCTTCTTTTTCCAATAGAAAACTGAATTCCTGCCAGTCAGACACTAAACAGATTTATAAGACAGTAAATCATTTACTGGCCAATGCTGTCAGGTCTGACTTCCCAGATAAAAAGAGGGCTCAGCCGAAAAGTTTTCAGCTTTCTTCACTCAAAAAATTGAGCACATTCGTGCCTCTATTAAGCCCCATCCGACCAAAGCAATCGCCGTTCCTCAACCTGTGACCTTTCTTAAAAGATTCTCTGATGTTTCTGCCTGTGATGTGGCTGCCTTAATAAGGTCTAGCAAAAAGGGCTCGTCACCTGAAGACCCTATACCTTCATCTCTGCGGTCTTCACTTGCAGACCAACTCAGCCCTGCCATAACCAAGATTTGTAATGCTTATTTGGGATAAGGGATCGTCCCCAAGTCTTTCAAATCGGCAATCGACAGACCTATTCTTAAAAAACCTGGATTAGACACAGAGGTCCTAGCAAACTATCGTCCAATTTCCCTTCTTCCATTCTCATCAAATATTCTTGAAAAAATTGTTGCAAAGCAGCTAGTTGAACATATTGAAAATAATGGAATGTCAGAAACATTTCAATTAGGTTTCAAGAGGCAGTAATCTACCGAAACTGCTCCCCTCTGTGTTAACAATGACATTCTACGTGGCAACGACTACAAGAATGTCACTGCCCTAGCTCTGCTAGATTTGTCTGCTGCCTTCGACACCATTGATCATGAAGTTCTGCTTGAACGACTGAGAACAACGATCGGTCTGGCAGATGAAGCACTGGCGTGGTTTAAATCATACTTGTCTGATTGTGTTCAATCCGTGACGTGTGGGGGTCAGGTCTCAGACATGAGAAGGGTCACCTGTGGAGTCACTCAAGGGTCTGTACTTGGTCCCTTGCTGTTCTCCATTTATAAACAACCTCTGGGAAAAGTGATTAAGGCCCATGGAATAGGATATCACTTCTATGCTGACGATACTCAGTTGTATTTGTCATTTAAACCGTCGGAATCTGCTGCAGCAACTGAGAAACTGAATGCTTGCCTTGCCGATATTCGATCCTGGATGTCGGAAAACTTCAAGAAATTAAATGGCGATAAAACAGAACTGCTTCTCATAGGACACCCTAAGCGTGTGGCTGGATTAAAAGGCTTTGCTGTTCTAATAGGGTATGCTATTGTGCGACCTTCACCACGTGCTCGTAATCTAGGTGTCGTGTTCGAAAGCTGCCTCAATTTCAAAAGCTTCATTTAGAAGACTGCCTCTACAGCTAGCCATCACATCCGATCCCTATCCAAGATTAGAAGCTGTCTCCCACAGTGGCTTGTAAAAAATTTAACTTGCTCTCTAGTTCCGTCACGGCTTGATTATTGTAAATCCCTTTTGGCTGGACAACCAAAGAAAGCTATTATGCCACTACAGGGGACTATGAATATGGCTGCAAGGCTGGTCTTCAAGTCCCAGCGGTTTGAGCACGTGTCACCTTTGCTGAAAGAGCTAGGATGGTTGCCGGTTGAGCAAAGGATACAGAGTAAAGTTCTTACGCTGACCCACAAGGCCCGCCATGGTTTGGCTCCTTCATACCTAGCTGAACTGCTATAAGCCTAAAGACAGTTGGCGACAGAAGCTTTAGCTCAGCAGATCCTAGGCTGTGGAACTCGCTTCCCAAATTCTTCAGCAACGACATCTACTCTCCAACTGCCGACTACGGCACATCTTTTTCAGCGGTCCTGAACTGCTACTTCTATGCTACTCACTACCTCAACTGCGCTCATAACACTGCTACGCTTCCCACTTTCTCTTTGTTTCGTGAGACGAAGTCTGTTGGCTACCGAATGCATACCGAAAGCCTCTTAGGCTGTGAGTGCGCTATACAAAACTCTCCTGCGTAACACCCACACGGTCTTTATGACTTTGTGTAGTTACTAACGGAGATAAATACATACATACATGAAATGTGGGCGTGTAGGCGTTGGTTTGAATTCGTGTGAACGGCAGGGTTTTGACAGGTTACTACCACTACATCAATTTGGGCTCTGCCATTGCAGCCAGTCGGAGCTCGTGGTGTCGACGATGACTAACATAGCTGAAACGTATGAGAAGCCGCAAAAAGTATGGTAACAATTTTTTCTGCTTTTTACGTAAAAATTAGAATTCGATGATGAACGACGGCATTGAGTCATACAGCGTGGTCTCGAAGTAGGAATCCCTTGACTTACAATTAATCCGGATTGCAAGCACCCAAGTTTCCAAAAAACGGCTCGGTTACAAACCAGCTCTGGGTTACAAACCTAACCCAATGGAATAATTGGAGCTTTCCATGTGGTTCGGTATAATAAAGCCTTATAATAGATCAACTATAATACTCACTATAGTTAGCTTACGCAGTCACCACGACTTCCCGGAAATACGTCGACAGAGATATGTAATTAGCTTACTCGTGTGTCTAGATGTGTTGCTGCAGCTGTTCATGCCCCAACCAAATGGTGCTATAGGTGCTAGCTGGTGGTGTTAAGAGCATGTGGCAGCAGAGCCCTCTTGCGGTCGGCAAAAGAGCTGAGTACTTTGTGTTGTCGTGTTTGCTCGACGACTGCGCATTTGAGCTCTGCCTCACAGTCTTAGCTATTCCAGATACGTAAAGTCGGGCTGCGTCGTAGGCAATTCTCCCCGAATGCCGAGTTATCTGCAGTCAACTGTGGTGCATGCCTAGTGATATGCATAGTGTTATAAGTTGTCTCGTAGGAGTCGTGTAGAAACTCAAGCGCTGAATGATCATGCTCGGTATTCTTTGCTCTGGCTAGATCATCACCAGGCCTTGGAAAGGGCAGGTTCGAGTGCAAGCGTTTGTGTCCGTGCTTGCCCAGGCAAGTCTGTAAGGAGCTTTACGTTTGATCGGTCGCTGGACTGGAGTAATGGACTGGCATCCCTTGAAGAGTTGGGGGTTTCGGATATGGGTTTCGGGTGTTTCTTGGGTTTCTTGTATGTGGCCGGGTGTTTTTCAGTGTTTTTGACTAGGTTGGGATATGGGCTTGTTTTTGTGCATGGCCTGCATGGGATCAGACTGTTCTGCTTAAGTTTTCGAAATATAATAGTATTAATGCACTTTATAAACCACCTTCAGAGAACAAAAATATCTTTCTCGGCGCTTTACATTTGCTGCAAAGCAAATCGCGATTGAATGGTGAGTAATATTGAGCTTCATAAACAACATGATTAACATGGTCAGGGTAGACATGCACAAGGTCAGCATGCAAATGTGGTTAGTGGCAGCATGCACAGTATCAGCACACTTAAGCCCAATCTCGTGGCAATGTCATGCAGTTGTCGAATTGTATTTTCTTCTATCTGATTCTTCTCTTACATGCTCAGCTTTTAGCTGTCAATACTTTGGTAAGTGTTTGATGGTAGTCGTACTCGTAGACGCCCAGCCAACGAACCTCGGTCTCTGCATTTAGAGACTTAATGACGCACACTGCCACCTAGTGTGCTCCCATTCATGGTAGCCTTGTTGCTAGATTTTCTGAGGTAATCTATGTTTTGTGATAGCTTGCTTGCTGTTTCGGTTTTGCAGCAAGAGGTTCCGACCACCATTTCGTTTTTCTGTGCATGTCTTCAAGCATTCTTCATTTGGGTGCTCTTTAGTTTGCTATTTTATAATGCCATTTCTGGATGCATTCTGGTCGTCCAATGCAGGGCGAGAAGAATGGACTGACCCTGGGAGTGCCTGCAGGGCTGCAGTCGTTGCTCTGACCGCAGTCATCTGCTGTTGGCAGTGAGGATGGTGCCACGAGCAGGCCCAGATCATTTAAAGCTAAAACTCAAAACTCAGCGACGACCAGTCATGAGATGCGAAGACTCATTCAGCAGCAGCTGGTACTGCTTCTGCACTTGCACAAGTGCCAACACCGAGAGCGTACTGGAGGCAACATGAGCAGCAAGCAGGCTTGCCACCGGCCACATTGTCGTACGATGAAGAGCGTCCTGCAGCACATGACATCGTGCCAGGCTGGCAGAGCCTGTCCAGGTATATAAATTTCCTTGATCTGTCGATGCCCCTGCCGAGTGTGTGTGCGTGTGTGTGTGTTTATGTTTTTGTGTGGGACCGTCTGCGCTTATGCATGCTTTGACTGTTAGCATTTATTTAAACCATAATTCTCTCCACTTCCCAGTCGCGAAATCACGCCCTTGAGTCATAACGATAAGACTTAAAATCAAAGAAGACTCTATTAAATAATTCGATATTGCTTGATGTTTGCTGCTTGTTTGCAAGCCCACTCGACCTGGTTTGTCCCACTGCAAAATAAGAAGCTCTGGCTTAAACCTAAAGTAGGGAAACATGTGTTTTTAAAGCAATCGTTGAAGCTTGCTTAGCTTCGATGCCCGAACATGCTGTGAGTGCTAGAACTTGACTGAGAAGTTATCTCCTGTTTTGTTGTACCTATTTCGACTGCTACTCGATATGGACTGATTATGAGAGTGCACCTCATTGTTGCCTTTTTTTAACTGCTGCCGAGCCTGCCTGTCAGGTGTGACTTTGTACTGCCATTGCTTGTCGGTGCTTCCCTTCTAACTAGTCGATGGGGTTTGCTTAGCCCTCTGGCTTTAGAACCTCTCGAATGTGCCTGCCTGGTCCCCAGGCAGGCACATCCGAGAGGTTCTTAATTCTCGAGGCCCGCACAAGCATGGTGTGGAGAAACTATGTCGGTGACTGCCGAGAGGGAGAGCTTCGTTGATGCACTGTTGGTTGGTTCTACCAGGTTTACCTTCTCTTGGCAACCTCTGAGCACTGCCACTCTTTTGTCACTTTAGTCTCTTGATGCCTTTTTGTGTGCCCAAACGATATAGCCTGGTGTGTGCACATGCAGTGTCTTTGTTGTTTCAGTTGCTGATTGTGCATTCTCCCGACAAATACTGTCGCACTGGAGGAATTGTACGAGAGGAGACTGCCCCGTTTGCATGCCACTTAAAAGTACAACTGTACAGCAGAAGCACAACTCAAGACATGTGGAATCCGGGTTCGATTCAAGCAAGGTAAGTATTCATACAGCTACATCTGCCATGCTCTGTTTAATATGTAGAATTTCTTGTCTGTAGCATCGTAATGCTAGGTTAAAATAAGAAGTTTTGATATTTCAGTGTTGACTAGCAACAAGAGGTCTGAAAAGCTAGGAGTGAACAGTAACAACCTGCAGCCTGCATCGGAACGTGGGCCTTCACTTGTCTACATGTGCTTTGGACAGTGGTTAATCGCAGTTTGCATCAGCTGGTGTTGTTATCTTGAATGAAACATGAGTATACTAGTGCCCAAGATCTAATTTGTGCCTACAGCTGTGGATGCTCAGTTGCCTAATTGCCCAGTGTTATCTAAAATATCTGCCAACCGCAGCTGATGGTATGTAGCAGCTATCCATTGTAATGGGCACGGACTTGTGTAGTTTCAATACTGTCAGTTGGTTGCCTAGCTTACCAACCGATGGTTTTGGTACTATTGTATAAACTCATATTTTTTGTTTGCTGATGCAACTGCCGTTTGTGTCTGAGATGTGACTTTGGGTCTGTTACGATTGGAATAATAATAAGGAAGAAAGGTATGATGCTGGTGAATACTTTCAGAATCGCTGCTGAAGAATACTGTGCAGTTCAGCTGAGTGAACTCTCTGCAGCTGCAGATTAGTATTGCTGCGATCAGTGCCAGTGTCTACGCAAACTTCCTTATGCTGTTCCCAATTTGCTCGTTTGCATTCCCGTGGCAATGGAATCGGCTTTTAGCAGAGCACCGTGGATTGCACGAGTTCTTGATTTACTAGCTGCGGTGAGCTCTGGTAGGTCAAAATCGATATGCAATTAAATAGGTCTGGAGCTGCTAACACAGGCAATCGGTCAGCTGCCATTAGCCGAAAGCTTTGAAAATTTCCCAGCTTCTCGCAGGTCAGTGACCTTTAGCCTGTGGTTCGAACATCCTATCCATCAGTTGGTGGTCCAATACTGATATCTTCGTGGCGTGAAAAGTCGGCCACTCCTGTACAATTGAACAAACTGTCGAAGTGGCCTTCAGTATTTCATGTGAATTTTAGCTCATAAAACATTCACTCGGCTTTAAATTTGTGAGCAAGAAGTTTTCCAGTGATTCTCAAGAATGTATGCGGCTGTACTTTGAAGTTATTAGTACTGCTAATTTTCTTAATGTTAATCAATCTTAGCTGATTTGTAAGGTGCTCAAAATTTTCAACCCATATCATGGTTTCCTGTCCTGTTTGCAGAAACTTGTATTGCCATTTTCTGTCGAGACCAAATGCATTTAAGACTTTGGCCGCTATATAGATAGGTTTGTTCAATCAGTTGAACCTTACTTTGTTAAAAGCTGATAGCAACTTTTAGCTGCCGAAAATTGACGTTAATAAGGCTTTAATGCAGCATCATTCGTAACAGATTGACTGATGCACAGACTTGGATTTGATTTATTATGGGTTGATTGTTATGAATTAAGCATCTGTGCATACCCTGGTTATCACTTGGCACTGCTCTCCAATCATTTCGGTCCTATACCAGCGGGAGGCTGTATACCATTGATGTCACTGAGCAGATATTCCAGGAACCTCTGAAGTACGCTGGGTGTTGTACTCTTCCTCTTGCTTATTTAATCGCCTTGCGAAATCTAGGCTTGCATTTCTATGCATATAACACACATCTACCTATACTTCTATCACTTCCTTTAGCACATCGTGTAAAACTTATTCAACTGCCTTGCCGCATGCTCTGCAGACATTCGCACTTGCATGACAAACTTTCTCTACCTGATTGACGATTAACCTACTTTTACTTACGAGCCAACCTAGTGTGACTCAAAAATTGGAAATCCTAACCCTCAAATGAAAACAAAAAACACGAAAACGTCACAATTGCCAGGTTACCCCACTTCCCATCAACCACCATTGGCTCCCCATTAAGCAGTTCAGCTGCTTTATGGTGGTTGTCACCCACGTATAGGTCCCTTCATTCTCTGAAATGTTGCGTTGCCTGCTGCCTCTGTCATACTTACGTTTCATGATTAGCATGTCTATTTGGTATATTCCTATTTCCTATTTTATAACTGCTCTCTTGCTAGAGTATCTCAGTGAGACCTTTCCCTGCATGTGGGCAAAGACACTAATGGTGCCCCTCCCTTTGTCAAAAATTGCTGCAAAATAGCTCTACTACATAAGAAATGCAAAATCCACGGTAGCAGGCACATCGAGTCGAGAAAGTTGTATTAACTGTAGTACAGGTACAAGGTAGCTATTACAGCTTGATCTTATGCAAATTTTTCTGGCTTAATTAGTTAAGTTTCTGTGGCCTTTAATATAGCAAGCTGGTGGATTGCAGTTTGAAAGAAAATATTTTCTAACGTCTTTTCACTGCTTAGCACACCAAAATCAGAGATTCGACCTTGCCCCGTTTTTGCTTTCAGATAAGACAGGATTATCTTCAGCTTGTTAAAGAAACGTTCACAACTGGCAATCGAAACAGCCATGGTGAGGAGGACTTGTATGGCAACTCTGAAATTAGGGAAAACGTCTCCATATCCGATAATGAAATACATGAGTTGCTGCTAGGTCTTTAGTTCTGAGTCGCGATTTTGGGCAAGAATCATTTTAAAAGTAACATATACCGTTGTACAGCTCCGTTCCATCAACGTCTGAACAATAGAAGCCTCCAAGACCTTGACATGTATAGCAGATTGTATCCTGGTCAAGGGTCTTCTTGGATGTTACTCAACTTTCAAGTAGACACTATATTTCACATCAAGATCTCCAAGTCAGGTAAACCTAGGCAAAATTTCCTGGAAGATCTTCAATGAAGGCCAAGTCTAGCTTCTATAAAAAACATTGTTGAATCAAAGATGCACAATCCAATGCTGATGTCGACGATCTACCATCTCCTCAACCACTCCCAGAATTGCTCCTTACCTGATGATCCTTGTGATGATCTAACTGATCGCTTCTCTTGATTCTTTGTCCAGAAGATAGATAAGATCAGGAAGTCCTTCCCTGCGATGGCCTCATTCCCCCTAGAATGCTGTCCCTCGATTCCTGGCTTCTTCAATATCTACATTTAAGCAAGTCACCGGTGATCTCATCCTGAAATTCATATCCCGATCACAGAAGGCAAGTCCTTTGGACCTTATTCTCTCTGTCCTGCTCCTACGTTGCATTGATCTGCTGCTGCCATGCATAACTAACATCATTAGAATGCCATTAGCCTCAGGTCATGTCCCAGCACCTTTCAAAAAAGCTGTATTCAGGCCGTTTATCAAGAAAGCGACACTAGGCTAAAAGAACTTGAACAACTACTGCCCAGCCTCCCTTCTACCATTCCCATCAAAGACACCGGAACGAGTTGTGGGAGACCATTGACACTTCAAACCTTGCTAGTAAGTTCCAGTGTGGATTTAGAGCTAATCGCTCCACAGAAACAGCATTGCTTAGGGTGTACAGCGACTATTTGGGAATGCAGACACGTGTAGAGTATCTGCGCTGGTTTTCTCGCTCTTTCGGCAGCTTTTGATACTATCGATCACTAAGTTCTTCTTAAGTGCCTCTCATGCATTACTGGCACTGCTATGTAAATTTTCACGTCCTACCTCAGTGGGAGATGTAGATGAGCCTGCAGCTTCTGCTGTAATTAGCAAAGCGCCCGAAACTAATGCACATGCCTCACCTGTGGCCAATAGTTAAGTCATTGAAGCAGTGCAGCGTCAGTTCACTAATGCAGGTTATATTTCGAGTCGACCACTGCGATTGATCGAGCTCTCATATATGTACCCAATGAAAGGAATAAATGAGACTCTCGTTAACCTCGCACGAGTGCCTGCTGTGTCTCCGCGAGACTCCAACTAGAACAGCTGCACATGGAAACATAGTCGTGCAACAGAGACTTCAGAGTATTGATGTGAATGGACAAAGATCATCCGAGGCACCTCTGAAATTTGGTTTACCTCAGAGCTCCGTGCATGGTCCGGTTCTCTTCATGATTTATACTATCCCTAATGCCGAAATGATTGCACAATCTAGGCTTTCCCTTCTACGTAGATTACACTCAGTTGTACCTTTCCTTTGATCCCTCCTAGCTGTAAAGCTCGTCGAATTTTCTCAACTTCCTCTCTGCATGCATTGATGACATCTGCACATGGATGCCAGCAAAATGTCCTAAATTGTATTATGATTAAACTAACCTACTAGTTACGGGCAAAGCAATTGTGATTCAAAAGTTTCAACACCTAAGGCCCAAAATGAGGCTCTGTCGATTAAATCTTCTTTCGAATCTGCACGAAATCTAGATGTCATGTGCCGAAGTGAGTTTTCGTTAGACGACCAGATTACTTCAACGGCGAAGTCTGCCTACTTTCATATACATAAACAATGCTAAAATTCGGGCTTGTTTAGATTTGGATGCCACGTCTAAATTCGTCCAGCATAATGACATTCCTTCTTGAATTCTTTCACTCACTGTCTGCTATCCTGCCATCGCCTGCAATCAGTCGCTTACAGCTGCAGCAAAACTTTGCAACTTAGCTTATCCGTCGTGAGCGTTGCAGTGGCCACATCACACCACTTCTCGCCAACCTGCATTGGCTACCAGTCAAGTAACGGATCGACTTCAGGGTTTAGTCGCTCAGTTTTAGGTTCTTTCATACTTTAGCTCCAGCCTATCTATCAGATATATTACCTACCAGGCCAAGCATTGTATTACCTGCTTTTCGGAATCTAACTGTTTACCAAGACCTCGTACAAACCTCAAATCCTTCGGAGACCGTGCATTTGGAGACCGTTGATTCGCATGCTCCCAAAGCCTGGAGCTCACTTCAGAGTTGCAGCACGACGTCAAATGACTTGACCACATTGTAATAGAAATTAAAAATGCACCTATTCATGACAGCATTGAGTGGGTCCCAGTGATTTGTCCTTTTGGTGCTTAGGATTATGCTGGCAGTGTGCAAGTTGCCACTAACCACACTTTCATGCTGACCTTGTGCATGTCATTCCTAACCATGTTAGTCGTGTTGATTATCAAGCATGATATCACTCTCCATTAGATAGTGTTTTCTTTGCAGCAAATCTCAAGCGCCTAGAAAGAGATTGAGTTCTCTGAGGGCGCTTTATCATGTGTATTAGCATGATTATTATGCTCTTCATTATTCTTGAAATCGCTTCTGCCGTGAGCCATCTTAAATTTATTATTGGTGCAGTATTTAGTTTTCCAATTCATTTAAGTCGTTCCCGAGTCTAAGCCGAAGAAGTTGAACCAAGTTTGCTTGCCGAGTCTTCTCTAAGTCTTGGACGGCCCCACCGTTTTCTTACGCAACGACAACTACTCTACCACTGCCGACTATGGCTCATCCTTTTAGCGGTCCTGAGCTTCTACTTCCATGCTACTCAATACCTCGACTGCTCTCCTGACTCTGCTATACTTCCCACTTTCTCTTTGTTTCGTGAGACGAAGTCTGTTGGCTACCGAATTCGCATCGAAAGCCGCTTAGAACATGAGTGCTCTAAACAAAACTCGTTAAAAAAGTTAAAAAAAGTTTTACAATTTCTTTGTTTTAATGGTTTTCCAGAATAACCAGTAGGTTGCTATTATCCTTAATTAATTTAAGTAAGTTCGCTTTTAAGTGCAGACTTCATCCACTGATGCTTCAAGAAATGTTGATATAGTTAGACGTGCTAGAGGGTACGGTGGGATCAAAGCATGGATACACCTATCTGTCATCTGGACAAGAACGAAAGCCGATATCTTGGTTAGCGATTACATTGACATTGGTCGGAGCAAGACAATAACTTTCGAAAGGAAGTACACCAAAACAGATTACTAGCATACCCCATGCATAACAGGGCCACTCGGATTGAGGGCTGCCTGCAGTTAAAATTGGCTCAGAAATCTTCTATCGAGGTAGAACCTAAATCGTTGCTATGCAGTACCAATAACGTCCAGGCGAGATGACAGGTTTTCAAAACAGACTTAGTAATCAATCGATCAAATGATGATTAGAGAGCTAGCAGAGACTTTGCAGGTCAATATCTACCAAAACTCAATTTAATAACGTAAAATTCGTCACTAGATCACTGGTATCAACCTTAGATTTGAGTGAATATTATAGTACACCTTGAGCAGGAATGTAATCACAAAATCCCAAGCTATTTCATTTGTGCATTATAATTCACTTCACTTCAATCGAGTGCAACGGCCCAGGCCGATACCGGAATGTTCCACAAGTCACTGAACTGGATTGCATGAGAATGGAGTGAAATTTGGTGACTACACTTGAGTGGCAGCTTTGTACTGTCGCAGTTGCCACATTACTCCACTTCTCGCCGACCTGCACTGGTTACCAGTCAAGCAACGGATTGACTTCAAGGTTTTGTCGCTCACTTTTAGGTCTCTTCATTCTATGGCTCCAGCCTATCTTTCAGAGATACTACCCCATCAGGCAAAGCATCGTACCACTCGCTTTTCGGAATCCAACAGTCTAGAAATACCTCGTACAAACCTTAAATCCTTTGGAGACCGTGCATTTAGCTCGTATGCTCCCACAGCCTGGAACTCCCTCCCGACCTGCATCAGAACATCCCCTGACCTGACCACATTTAAAAGAAACTTAAAAACATACCTATTTAGGACAGCATTTAGTGGGTCCTTGTGATTCGTCCTCGATGTGCTTATGCGTGCTGACACTGTTCATGCTGCCACTAACCACATTTGCATGCTGACCCAGTGCATGTAACCCCTAACTATGTTATTCAGTTTGTTTGTTTTTCAAGCATGATTTTACTTACTATTCTATTGCGTATCACTTTGCAGCAAATGTAAAGCGCCTAGAAAGAGATTAAGTTCTCTGAGGGCGCTTTATCAAGTGCAATATTATTATTATTATTACTGTAATAAGCAAACCGAGTTTAAGCTTCGCGAAGCTGATTCCTGATCGGTTTTGGTAGTGTTAGCTTTTTTATTGCCCATTTGCCCTCTTAGGTCCTTTTATTCTCTTGCTCCGTTATACGTGCACCTCGTAAATTTTTCGGCATGCTTATAGTCACACCATCCGATCTCCTTTATTATATGATTTTACTGTGCATCTGAACCCAGCCCTCAAAGGTTAAGAAATCATATTTTCAATATTCATGTATACTAAGTCTGGAATTCGGCCGACTTACCTAGCATTAGTAGTTATGACTTTATAGTCGTTAGTGCTGCTTAACCTAACGTTTACACAAGAATCCATGTTTCTACTATCAGTAGTTGTAGTATACTAACTCTATCGGAACTCGACCACTACCCATCCGGCCGGAGAAAATCACTACCAGCTGAAAAATAATCACGACACTTGACGATTAAGACAAAGCTAAACACGAGTGGCGCCCTGCTGGCCTTAGCTGAATTTTAGCCCAAACAAAAGCTATTCGGAGGCGAGCTAGAACTCCTTTGTCCTGGAGCAGTGAGCCAGAGAGGAGCGTCAGTGCGGTTAGTGAGCAAGAGCTTAAGAGCAAGCCAGGAAGCTCTCTGACCATCGGTGGCGATTTGGCCTTTAGAATTGGTCCGATACCCGCGGGAGCTGCTGTTTGGCGTTGGATGGCCTGTCAACCTTCGTCATCACTCGGTCCAAAAAGAATCGTCTGAAACCCATTCGTCATTCAAGCTGGCCAGAGGGGACATTTCAGAGGCCTAATGCCGGTATTAACTCTTTACCGTAATCGGCCCTGGTGTCGGGCATATACCACTAAGCTCTTGCTCCATTGTCTCAGCTAAGTATTTCAGAGTGGAGCGACGCTCGCTCTGGGTCTTTTGTCTTTAATTTCTTCTGATCTTCGGTCCGGCTTTGCGCTTCGACGACATAATCTCTTTTCAGGCGCTTCACATATGCCTCTGGGCTCGAGCCCATGACCTCAGTCAGACCTTGGTTGGCGCGAGCACCTTAGCCGATAGACCAAACCAGCTCGGCATCTGTCAAAGCCGTCTTTTGCTGTGCGCGACTGCTCGCACAAACTTAACATGATTTAACAACCTCATTTTTAAAGAAACATACGAGCCTTATCGGCTATCATTACCGCAAGCAGTTGGCAATGAAAGGATAGCCCAGCTGCAGGATTCGAACTCTTGGCCTCGGTCGAGAAAAGAACACCTTACCTAGTGGGCTATTGTAGCGCCCTGCTGGCCTTGGCTGAATTTAAGTGCGAACAAGAGCTGTTCGGAGGCGGGCTAGAACTCCTTTGTCCTGGAGCAGTGAGCCAGAGAGGAGAGTCAGTGCGGTTAGAGAAGAAGCGCTTAAGAGCAAGCCAGGAAGCTTTGAGACGAGCGGTGGCGATTCGGCCTTTAGAATTGGTCCGATACCCGCGGAAGCTGCTAACAGATGTTGGCTGGCCTGTCAACCTCCGCCTTCACTCATTTCAAGAAAGAATTGTCTGGAACCCATTCGCCATTCAAGCTGGACGAGAGGTGCCCTTCCAGTGGCCTGGGGACGGTATTAATTCCTTACCGTAATGGGCCAAGGTGTCGGGCCCAATACCACTAAGCTCTTACCCCATTGTCTCAGCTAGGTATTTGAGAGTCGAGCGACGCTCGCTCTTGGTCGTATAGTCTATTTCTTTGGTCCGGCTCAGCGCTTCGACGCCGTTGGACTCGTTTCTCTGAAAGCGAGGGAGGAGGGTGGGCTGTCCGCCGACGATGGACGGAACAGGACAAGACAGCGCTAGGAGGATTCGGCGGACTCAACCGAATACGGTCGTATTGCGCCCGAGCTTGCATTTTATGTTTCTCTTGTGTTTTGTGTGTGCGCGCTTGAACGTGGTCTCGGCATAAGGATCTGCCGGTGCGAGCTAGACGTAGTTGGCATGTGTGGAGTCCTAGTTCTCCGGTTAGGGTTTGGGCTCCCGTTTGAGCTCTGTCTACTTAGGTCATTCCCCAGTATAGATGTAAATAGCGTAAGTGTGGAGACGTGTTTCCTCCGCAAGAGTGCTTGAGGTGGCGTGTGTGGAGTTTTCCTGCCGCACTGGTGGAAACCGAGACCTAGTTCTCCGGTTAGGGTTTAGGCTTTGGTTCGGGCTCCGTCTATTTGGGTCGTTCCCCACTATAGACGTAAGTAGCTTCAGTGTAGAGAAGTATCCCCTCCGCAAGAGTGTCGGTGCTGCTGAGAACGTGCGAAGAGTGTGGAGATAAAGCTGAGCTAGACGCGCAGCGACTTTGTGAGCTTGCAAATAAAGTTCAGTAAAATCCCCAATATGTGTGTCTCGTTTCCAATTCACGCCGCGGACTAATTACCCCCTTTAGTAACAGTAAGCACGTCAGTACCAGAAACGCTCGTTTCGTGGCGGCCAGCTTATTGAGCGTGTGCACGCATCGAACGGCATAAGGTGCTAGGCTAGGCCGCTAGGTAAGCGGTAGGTCAAGCCTACCCCGCCGAGCCTTCGACGTTACACACGCATGCCTTCCCAACATTTATTTGTCTGCCCTTTCAATTGTCTTGTACATGCATGTGCTAGCTGTGCATTTTTTCTAAGTTGTTTATATGAATAGTTTCCAGTTAGTCTGGAGTTAAATTTAAATTTAAAATTTAGAGAAGAAACGAAACTGCGTTAATTTTTTACAGCATCTAGCTAGTCCCTGTGATTCGTCCTGAAGGTGCTTATATATGCTCACATTGTTGCATGCTGCCATTAATGACACTTTCACACTAACCTAGTGCATGTCACCCCTTACCATGCTATTCCTGTTGTGTACTGACCATGCTACCACTTACCATTCGATCGTGCTATGTTTGCAGAAAATATTAAGCACCTAAAAAGATATTTAATTCACTGAGGGTGCTTTATCGAGCCTATTATGGTAATAATACTTATTAATATTACCTCAATTACCACAGCCAGTTGGAGCTCGTGGTGCCAACGATAACTGATGTAGCTCACAGAGACCAATATAGAAGCAAAAAGTATGGGAAAATTTTGCTCTGCCATTTGCTTCAAGCTTGAAATTAGTAGATGAAGCGCAGCAGCTGAGTTATACAGCTTGGTCTCAGGTTAAGAATGCCTCGAGTTGTGATCGATCCGGGTTGCAAACACCCAGGTTGACAAAAAAGGCTCTGATTACGAACTGGCCCTGTGCTACAAGCCCCACCCAATGTACTTGTTTAAGCTCCACGGGTATTTTGCTAAAATTAAGCCTAGCAATGGATCAACTAGAATACTTACCAGAGTAAGCCTACGTAGTCTCCAGGAGTTCCCCGAAATAAGTAGACAAATAAATGTAGTTAGCTCACCTGTGTGTGCTAGATGTGTTGCTGCAGCTGTTCATGCCCCAACCAAATGGTGCTAGTACGTAGGAAGCAGGTAGGAAGGCAGACTCACAAGACTCCTAAACTCGGCTTTTTAGAGGCACAGCTAAACAACTTGATTTGCAGGAGCAAATGTATGGCTGTGAAACCTCATTAGGATGTATTTCAGGTGGTAAGGCCGAAGCAAAGAGAATGAAGGGACATACAAGTGACAGAACGTTGAAGTGGATACACAGCTTGATGTGAAGCCAACGCGAGTCAGTGAGAGAAGTGGTATAATTTGGCAAATAGGATGGATATTCACGACAGATACACCATGCTCATAATGATTGTACTAACCCAAAGTAGACATGCAAGTAGTGAGTTCAAGGTTGGTGGTGACAAAATGCTATCCACCATGGTTTCTTGACTCAGCAGGCCTAACGTATACACTGATACCGTGCTGAAAGTAAAACAGCCTAGGCCGGGGAGTAAACAGGGTGGCTCTAATATTGACGAGGATCGCTTGTCACTTGCTTATAGGACACACGGTTAGGATACCGAAGATACATGAAATATGCTAATAGGACCTGTTTTAAGGGTTACGTTTTTCAATTTCGTTGTAACACTAGGTTTTCCAGAATGACCAGTTCGTTGGTTTTATCATCAATCAATTTAAGTAAGTTTTTTAAGTAAGGTAACATAAGAATGGAGAGAATTATTTGGTTACACTTGAATAGCAGCATAGTAATGCAATAATCAAACCAAGTTAAAACTTCGCAAAGCCGGTTTCCGATCGGTTTTGGTAATGTCAGCTTCTTCATTGCCCATTTGCACTTTTAGGTCCTTTTATTCTCTTGCTCCATCTTACGTGCACCTCGTAACTTTTTTGGCAGGCTTGCAGTCACACCATCCGATCCCCTTTATTACATTTTTAAACTGAATCTGAAACAACTCATCAAATGTTAAGAAATCACATTTTCAATACTCATGTGTACTTAGGCTGGAACTCGGCCGATTTACTTGGCATTGGTGGTTATTACTTTGCAGATGTTAGTGCTGCCTAGTGATCCGTGATGGCATTCTAGGTAAGGCGGTTGCTTTCACGATCTCGGTCCCGAGTTCGTGGATTCGATTCCTGCGGTGGGCTTCTTTATCGGGTTCTTTATTGGGTTCTTTGTCGCCACTGCAAGCGGTGGTGATAGCTGTAAAGGCTCTTCTGTCGCTATACAAAAAGAGGCTGTTTAACAAGCTAGGACTTTTTTAACTTAATATTTGCACAAGAATCCGAACTTCTAAGATCAGTGATATTACAATACTAACTCTTTCGGAACTTGACCACTACACATCTGGCCAGAGGAACTCATTACCAACTGAAGAGTAATCATGACACTTGACGTTTAAAAGGAAGCTAAACAATCACGTTTTTCCAAAATTTATTTAATTGCCCTTTGAATTGTGTTGTACATGCATGTGCTAGCTGTAAATATGCATTTTTACTTAGTAGTTTATGCGAATAATTTCCAGCTAATCTGGTGCTAAATTTAAAATTAAAATTTAGAAAAGACACTAAAAAGCTCAATTTTTACAGCATTCAGTGGGTCTATGTGATTCGTCCTTTATGTGTTTGTGCATGCTGACACTATTGCATGCTGCCTTTAGCGACAGTTGCACGCTAACCTAGTGCCCGTCACCCCTTATAATGCTATTCCTGTTATGTATTGCGCCTGCTACCACTAATCATTCGACCATACTTTGTTCGCAGAAACTCTTAAGCGCCTCTAAATAAATTGAACTCTATGAGAGTGCTTAATGGAGCTTATGATATTAATAATAATTATTATTATTAGGTCATTTCCCACAGCTAGTTAAAGCTCGTGGTGCCAACGATAACTAATGTAGCTCAAAAAGACCAATATAGAAGCAAAAAGTATGTCAAAATTTTGCTCTAATATTTGCTTAAAGTTTGAAATTAGTAGATGAAGCACAGCAGCTGAGTTATACAGCTTGGTCTCAGGTTAAGAATGCCTCGAGTTGTGATCAATCCGGATTGCAAACATCCAGGTTGGCAAAAATGGCTCGGATTACGAACTTGCCCTGTGCTAAAAACCCCAACCAATGTACTTGTTTAAGCTTCAAATGTAGTTTCCTATAATAAAGCCTTGTAATGGCTCAGCTAGAATACTTACCAGAGTAAGCCTTCGTAGTCTCCAGGAGTTCCCCGAAATAAGTAGACAAATAAATGTAGTTAGCTCACCTGTGTGTGCTAGATGTGTTGCTGCAGCTGTTCATGCCCCAACCAAATGGTGCTAAAGGTTCCAGCTGGATGGGTTAAGAGCATATGGTAGCAGAGTCATCTGATGGTCGGCAAAGCAGCTGAGTGTTTTGTGCTGTCGCGATTTCTCGACGACTGCGTGTTTGAGCTTGGTCTCGCTTTCTTGGCTGTTGACCCGAGATGTTTTGAACCGAGCTGTGTCACTTCGTTGGCTCGTCGGCTAGTTGCTCTCATTTTGCAGGGCCCCGATATTTTAGGGAGGCAGAGGTCAGCCGGTGCTCAAGTGTTCTGGCACCAGTGTTCGGCCTTACTCATCACTGCTGTGGCTCTCCCTCCTCTTCCATTACTGCCTCCCCCCTCAGCACTGCCAGAGCCGAGTTCGTCCAACAACACAACATTTGGTGGCTCTTGGTTTTCATCTCTTGTGAAAGCCCGAGGGTGCAGCCATGTGTAACATGTGAAATACCAAGAATGGAAAGAAATGTTGGTTGTGCTCTAAGACAACTAACTTTCCTTCTAGGCACTTTGCATCTGCTGCAAAGGAAAGGCCCTGCGTTCGTTCAACGTTGTCAATGATGAATCTCTTCCTCCCCTCAGCAATGCCATCCCATCGCAGTGCTACAACATGCTTTTTTAAACGTCTGCTTATGGTTTTTGTAGCCAAAACAAAGTAGGTTTTTTGAAGTAGGCAGAACGCAGATACAACACTGCGAAGTCTCGAACATTGTCCATTTAAGAGCTGTGTATTTGCCTCCAAGGCATGTCCCCGAGATGCATTTTCAATTTCGGCATGTTTAAGCCTAATTTAAGAGGAAGGGTTGGGAACAGTTTCTGATTCATTCAGCCTTTCTGAGTCGTAGCTCTCCAGTTTCCCTCCGAATGCCGAGCTAACTGCTTTCAATTGAGGTGCATGCCTATTGTTATGCCTGATATTATAAATGGTCTCGTAGAAGCCTCACCGTTTCCTTATAAGACGTGACTATGCTTACCATGTTTAAAACTAAACTAGTGTATCGATATTTCTATTATATCTCGCCATGATAAATGAACCAAATCGCCAATAATTGGAAGTTGCATTCCAAATTCTCGAGCACTGGTCCATCAAGGTACATGCTTCAGCTTAATAATGTGAATGCGTTTGACTTTTAAACTAATTCGTGAATAGTTTAGCTTTTTGCCTTGTACGTTCCTAAACTTGGCCATTACCTCACGAATCATCGTGACATTTTAGATGTGAATTCACATTGCCTCTGATATATTGCTGATTCAAATTTGTACTAGCCGATAATCGTTTTTGTAAATTTATATTCAGAGCAAGGGAAGATTCCGTGCGATGTTATTTGCCAGTACAGGTCGGTATGTTAGTTTTGAAATGCGTATTGCCGTGACTTCTCGCCGACCTGCCCTGGCTACCAGTCAAGCAACGGATCGACTTCAAGGTTTTGGACCTCACTTTTAGGTCACTTCTTCCTTTGGCTCCAGCCTCTCCCTCAGATCTACTCCCCCACCGGGCCAAGCACCGCACCACCCGCTTTTCGGAATTCAACAGTCTACCAATACCTTGTCCAAACCTCAAATCCTTTAGAGACCGTGCATTTAGAGCGTATGCTCCCAAAGTTTCGAACCCACTCCCGACTTGCATCAGAACATCCCCTGACTTGACCACATTTAAAAAGAACTTAAAAACACACCTATTTAGGACAGCATTTAGTGGGTCCTTGTGATTTATCCTTCACGTGTTTAATGCGTGCTGACACTGTGTATGCTGCTACTAACCACATTTGCATGCTGACCATGTGCATGTCACCCCTAACCATGTTATTCATGTTGTTTATCAAACATTATATTACTCACCATTCAATCGCGTTTCCCTTTGCAGCAAATGTAAAGCGCCTGGAAAGAGATTGAGTTCTCTGAGGACGCTTTATCAAGTGCATTATTATTAGTAATATGACTTCGATTGACGGGAAAGTGTTATGTGAGCGGACAGCCTCCACCCTGTGCACACGACTCGCTCGCTGCATATGAGATGTCGTTGTAGTAGAAAGCAGGAGCTTCGACTCCCGGCCTACTTCTAGGTGCATGTAGCCTGAATACCTAGATCTTTTCAAGCGAATCTGTGTTTAGCCAGCATCGGGGCACCACAGTATTATGGCATTGCCGAATGTGTAATGAATGACCCGTGCTGACCATATAAGTTAGTGACTCGAAAAAGCTCTCCGACTGCTCCCCAAGCTTTAGTTGAGGGGCATGTAGCCTAGGTTGCTCGTTCGTCACGTTCTTGCTAGCTCCGCCCAAGTCGGATGCTTAAGCCGGAAAATTTCTTTGCTTTGGGAGGTACGAATCGACCCTCAGGCGTGGGCGCTATACTGTTGGCTGGAGAACCGGTGGAGTTATCACAACGCGGTGCTCGGGGGAAATCCGGTTTGGTCATTGACTGGCTGGTCGTTGACTGTTTAGCATCGCTCAGATATGGCCGACGATGGCCCGCCTAGCAAGAGACGGCGACTTGGGTCGCCTGCTGCTCCAACTAGTGACTATCAAGGTACATTGTTGGCCATGCCGGCGCCTCGAAGAGCTTTTAGCCGTTTCGGGTCGACGGCACCTATTAGCGATTCCCGCTCCTCGGGTCCATGAGGACCGGGGCCAGCTATTGCTGCGATCGTACTCTAAGTTATAGTTGATTGAATTTTTCGCTGACTTCGACTCTGGTAAAGTGCCCACATCTTGGACAGATCCTAAGCGTCTGGCGTGCTGTAAAAACGCGAACCCGGGAAACATGCTCAAGCACTAGATACCTTCGTTTTCAGATGAAGCCTAGCATCGGCTGTATCGAAGCGTGATTGGTAAATATGCACTGCGTAAAATCAATTAGTTTTCATAATGTAATGATTGTTATGATGATAAGACATGTATGTAGTGCCCGCTATTTCAGGCCTCCGAAGTAGTCTCCATTTTCAAAGAATATTATTCGTTAGCGCCATCTAAACAATAATATAAATAAGAAATCATGCATATAGCGCCCTGCTAGAAACGAATAATTTTAGGCACTTCGAATATCCTCGAAAGGGGTCGAATGGCCGGGTTCTAAATCAGCCAAATTCTGACTGATGTGCATTATTCGCTGCTCCGAATTATAACGGCTAGGAATCGAGTCTGATAATCTATCACCAAGGCCTCTCGGAAGCAGAACCATGTAATTGTGATCTTCCGAGTTGGCATTAGCATTGTAGCTCCAGGGGCTTTTGGAGTATGCCATGGCCGCTGTTCAACATTGTATAACTTGTTCCTGACAAATAGACGTGTCTGCATTATAGATATGAACTTCTTATGTTAACATAGCTGCACTCGTTATCGATGACGTGTTCCACTGCTGTCCGTGTACTTTTTTCATTGCTGCTGATGCTGCATGTCGCAAGCCGTGAAACACGGCTCAGGCGTCATCAGTACTCGTCGCGAGTCAGCTGACACCAGTACCATTACGAGCGCTGTGTTTTCGGCCTAGTTCTAATCGGACGTGAAATTCGGTTCACCACGAATGTACCAGGAAGCCAGTCAAGTGTTTAGTAATAACATAAATGCAGTCAGCATAAGGCCACAGATAAAAATATCAAGTCACTGAATGTCGTTATGTCAGTCGGGAGTAAGTTCAAAACTTTGGGTGCTGCCGAACTAAAGCCATGGTCTCCTAACGACTTGATGTTATTTGGGGCACAGCTGACGACTTTAGTCAGAAGTCGGTGTTGCTATGTCAAGCCTGATTATTTCGGATGGGATTGCCGAAGCAAGAGACCAATGGACAAGAAGGTGACTGACGGAGCTTAGAAGCAGATCTACTTTTTGATATTGAGCTGGCGCTGGTCGATCAGAAGCAATATGTAAGATGAAGTACTGAGGAGTAATATGGAACTGAAAAAAATTCACGACAGACGAGCCTGGCTGCAGAGTTGTTACTCTAACTGTAAGCTGATTGTTTCACAGGCCAGAAGACCTGGGAGGAAGACTCGTGAGTAGTGAGTTACAGCAGTCCAGAGGGGCATGTCACTAATCCAAGGCCCAATTCTCTGCTATGCTTCCCACTATCTCTTTGTTGCGTGAGACGAAGTCTGTTGGCTACCGAATGCGTACCGAAAGCCGCTTAGGCTGTGAGTGTGCTATACAAAACTCTCCTGCGTAACACCCACCCGGTCTGTATGACTTTGTGGAGTTACTGACGGAGATACATCACATTATATTACATGGAATTCTTGTCTGAGCAGGCTCAAGTTTTTAATTAATTTTCATTTGCTTTAGAGTGGACAATGATTTAAGAAATGGGTTGAAAGATTATGAGTCCTGTGGAAGGAAATGTTACCATTTCGATAGACTCACTGATCTTACCAAAAATGCTAACAAAAATTTAGAGAAACAATCTCCTAGGTGGTCACAGTGTGATCGCTATATCCTTCTTAAGTGAGTGGTTATGGAGGTAATTGGATTGTACAAGAGTTGACTGTCACGCGAGTCTACCTTTTGAAAATGCATTTGTAATGGCACACAGTACAAATTCTTTAAACCCAGCCTTTGGAGTTGGTCACCCCACCGATGTCGGTCTCAGCCCATTAGGACCTTTGGTATGCCACAGCTGACTTTAAGTCCCAGCAGCTGACTTAGAGACGTCCAACAACTGGTTACCATCCACGAGCACTGTTTCGTACAATCTGATTGTGTTTTATCACTGCAGCAGCCTCCTCCACGACTGAGAGCTCAGGACCTGTGATTCGAGAGCATTCTTCGGGCCTTCGACGCGGCTTAACTGATGAAAGTAGCTTACCTCTTGTGACTGTGGCAGCTTTGTATCCTAGATACGTCAGTAAAGAGTGGTATGGCAGCATCAAAGTAGAACTTCGGAATCATCAAGTGCAGAAGTTGTAAGTAATCAGTTGGTGGTTTTGAATTCACATTGAGCGCTACACGTTGTACATCCTGTGTTTTATCCGTGTGAAGTGCCACTTAAGGTTAATTCATATAAAGTAACGTAATCGTGTATAATGTTGCATTTAGGGTGACATGGTTCTACCAAGATATTTTATTACCTCCCTTATCTGGAGAGGAATAGGGACTTTTAGCTTTGGTGCTGTTTTTTCAACTGTAGCCCATTTCAAAAAGCCGATTTTTAATGAAAAGGATGGCTACCTGTGCAGCCTGTCGATATTTCTCCATGCATAGCCTTCAAATCGTTCAGCTAGCAGCTGAGCACCTGCACTAGTACCAAATAAGGATTCTTAAAAAAGTATGTGACCTTCCAGGCTGTTCGCATAAGGTCAGAATTTCCTTTGAAGTATGTATGTGTGCGTGTGTGTGTGTGTGTGTGCGTGTGTGTGTGTATGTGTGTGAGTGTGTGTGTGTGTTTGTGTGTATGTGTGTGTGTGTGTGTGTGTTTGTGTGGGTGTGGGTATGTGCGCACGAATGTATACACACCCTGCCCTCCAGTACTTTCTACGCACCTGCTACCAGCAACTACTTTACTCAAAGCACTCAAGTTTGAGATCGGATCTCCATACAAGTTTTTGTTATTCAGAAAAGCTACGAAAGATGTAATTACACAATTTATTTGGTACAACCAATAACTAGTCGAGGCACCAAGATTTTTGATAAATTCACCCAATATCTTCGGCAGTGACTTAACCAACTTCGACCACGTTTCTAAAAAACAATTGACGTCTCGCAATCCTTCAAAACCTCAAACAACGTAAAGATTTTCGTGTGCCAGAGAGCTCTGAAACTTAAGAGCACATTCTACTTTGGCCCACGGATGTTCTATTAGGCTTAAGTTCTGTCTTCGGCTTGGCTGCTGCATGACCTCTGCTGGCTCAGAGCTGTAGTCCCGAGTTCGTGAAAACTCTTTAACCGCCACAAAAGTGTGCTTTGGATCGTTATAACACTACGAACAGAAATCGAGCCCCTGAATCTCGGAAGCAGATGGCAAGCCAACATTCTGTAAAATGTTTAGTTTCTAATCATGATTACTTTAATCCAGCACAGCCGCCCAACACTGGAAGTTGAGAAGAAACCCACATCATTACACTTCCACTAGTTCAGTCCCCGTTCCTTAGGCCGTTCACTCACGATACTTTCGCTAATGGCCGTTTTGGTAGCTCAGTAGAGACTCTAAAAGTGCATTAGGCTGGAGCAAACCTGTCCTTCAGAGCCATGCTTTTTAGGAACCAGTGCTCCCTCGTAGAAGTTACTTGAGGACGATCTTAATGGGCAGTTCCTCTGTATTACCATAGTCCAGATGTTTCCTGAGTGGTCCAAACGGTGCCATCTTAGATCTTCAGCTGCCTTGCGACTTCCCGGTTTGAATTGCAATCTCTGTGGAGAAACATCAAAATCACTCTTGTACCTTCAGAAACCTGTGCAACTGGTGGCATAATCTGGTCACTTATTAAGTGGCAATATGCCACGGATAGGTCTTAAAAGATCGAAGATGACATCCGGGTACCTTAGTTCGTCATTGGCCGTGGCATCATCATTGACGATGCAAGGGAAAACAATAGGTTCTGCTGGCTAACCTTCAAGTGGGGTGTGAGGTCACGTGACCACACATTGGCATCTATTTGCATGCGAGCCACCGACTCGTTTGCTGGCAAATGCAGTTACTTACGAAGCCAGACGTAGCAAACTGTGACTAAAGCCAGTATTTTATTGTCGGATTGTTACAATTTAATAATAAATGAATGGGTGTAGCTTAATGGCTTATGTGTCTACGGGCATTAGCAACAACCAAACTCAGAGCCATATACTAAGTGCTTAGTGGCTTTGGAGGGCAGTGTGAGCATGCGGAGTTTATCTATCGTAGGAAGTCGAGCTGTATTATGCTCTCTCAGAAACTGAAAGCCACAACAGAGGCAGCAGTTGGCTGACAAGCAGTGAGCTCTTGGTGTGCCTCTGTCGGTGAATGTGGAAGAGGGCGATAGCATGGCTGAGTAAAGCGGCATATTTTGGCTGTGCCGTGTATTAGTAAAGACTTGTGCTTAGTTCGTTAGAATTTCCAAGATCAAATATCAGCTTTTGAGGAATAACTAATGTTGCATGTATGTCAGCCAAAGAATAGTTGAGGGGTACATAAAAGATAACTTTGGGCACAGTGTTAAACATGGTAGTTAAACACGAATCATGGATTGGGGTTCCTTGTTTTTTGGTGCGGGCTTCGTGTAGCAGCGTCCAATTCTAGAGATTATGTAACAACAGGATAACGAATCAAAGCACTTTCCATATTCATTGTTGGATTGTGAATTGCATCAGGTATATCGAAGTGATTAAATATCTATCGAATATGAATATCTATCTTATAAAGCAAATTATTCATAAGGTATTAGCAATCATTATGATGATAAAGCATGTATGTAGCGATTTTGAGCTTCCGAAGTAGTCCTCATTTTCAGAAGATATATTTTTTTAGCAGCCTCGGAGTAATAGAAATTGGCTACAGTGCTCACCCCGACCATGGTTTGGCCGGGGTCGAGGGCTCAAGCCCTGTGGCATGTGTAAGCGCCTGAGTCGAGATTCAGTTCGCATCTAGTGATATACAGATGAGTTATGTTTATTTTCCATTTATATATTAAGGCATTCCTGTAGTACTAGAACTTTTGTATTCTCTTTACATATGCTGGAACTGAAAGAGTCGAGTGTTTAGTGGAAAACATGCACATGGTCAGGAAGAAGCACAAGCCCACAAACTTAAATGTCGTTGACTCGCAATCGTAAGACGTCAGTTGAGAATGAGTGTCAAATTTTGGAAGCATACGAACTGAAGGCATAGTATCCAAAGGATTTGTGGTTCTTAAAGATACTGCTAAACGACTAAAGTCAGAAGAGCAGATGGTACCGGTGCCCAGTCTGCTGATTATGAAGTAGAATGCCGGGGACGGGGGGAGAGAGAGAGAGAGAGAGAGAGAGAGAGAGAGAGAGAGAGAGAGAGAGAGAGAAAGAGAGAGGATGAAAGAATCCAAAAGTGAGAAACAACTATTAAGTTGAAATGCTACTTGATGAGCACCAAAACCTGCTTAGATTTGGAGTGCTCTGTAGAAAACTCCTGCACAACCTGTAATTAGTTGTTGTGGCATTTTGTAGTCAGAGTAACATTTCATTGCAGTTCAAGGGAGCTAGTGCAGGTGGGTGAGAAGCACTGTGATGTGGCAAATTGCCTCGTTCACTACAGATAAGCATAAGTGCAGAATTGTATGCCAAATGTGATCGCCTGATTGCAGTAAGCATTGATGACAACTGTGCGTACCCTTGTGCAAACCTCAAATCTTTAGGAGACCGTGCATTTAGTTCGTCAGCTAACAAAGCCTAGAAATCACTTCTGACTTCCGTCATGACATCCCCTGTCTTGATCACATTAAAAAAGAACTTTAAGCTCACCTATTTAGGACACCATTTAGAGGGTCCCTATGATTCGTCCTTAATGTGCTTATGCATGCTGACCCTGTGCATGTCCCCCCTAACCACGTTATTCATGTTGTTTATCAAGCATGATATTTATCACCATTCAATTGCATTTCCCTTTGCAGCAAATTTAAAGCGCTCAGAACGAGATTGAGTTATCTGAGGGCACTTTATCAAGTGTTTTATTATTATTATTATTATGCTTTAAAGACTCCCGGTTGACTGCTGCCCGTTTCTGTCCCATGAAATGTTCGGTCATACGCTAGTGTTAGTTGCAACGTCAGGCATGTAAACTATACTGCTCTTTTTTCTACCTCATTATGTCATCAGGTTCCAAGAACTGGTCCGTTCATGCGATGGGCTAATTATGCCTGGAATGCAAATGAATCTTGTGGCACAATTTGCACAAAAGATCGAGATGAAACTGTACGAAGCTGCTGAGAGCTATGTAAGTTGAAGGGCAAGCGATTGGCACAGGTTTCGTTGCCCTGTTTGAGCTGCTTGCAAGTGGAGCAAGGGCACACTGGCTTAAAGCTGTCCATCTAGATTGATGGTTGCTGCTCAGATTGCTGCCCTGTGTGGTGAACCTAGTGTTCACTCATTTACAGGACGAGTACTGCCGCTTGGCGGCAGAGAAGATATGTGTAATGGAAAGCGAGCTTGATATGATGTGGACAATTTATGTCAATGAAACGTCACCTTTTGCTGTCCATTCTGCGCCTTCTGATAACAGCACACCGGTGAGTTATACCAGGGGTGATGGTGGCTCGTAGTAAGTAGAGAGGCACCGTGAGCCGTGATGGCACACTAGGTAAGGCGGTTGCTTTCACGACCTCGGGACCGAGGTCGTGGGTTTGATTCCTGCAGTGGGCGATTCTGCATCGCCACTGCAAGCTGCGGTGATAGCCGTAAAGGCTCTTCTGTCGCTATACTAAAAGAGACTGTTTAATCAGCGAGGATTTTTTTCTTGCAGGCCTCTGTGCACCAAGCCAGCGGAATCTGCTGGTATGGAGCCTGTATGGTTGGGAATCTGGAGGCCCCCCGCCCCGATTCCCTGTAGCAGCATGCCTCGATGTCAAAGCCTGCCCTTTCGTATGGCAACCTCTCCCTTCTCTAGCTTCTGGTATCGTTAAGAAATACTTTATCGGTGGCTGGACATTGTAACACCCTGTCTTCAGCACTATAGACTTTGATGGTTTAAATTTGCCTCTAACCAACCTTAAATTTTTTGGAGACTTCTGACCAATGCTTATGCTCCCCAAGCCTAGAACTAACTGCCTTGTGATGCCCAGATACGTTCTGATTACATGCCATTTAGATTGCCAGATGGGGCTACAAAATACCACCTGCTCCTCCGTGATAGCAAGAATAGTATTAAAATATCTTCGCTTGTACGGCTCCCTAAGAGAAGCTCATTCCCCGGGCTTTACAAATCGCTGTAAGAAAATCAATACCCTTAGGTTTATGAACATCTACGATCACAAGCACGACCAAGCAAGTGTGATCACTCATGGCCTCCAGTTAGTATGACCTGCTGCCTGTAACATGCACTTAATCATGCAACTGGTAGCATGCAAAACACACCGGACCAGAACAAGACACAAATTTGTTAGAGTAATGGGAAGGCTAACGGGAACAGCTGCATCTTTAGCTTATTTTAAACAGTTGCTGGGTCATCCGATGTAGTTACCATAGCCATAAGCTAGCTTAGTCACATTTTTGGTGCAAATAAGCTCGATCGCCAAAAGATCTCGCTTTAATGCAACAGACAGCAAGATGACTGTATGCTAAACAGCAAGTGATGTGAGAGAGCTTTTTGATCTGCTCTTTGGGCGTTATGCAAATTTCTAATAGTATTATTATTGCTATCGATATTAATGCAATGTAATGTATCTCCGTCTGTAACTCCACAAAATCATAAAGACCATGTGGGTGTTACGCAGGAGAGTATTTTATAGCGCACTCACAGCCTAAGTGGCTTTTGGTACGCATTCGGTAGCCAACAGACTTCGTCTCATGCAAAAAAGAGAATGTGGGAAGCATAGCACAGTCAGGAGAGCAGTTGAATTAGTGATTAGCATAGAAGTAGCAGCTCAGGACCGCTGAAAAGGATGTGCCATAGTCGGCAGTAGGAGTGTAGTTATCGTTGCGTAAGAAAATATTAGTCGTAGAAATAACTATTAAACCTTTAGAGTGTCGTTAATCTTTGCCATGCAGTGCTAGAAGAGCAGTAAAAGTCTGCCTGATGGTGCTGCAGCACTGCTGTCTCAACCATTCGGCGAAGCACCAACGGCTGTTGCCTCCAGAAGAGGATAGCAGTAGCACGTTACAAGTGTCATCTGCATGAACAAATTCGTGGTGGCGATAGTTGTACAGGTGATTCAATGATGGTACCTTTTCTGTACAGCTAGTGTTGTTTTGTTCATGCAATGCAGTCTATATATAGACTTGTAAAGCTAGAACTTGACAACCTACTCGAAATGTCCCAAGTATGTCGCCATCTCACCTGAAATTGCAAAGCTTTCCCAGCCTATCGGCAAGGCACTGACACGGTCCGTATCACAGCAGCCATGCTATTCACTGTCATTGTCACGTCTGCTTACGACTTCCCGAAGGGCTAGCTTGAAAAACACGGCGAGAGCTCACTAACCTTACCTGTTTTAGAAGGAGCCTCTACCGGATGGAAATGTGAAGTCAGCGTGGAAGACTCGGTCACAAGATGCAGTTCTCGTGTGCTGGTTGCTTGCAGACCATTCACCTGATTTGGTGTCGACAGCTGAAGCCTATGAGGAAGTGAAGTCAGAGGTCAGAAAACGATTGCCTGGCCCCCACCGCAATCAAGGGGGCTCTGATGCTGTGAGCTCCACTCCAGCCACTAATGCTTCGCACTGCCCTGCTTGGTCTACTCTCAGCTGTGGTGTGTGGGGGTGTGTGAGTGATAGAGTTGGCATTGGCGCATGTGTGTGGTGTGGTGTGTAAGTATGGGTGTTCGAGTCTGCCTGCCTGCCTTTCTCTGTATATGTGTGTTCGCATGCGTAAATGTGAATATACATATGTGCTCACGGTTTTGTTCTTGAGCAGACCTGGCTTTAAACATATAACAAGTAGCCTAGCCATTGCTAATATTACTGCCGGTACTGGCCAAATATGCATATGCTATATACTGATTAGCATGAAATGTGGGCATGTAGGCGTTCGTTTGAATTCGTGTGAATGGCAGGGTAACGACAGGTTACTACCACTACATCAATTTGGGCTCGGCCATTGCAGCCAGTCGGAGCTCGTGGTGTCGACGATGACTAACATAGCTGAAACGTATGATAAGCCGCAAAAAGTATGGCAACAATTTTCTCTGCTTTTTACGTAAAAATTAGAATTCGTTGATGAACGACGGCTTTGAGTCATACAGCATGGTCTCGAAGTAAGAATCCCTCGACTTACAATCAATCCGGATTGCAAGCACCCAAGTTGCCAAAAAACGGCTCGATTACAAACCAGCTCTAGGTTACAAACCTAACCCAATGGAATAATTAGAGCTTTCCATGTGGTTCGGTATAATAAAGCCTTATAATAGATCAACTAGAATACTCACCATAGTAAGCTTACGCAGTCACCATGACTTCCCGGGAATACGTCGACAAAGATTTGTAATTAGCTTACTCGTGTGTCTAGATGTGTTGCTGCAGCTGTTCATGCCCCAACCAAATGGGGTGCTACTACTCCAATAGGTGCTAGCTGGTGGTGTTAAGAGCATGTGGCAGCAGAGCCCTCTTGTGGTCGGCAAAAGAGCTGAGTGCTTTGTGTTGTCGTGATTGCTCGACGACTGCGCATTTGAGCTCTGCCTCACAGTCTTAGCTATTCCAGATACATAAAGTCGGGCTGGGTCGCAGCCAATTCTCCCCGAATGCCGAGTTTTCTGCTGTCAACTGTGGTGCATGCCTACTGATATGCATAGTGTTATAAGTTGTCTCGTAGGAGTCGTATACAAACTCAAGCGCTGAATGATCATGCTCGGTATTCTTTGCTCTCATTAGATTATTACCAAGCCTTGGGAAGGGCAGGTTCTAGAACAAGCGTTTGTGTCCGTGCATGCCCCGGCAAATTCGTAAGGAGCTTTACGTTTGAACGGTTTCTGGACTGGAGTAATGGACTGGCATCCCTTGAAGAGTTGGGGGTTTCGTGTATGGGTTTTGGGTGTTTCTTGGGTTTCTTGTATGTGGCCGGGTGTTTTTCAGTGTTTTTGACTAGGTTGGGATATGGGCATGTTTTTGTGCATGGCCTGCATGGGATCAGGCTGTTCTGGTGAAGTTTTCGAAATATAATAGTAATAATGCACTTTATAAACCACCTTCAGAGAACAGAAATCTCTTTCTTGGCACTTTATATTTGCTGCAAAGCTAAACGCGATTGAATGATGAGTTCAGGCTTCATAAATAGCATGAATAACATGGTTAGCAGTAACATGCACAGGGTCAGCATGCAAGTGTGGTTAGTGGCAGCATGCACAGTGTCACCACGAATAAGCGAAATCTTGTGGCAATCTCATGCAACCGTCGAATTGGATTTTCCTCTCCGAGCGGATACTTCTCTTACAAGCTCAGCTGCTAGCTGCCAGTGTTTCGGCAAGTGTGAGATGGCAGCTCTACTCTTAGTTTTCCTGCCGACGATCCTCGGTCTCAGCATTTAGTGACTTAAGGATGCACACCACCTATTGTATGCACCCAGTCACGGTAGCCTTGCTGCTAGATATATTTAGATTTTTTATGCGACCTACATTTAGTGATAGCTCGCTATGTCGATCCTCAACGTGAGTTACCGACCACCCTTTTTTTATGTGCATGTATTAATGCATTCTCCGATGGGTGCTCGTTAGATTTTTTTAGCAATGCCACTTCTAGATGCATTCTCATTGTCCGACGTAGGGCGAGCAGAATGGACCAAACTTAGCAGTGCCTGCAGGGCTTCAGCCATTGCTCGGACCTCAGTCATCTGCTGTTGGCACTGAGAGTGGTACCATGATCTGGTCCAGTGTCTATAAGAAGAAGCTAAAACTCGATCAGCAGCAGCTGATACAGCTTCTGCACGCGCACAATTGCCAACGCCAAGAGCCTATTGGAGGCAACATGAGCGGTGAGCAGGCTTGCGACCTTCCGTATTGTCGTACGATGAAGAGCGTCCTGCAGCACATGACGTCGTGCCAAGCCGGCACAGCCTGTCCAGGTATGTAAATGTGCACGATCTGTTGATTCCCCTGTTGAGTGTGTGCATGTGCGTGTGCTTGTGCGGGACCGTGTGCGCTTGTGCATGCTCTGGCTTTAAGCATTCGTTTGAACCATAATTCTTTCAACTTCCCAGTCGGATTTATATACCTCTCTTCAGTGCTTCAAGCTGTTTATGGATACTAGTCTACAGTTATCTGTTTCTAGCAGCACCTGCCATTAATGGGGAACTGCCAGGAGCAAAACCACGCCCTTAAGTCATAACGAAAAGACTTTAAATACGAGAAGACTCAACTGAATAATTCGTAATTGCTTGATGCTTTCTGCTTGCTTTCGAGACCTCTCGACCTGGTTTGTCCCACTGCCAAATAAGAAGTTCTGGCTTAAACCTGCAGTAGGAAAATATGTGTTTTTGAAAACATCGCTGAAGCTTGTTTAGCTTCGATGCCCGAACATGCTGTGCCGTACTAGTACTTGACTGAGAAGTTATCGCCTCTTTTGTTGTACCTATTTTGACTGCTACTTGATATGGACTGATTATGAGAGTGCACCTCATTGTTGCCTTTTTTCTTAACTGCCGCCGAGCCTGCCTGTCAGATGTAAATTTTTACTACCATTGCTTGTCGGTGCTTCCCATCCAACTGGTCGAGAGGGTTTGTTTAGCCTTCTGGATTCAGACCCTCTCGGATGTGCATGCCTGGTCCTAAGGCTTAACTTAATTCTCGAGGCCCGCCCAAGCATGGCACAAAAAAGCCATGGCTGTGACCGCCCAGAGGTAGAGCTTCGTTGATGCACTGTTGGTTGGTTCTACCTTGTTAACTTCCTCTTGACAACCTCTGAGCACTGCCACCTTTTGTCACTTTAGTAGCAGGCTGCTGGTCACCTTAGCATAAGGATCTTGATTCCTTTTTGTGTGCTCAAACGATATAGACTCATGTGTGTACATGCAGTGTCTCTGTTGTTTCAGTTGCTCATTGTGCATCTTCCCGACACGTACTCAATCACTGGAGGAATTGTACGAGAGATGACTGCCCTGTTTCCCTACCTCTTAAAAGTACAACTGTACAGCAGAAGCACAACTTAAGACATGTGTAGTCAAATTTCGATTCAAGGTAAGTATTCATACAGCTACATCTACCATGCTCTGCTTGATCTTTAGAATTTCTTTCGTGCACTATCGTAATGTTATGTTAAACTCAGCAGTTTCGATATTTTAGCTTTGAATAGCAAGAAGAGGTCGGAAAAGGTAGTAGTGAACAGTAACAGCCCGCAGCCTGCATCTGCTCGTGGGCCTTCACTTGTCTACACGTGCTCGGACAGTGATTAATCGTAGTATGTATCAGCTGATTTTGTTATCTTGAATGAACTGTGAGGTAACTAGTGCCCGAGATCTAACTTGTGCCTACAGCTGTGGATGGTCAGTTGTCTAAATGTTCAGTGTTATCTAATAAATATGCTAACAGCAGCCTATGGTATGTAGAAGCTGGCCATCATTATTGGCACGGACTTATATAGTTTCAATGCTGGCTGTTGGTTGTATAGCTTACCAATGGTTTTGGTAGGAACGTTGTGAACCATATGTTTTGTTTGCTGATGCAAGTGCCGTCCGTGTCTGAATTGTTTCTTCCGGCCTGTTACGATTGCTATAATAATAATAATAATAAAAGGTATAATGCCAGTGAATACTTGCAGAAGCACCGCTGAAGGGTATTGTGCAGTTCAAGTGAGTGAACTCTGCAGCTTCAGATTAGTATTGCTGCTATTAGTGGCAGTATCTACGCAAACATCCTTAGGCTGTTCCCAAATTGCCTGTTTGCATTCGTGTGGCAATGGAATCGGCTTTTAGCAGAGCACCAATAATAGCATGGATTTAGGATTTACTTGTTAGGGTAAGCTCTGGTAAGCCATAACCGATATGCTATTAAATAATGCAGGAGCTGCTAACACAGGCAATCGGTCAGCTACCATTAGCTAAGACCTTTGAAAATTTCCCAGATTCTTGCAGGTCAGTGACCTTTGCAGGAGGTTCGAACATCCTAGCCACCAGTCGGTGGTCCAATATGAATCTCTTTGTAACGTGAGAAGTCGGCCACTCCTGTACAGTTGAACAAAGTGTCGAAGTGGCTTTCAGTATTTAATGCGATTTTTAGCTCATGAAACATTCACTCGGCATAAAATGTGAGCAAGAATTTCGACAGAAATTCTCAAGAATTTAGGTGACTGTCCTTTAAAGTTATTAGTACTGCTAAGTTTCTTGATGCTGCCCATGGGTCTTAGCAAGGGTAAGGTGCTCAAAATTCTTCACCCACATTATGATTTCCTGTCCTGTTTGAAGAAACTTGTATTGCCATTACCTTACGAGAGTGAATCCATTTAAGACTTTTCTGCTGTTGTGAAATGGTTTTGTTCACTCGGGTAAACGTTACTTTGTTAAAAGTTAATAGCCACTGGAATCTGCCGAAAATGTACGTTAATAAGTCTTCGATGCCCCATCATTGGTAATAAATGGACGGATGCACAGACCTACATTCAGTTTTTGCGGGTTGATTGCCATGAATCGAGGATCTTTACATACCCTGGGTATCAGTGGGCACTGCTCTGCAATCGTTTAGGTCATATCTCAGTGGGAGGCTCAAGAACATTGCTGTCAACGAGCAGTTATTCCAGGAGCCTCTTAAGTACGCAGCGTATTGTACTCTTCCTCTTGCTTGTGTAATCGCCATGCGACATCTAGGCTTATGTTTCTATGGTAATAACACGCACATGTACCTATACTCCTATCACTTCTTTCCTTACTCCATGTAAAACTTTCAGCTCCCTTGCTGCATGTTCTACTCACATTCGCTCTTGGATGACAAACTTTCTCGAACTGAAAGACGATTAGCCTACTTGCTACTTACGAGCAGACCTTGCCTGACTCAAAAGTTGGAAAACCTGTCCCTCAAATAAAAACAAAAAATGAAAACGTCATAATTGCTGCACCGCCCCACTTATCATCAACCGCCATTGGCTCCTCATCAAGCAGTTCAGCTGCTTTATGGTGGTAGTCACCCACGTATAGGTCTCCTAATTATCTGAAATGTTGCATTGAAATATGACCTTGCCCCAGAGTCTATGCCCAGGACTAGGGTGCTTTCACGAGTGCTAGGGCATTCACAACCCTGGTCGTGGGTTTGAGTCCTGTAGTGGGCGACCCTTTAACGAACATGCAAAAATAGTGGTGGTAGCCGAGTAGGCTCATATGCCGGTGTATAACTGAGGCTGTTAAATTAGCTAATCTTGTTTTGTCGTGTAGGGATGCTTAGCTAATAAGGGCCTAGATGTGATCATCCAGGAAGACATAGTTGTCATGCTGTATTCTCATAATATGTGATCGATTTTGGTGCCGGCTGTCATACTTATGCTTCATGATTAGCATGTCTATTTGGTTCATTCCTATTTCATATTTTACAAACACTCTCTTGCTTGAGTGGCTTAGTGAGTACCTTTCGCTGCATGTGGACAAAGCCACTAATGGTACCCCTCCCTTTGTCAAAAATAGCTCCACCACAGACGAGAAGCAAAAGACGTGGTAACAGGCACATCGAGTCGAGAAAGTTTTGTTAACTGTAGTACAGGTAAAAGGTAGCTATTACAGCTTGAACTTATGCAAATGTTTCCTGCTTAACTAGGTGATATTCTGGGGCCTTTACTATAGCAAGCTGGTGGATTACAGTTTGAAAGAAAATATTGTCTTACGTCTTTTCACTGCTTAGCATGCCCAAATCAGAGATTTGACCCATTTGTGCTCCCAGATAAGACAGGATTATCTTCAGCTTTTCAAAAAAACGTTCACAACTGGCAATCGATACAGCCATGGTGAGAAGGACTTGTATGGCAACTCTCAAATTAGGGTAAACGTCTCCATATCCGATAATGAATTACATGAGTTGCCGCGAGGTCCTGAGTTCTGAGTCGCGATGTGTGGCAATAAGCATTTAAAAGTAACTTATTTCGTTGTGCAGCTCCGTTCCATCAGCATCTGAACAATAGATGCCTCCGAGATTTAGACATGTATAGCAGATTTTATTCCGTTCAAGGGTCTTCTTGGAAGTTGCTCAACTTTCAAGTAGATACAATATTTCACATACAATATTTCCCTAAGTTCATATCCCAATCAAAGAAGGCAAGCATTTTGAACCTTATTCCCACTGTCCTGCTATTATGGTGCATTGGTCTGCTGCTGCCATGCATAACTAACATCATTAACATGTCACTAGCCTCAGGTCTTGTCCCTGCACTTTTCAGAAAAAGCTGATGTCCGGCCACTTCTCAAGAAAGCGACTAGGCTAAAAGAACATGAGCAACTACCGCCCAGTCATCCTTCTACCATTCCTTTCAAAGACACTTAAACGAGTCGTGGCAGACCAGTTGAACTCTTGAATCGAAACTTTAAACCTTGGGACATTGGGACATTTTGGGCAACACCCATGTCCGGATTGGGCAGTGTTGGGCCATGCCGCCACTGTGGCCACAGAGCATGCACTAGAGGATGGCCTCCCCTCGCATCTCACCATCACTGGGACTGTACTGCCAGGAACATAATTGTGTGCAAGAAGGGGCATTTCTAGCTCACAGCGGAACTGCCTGATGCTATGGAAGGAAGAGATCCCAGTTAGGACCCCTACCATTGCCTGTGGACCTTGCCATAAACGGCAACATCTCACCATACACCTCAAAAGGCACCATTGGGGAGACTCCAATGAGAGTCGCGACTACAAGTTCTTCCGCCTGATGGCGGGAGATCGATAAGGATTTGCGGATTGTATCAGCAGCCGCCAGCTTCTACGTGGAAATGTTCTAGTTCGCATGCCGTAAGCGTTTTTATTTTAAGGGTATGGTATACGTGCTTCTCCGTCGCCAGAGAGCCCGCCAGTTTCCCTAGTCCCGATTGCTTAGCTTTTGGGCATCCGAAAATAGCGAGCACATCCTTGCGGATGGACTGTAACATCTCGTTCCCTTCGGACAGCGGGGTCGCGTGTTCATCTTCCTTCCAGTCAAGTGAAACTCGGCCAACAACAACTGCCACCCCCATACCGAACCTCCTCATGGACTTTCGAGCCTCTTACAAAAGAGAACTGATGTCTCAATGCGCAGTCAGGTCAAATGGACCCTCAGACGGAAATAGCTATTTTGCTTTGTTTGAGGGAAGCACACGGAAGACCTTTGCAGCCTCTTCCAGGCCTTTCAGTGCAACCAGCCAAACGACCGATACCGCTGAGGTCAGCATGCTGCAAGCCTGGGTCGCGTGCAGTATGTCCTCCTCATGCCTCTGGGGGACATACCTAAGGCCTCCACATGATCCTACACGGTTGACGAAGCCAGACATGGTGCTCAGGGGGAGACGACAGGCGTACCTGCAAAAATCTCTCACCACGATATCCACCGGCTCCTGCAGCCTCTTTTGAAGCCACTTGGATCTCACCAAATATTCCAGCCTTGGCAGTAAAAAGGTGGGCAAGGCATTAAAATGTAAAGCGCCTAGAAAGAGATTAAGTTCTCCGAGGGCACTTTATCAAGTGGATTATAATTATTATTCAACTTCAGTCCCGCGGCAAAGAACCAGCCCTGTACCAGGAATATGTCGGGCACCAGAAACAACGCCACCGAAGAAACCCCCATACGATGGTACACAAAGCCTTGATGGGCGCCCAGATAAACATTCGTATCCTTATCAGCCAAAAGTGGGATGGCCGCTTCCGCAATCACAAAAAAATAGTGCTGAGGACACAAGGTTCAGTGTCAGGATGCGGCACTTAGGGGACAGAAGGTAAGCTCAATCCTTTCGGAGAAATACTCAGCCATGTCCAAAAGACGCTACAGGGACTCATAGCTGGGGTGATGGCGAAAAGAGCCAGCTCGTCTGCCAAAGCACAGACCGACAGAAATAACGAGCCGAGCTTGTAGCCATGCTTGTCCGACCTCAAGGCCAGCTGGCTCACCACGAGTTCCCTAACCTGTTCCAATAAGATAGGTGAGAGAGGATCGGCCTGCCGGACACCCAAAACCGCCGGAAAAGGATCAATAGAGACGTGACCAAGACTCAGCACCTTGGACGAGTCCACCTCAATTCGTTGGATCAGTTCAGTGAAAGACTGTTTAACCCCCTGGTGCTTCAACGCTCGAAGCAAGGCTGCATGGGGTACCCTCAGAATGGCATTCTGGAGGTCCAGAAAGGCACCGTGCAGATGACGCTTCATCTTTCACGCGTCACGCAGACCTGCTTGATCTAAAACGAGTGCTCCAAACAGCCTTCCCACCAAGGGAGAATAATAATATAACAACAGTAATGCACTTGATAAAAAATTCCTTAGACAACTAAATCTCTTTCTGGGCGCTTCACATTTTCTGCAAAGGGAAAACCCTTCTGCTTAAGGAAGAGACCCTTGCCACGTTAGAATGACGTAAATCGGGTCGCTAAGCAGCCCGAAAGGATCTTGTTCATCGTGGGCAAAGGGATATGGCGGAAATGAGCGAATCACCCTGCTCACCTTTTTGATAACGCAGAACCTTTGGCCTATCTTCCACGAGGTGGGAACATCCCCAAACTCCAGGCAACCATTCAAAATAACTGTCAATGGGGCACAATGGGCGTCCATCGCATTCAGGTGGCAGTACTAAATCCGGTCAACTTCTGGGGAGGCGTTCCTGGCCATTTAGTGTTTGGCCGCCACCTCTTCCTTACCCAGGGGTGGTCACTACCAGCACAGTCGCCTGGACACTAAGACCTATTGCCTTTGCTAACAGACCCTGGAGCTTCACTACATCCAGGGGCCTCAAGCTGGCCTCCTGCATACAAAAGACCCTGCATCCATCCGGGTCTCCAAAAAACTTGGTCGCATTTGCCTGTATGATACTCCTGACAGCATTCACTCGATTGCTGTGTACAGTACACTGTGCCTTGAGAACCTGAGGAGGGCCCCAGACCGGGCAGCATGATTCTCCCTCAAACTTGCCTTTCTTCGACTAGGCGTCTACCATGGCCATTTAAATTCCCCCGACAGGGTGGTGACCGGACCACAGAAGCTGGACTAGTCACAAGCAACGATGCAAGCCTTGAAGGCAAGGGACCACTTGTCGACCAACACAGAGGGCTTATAGAGATCCAGCCTTGGCCGAGGATCCTACTCCTCCTGAACGTCTACCGGAAGAACTTAAGACGTCAGTAGCACCTTTTCTTAGCGGCCGAGTGCTGAATAGACTTTTGCCGCTTCCCACAAGTCCCCGCAACGCTGGTCGCAGTGGTCGTCGAAACCGGTACCTGCTTTGAATCCCCTTGGGCACGGGCCACACATGCCTGGCGGATCCTCGTGCCAGCAACCTTCACCTGACGTGCAATCGGCGTCAGAAAGCACAGCTCTCCCGAGCATTAGACCGGGGACCGAGAATGCGTGGCCACCTGGCGCCGGGAGCAGAATCAAACCAGCAGTCACAGGAGCGCAGGCTGGAACGTCGTTTCAAGAAATCGGGGTCTGAGTCAGACCTAGTCAATTTTAAAGACTTCCTTCGAGTTTACACACGAAAGCTTAAAAAAGCCAGGGCTTCTTTTTTCATTAGAAAACTGAATTCCTGCCAGTCAGACACTAAACAGATTTATAAGACAGTAAATCATTTACTGGCCAATGCTGTCAGGTCTGACTCCCCAGATATCATGGGCACAGCCGAAAAGTTTTCAGCATTCTTTACTGAAAAAATTGTGCACATTCGTGCCTCCATTAAGCCCCATCTGACCTAAGCAATCGCTGTTCCTCAACCTGTGACCTTTCTTAAAAGGTTCTCCGATGTTTCTGCCTGTGATGTGGCTGCCTTAATAAGGTCTAGCAAAAAGAGCTTGTCTCCTGAAGACCCTATACCTTCATCTCTGTGGTCTTCACTTGCAGACCAACTTAGCCCTGCCGTAACCAAGATTTGTAATGCTTCTTTGGGAAAAGGGGTCGTCCCCAAGTCCTTCAAATCGGCAATCGTTAGACCTATTCTTAAAAAGCCTGTATTAGACACAGAGGTCCTAGCAAACTATCGTCCAGTTTCCCTTCTTCCGTTCTTATCAAAGATTCTTGAAAAAATTGTTGCTAAGCAGCTAGGTGAACATATTGAAAATGATAAAATGTCAGAAACATTTCGATCTGATTCCAAGAGGCAGAACTCTACTGAAACAGCTTCCTCCGTGTTAAGAATGACATTCTACGTGGCAACGACGACGGGAATGTCACTGCCCTAGCTCTGCTATATCTGTATGCTGCCTTCGACACCATTGATCACGAAGTTCTGCTTGAAAGATTGAGAACAACGATTGGTCTGGCAGACGAAGCACGGGCGTGGTTTAAATCATAATTGTCTGATCGTGTTCAATCTGTGTCGTGTAGAGGTCGGGTCTCAGACATGAGAAGGGTCACCTGTGGAGTCTCTCAAGGGTCTGTACTTGGTCCCTTGCTGTTCGCCATTTATAAACAACCTCTGGGAAAAGTGATTAAGGCCCATGGAATAGGATATCAGTTCTATGCTGACGATACTCACTTGTATTTGTCATTTAAACCGTCGGAATCTGCTGCAGAAACCGAAAAACTGAATGCTTGCCTTGCCGATATTCGATTCTGTATGTCGGAAAACTTCCTAAAATTAAATGACGATAACACCGAACTGCTGCTCATAGGACACCCTAAGCGTGTGGCTGGATTAAAAGGCTTTGCTATTCTTATAGGTGATGCTATTGTGCGACCTTCACCACGTGCTCGTAATCTAGGTGTCGTGTTCGACAGCTGCCTCAATTTCAAAAGCTTCATTTAGAAGACTGCCTCTACAACTAGCCATCACATCCGATCCCTATCCAAGATTAGAAGCTGTCTCCCACAGTGGCTTGTAAAAAATTTAACTAGCTCTTTAGTTCTGTCTCGGCTTGATTATTGTAATTCCCCTTTGGCTGGGCTGCCAAAGAAAGCTATAATGCCACTACAGCGGACTATGAATATGGCTGCAAGGCTGGTCTTCAAGTCCCAGCGGTTTGAGCACGTGTCACCTCTGCTGAGAGATCTAGGATGGTTGCCGGTTGAGCAAAGAATACAGAGCAAAGTTCTTATGCTGACCCACAAGCCCGCCACGGCTTGGCTCCTTCATACCTAGCTGAACTGCTGCATCAGTTTCAGCCTGTTCGCGCCCTGAGGTCCTGTGTGGACAATAATTTATCTCTCCCATTCCTCCTCTTAAAGACAGTTGGCGACAGAAGCTTTAGCACTGCAGATCCTAGACTGTGGAACTCGCTACCACAATTCTTGTGCAACGACATCTACTCTCCAACTGCGGACTACGGCACATCGTTTTCAGCGGTCCTGAACTGCTACTTCTATGCTACTCACTACCTCAACTGCTGTCCTAACTCTGCTATGCTTCCCACTTTCTCTTTGTTGCATGAGACGAAGTGTGTTGGCTACCGAATGCGTACCGAAAGCCGCTTAGGCTGTGAGTGCACTATACAAAACTCTCCTGCGTAACACCCACATGGTCTTTCTGACTTTGTGGAGTTACTGACGGAGATACATTACATTCACCTAGACAGGCTTCCCTAAACTGGTAGTCCCTCACCTTCACTTCCTCCACCTCATCCCATTGCCCAGAATCCACAGCCAACACCAGCAGCTGTGGCTAGTCACTAGCTTCCAACACTGAACCTGGAGACAAGGATTAAGGAACCTCCAGCTTGATTATCACCATCTAGAACGCTCAATCCGGAACCGCAATCCCCACTGAGGTCAGGGGAGAAAAGTTCTCAGAGGACATGCCCTGCCCCCAGCTGATCTAGCTCAAAGGAATAACCGGCAGTCAGGAGACACTCTCTGCAGCCGCTGATACACCGCCAAGCTTCCCTTAATCTGGGTTGGGTCCTCAGGCACTCAAGGCCTCATTCCGTTTATATGGCTTCTCGCGGTCTCAGTCCTTACGGGCGTGACTCCCTCTCTGTTCCATAAAAACTACACTTGGGCTTAATTGGGCTGTCAGCGATCGTGCTTCCCGCCTTACGGCATCTACATCACACCACAGACTGGCACAAGGCCAAATAAGGGCCCATTCTGGCCACAAGCTTGTGGCATCCTATCACGGCACACCGTAGCCTTGTGGCTGGATACACCACGGTGAAGCCCTGTATCAGCAGCGTGTCCGGGAGAGCCTTCTTCAAGACACATGCCAACTGGCGAACACTATTCATGACGTTAGTACCCCTAAGAAAACCATGATTCTCACTCAGCACGTTTTCAAACGGTACTATAGCAGTAAATAGGTCTACAAGCAGGATACGCCGTTGAACCACTGCCAAGGTAACCACCATAGACCTATTAAGATGGCTCCTCGCCCCCCCCCCGTGTGAATTGTCATTAATGCTCGCACAGCCGTGAGATTCTGGGCTTCCAGCCAGAACCCCAGCTCTAAAAACCTCCTCGGCTTTCTGTCGAGACATACCTTAGCCGCGGAAGATGGGTAATCCCATCCAACAGCGTCTCAATCTCAGTAAGGTTATGCCAGCTGTAGCCCGGTTCGCCCGGCGCATAAGCCGGTATCACTACTGTTGACGCACTTAGGTCTTGAGAAACCACCGTGGGCCTCTCATTAAATCACAGGTCAGCGACCTCGCTAGCCGCTTCGGTGTACGATTACTCCCCCATGGTCAAATTGTCTAGCTAAGGGCCCGTTGCAGGCTCCTCTGCCAATCCCATTAGAGAAGCCATGAAGGCAAGAAAACCAACAAGGGACCTTAACCAAAATTATGGCCCCGAAGCCCGAAATGGGCCTTTTGGAAAAGACATCGAAAAGAACACACCAACAGTTGCAGGAGGCTCGATCCATCTCTGGCAAAGGCACCGGCACGCTCTGCTTGGCATTCGCACAAGCACTGCTGACCTTTCTCTGGTGTACCTCCTGACCACATCGTCGTGTTGCTACGGCACTTGCTGCTGCTTGGGGTTCCGAACGAGTTTCTTACCGTCCCACTGCTGCTCCTATGCAAACCTTCCACCTCACTAATCATCGAAGACTTATGCGTATCTTCGTCACAGGGTTAGTCGAAGTCTTGAGTAACATGGTATGTGCCACTCCTGCTGGCACTAACGGAGGAATCGCATGTCGGATGACTGGCAGCCGAGGTTGCTCAGGGAATCATTGGAGGCGACCTTAACCAGAGGATGCCATAGTTGGCGAGTCCACTCCATATCCCAATGTGGGTAGGCTGGAGTCGTTGCAGCTCCCTGTGCCCGTCGGGAACACTGACAGCTTCTGCACCAAGTGCCGCTGGTCGTCACTCGACCAGAGGAAGCTTTCTATGGTAGGCCAGCTCATTAACTATTTGTTGAAGCTGTCATTGCCGCCATCACAACTACCACTGCCAACATCTGATGCTGATACACAAAAGTCGGTACCATATTTGTCTCTGGGAAAAAGCTTCCTACCGCCTGTCGTTTAAATTTCTCAGAACTCAAAACCCTACTAAACAAAACGAAATAAATTACCGTGCTGTACGATTAGAAACTTTCCAAAATTTTGTCTCGTTGAAATGGAAGTGTGATGGCGTATTCGGAATTAGCCCACGTCCAGCTGCAGAGTATCCAAATATCTCGACTCGCCGACAATATAGCGGGTAGATGTGGATCGGGACTCACATAGCAACCCGGTAACAGGTATGGAACCAGAGAGCCTCACTTGAACTCTAGTAAGCCTTCTCATTGCTGATTGCTCTCCTTTTACATCCTTCCGAGTCGCCAATTAGGTCGCGTTGTTCTGAGCTGTTTGGCATTGGCTCACAGATATGTCCGACCGCTTGCCAGTCGCCCGGGCGGCACAGCTCAAAAGAGACGTACTTGAGTGCTTACTATTCGAGCGATGGAAATATGTAAAGACACCTGGATTTTTGCACCAATTGCATCTCATAGATAAATAAATATATATACATATATGTGTGCGTGTGTGTGTGTGTGAGTAGGTGAGTGTGTGTGTGCGTGTGTGCGTGCGTACGTACGTGCGTGTGTGTGTGTCAACTGCAGCCGCCTAGTTGCTTTCTTTGGAAGCCCAAGCAAAAAGGACTTATAATAATCAAGTCGAGACTGAACTAATGGGCTAGTTAAAAATTTTTACAAGCTACTGTGGAAGACAGCTCCTGATCTTGGACAAGGATCAGAAGTGATGGCTAGTTGTAGAAGCAGTCTTTTGAATAAAGCTTTTAAAATTGAAGAAGCTGTCAAAAAGGACACTTAAATTTCGACCATTTGGTGATGGTCGCACATCAGCATCATTTATTCAAAGAGCAAGGCCTTTTAATCCAGCCATACACCATACACCTATGAGCAGCAGTTTGCTTTAGTTTTCAATTAGTTTTAAGAGGTTTTCCGACATCCTAAGGTCAAATGTCGGCATGGCATGCAATCAGTTTCTCAGTTACTGCAGCAGAATCCAACGGTTTGAATGAAAAAATACAGCTGAGTATTGACAGCATAAATGTGATATCTTATTCCAAGGACCTCAATCAGTTTCCCCAGAGGTTGAGTACAAATGGACCGGCAGCCTCGACACCCTCACTGATCTGATGCAATGAGCATGACATTCAGGTGCGCTCTTGGCAAGCATTCTCTGGCTCATTCTAGCATTGTACAAAGTCATGAGGATTCCTGTTAATTTACCAAAAACTCCAAAACATGTACCAATTTTAGGGAAGGTTTGAACGTCGTTTCTTGAAATTGGGTTCTCGGCGGATTTAGCAAATTTGAAAGACTTCCTTCAAGTTTACACCTGGAAGCTGAAAAAGTCAGGGCTGATTTTTATCCGAAAGTTGAATTCCAGCCAGTTGGACCATTAAAAAACTAAATATATTAAGGGCACAGCCAAAAGGTTTTCAGCCTTCTGCACTGAAGCAATTGTGCACATTCATGCCCCCATAAAGCCCGTTCCTGGCAATCGCGATATCACAACCTGTGACCTTCATTCAAAATTATTCTGAGATTTTCGCATGCGATGTGGCTGCCTGACTAAGATCTTTCAAAGAGCTCATCTCCTGAAGACCCTATTCCAACATCTCTTTGGTCTTCACTGGAAGACCAACTTAGCACGGTCATAACCGAGATTTGTTATGCTTACTTGGGAAAATGGATCGTCCCAAGTCACTCAAAACGGCAATCGTTAGACCCGTACTTAAACAACTTGATTACGAGGAATGGAAGGATGTGGATGCATTTGTAATACGATGCCCTGTCATCAGCAAGAACCGCTCTCCAACAAGTTTCGTGTGAAATTGTAACAGGGCATCACTGGTTGCGTATATTTCTGGTCCGATATTTTCAACAACCATTCATTGCCCGCGATCGCCTAACACACAGGGCTTAGGCTATGTGCACAAACATCAATCGTTATTTGGAATAATAACTAGAGCTTTGAACAGCCGATTTTCAGCAAATGTAAACAGATTTCAATAGAGGCCTGCCCATTGCCGTCGATTGCAGTGCACTACCCTCGGTTATGAGTTCTCGATCATTTAGAAGGATGTGGAAGCACTTTAAATGCAGTATAAACCATTACCCAAGGAAACGTGGAGCTTCTATCAGCAACTTACTGAACAGTTGCAACGAACCGTTATGACTTATTTGACTTATTACGATGAATTTCACCTAGACAACGCACTCGATAAAAAGCCTACAGCCAGTGAGAATTTCGCTCGTGAAGAGTTACTCATTACGTGGAATTAGAGTGGCAGTTTCTTCCAGTCAATGATAATAGTAATGAAATTAATAAAGCGCCCTCAGAGAAATCAATCTCTTTCTAGGCACTTTATATTTGCTGCTATGGGAAATGCAATTAAATGGTAAGAAATATCATGCGTGATAAAGGCGATCAATAACGTGGTTAGGGGTGACATGCAAATGGTAAGCAAGCAAATGTGGTTACTGGCAGTATGCACGGTGTAAGGACGCATAGGCACATAAAAGATGAATCACAAGGACCCGCTAAATGCTATCATAAATATATAGGTTTTTACGTTTTTTTACATGTTATCAAGTCGGAGAATGTTCTGAAGCAAGTCGGGAGGGGTTTCCGGCTTTGAGAGTGTACAAACTAAATGAACGGTCTCCAAAAGATTTGAGGTTTGTACAAGGTATTGGTAGGCTGTTGGATTCCAAAAAGCAGGGTTATGACGCTTAGCCTTGTGAGTAGATCTGAGAGATAGGCTGCAGCCAAAGAAAAAAGTGACCTAAAGTGAGCAACAAAACCTTAAAGTCAATCCGTTGCTTGACTGGTGGCCAGTTCAGGTCGGCGAGAAGTAGTGTGATGTGGCAACTGCCACGCTCAAGACAGACAAGTCTAGATGCTGAGTTTTGCACCAGCTGCAATCGCCTGATCGCACGTGCCAGTAGGCCAGTAAGCAGTGAGTTCTAGAAGTCGACACGTGATGTTACGGATTTATGGACCAACTTAGACGTGTTATCCTTATCTAAGCAAGCCCGAGTTTTAGGAATGTTATGTAGTTGAGAGTAGGCAGATTCGACTGAGGAGCTGATGTGGTAGTCTAACGAGAGGCACTTTGGAACATGTCACCTAGATTTCGAGCTGATTCAACAGGAGATGTGGTGTTGGAGACAATTTATAGCATCAGCCTTTCCAATTTGTGAATGACACTGGGTTTTCCCATTACTAGTAAGTTAGTTTTATCATCATTTACTTTTAGAAAATTTGCTGCCATCCATGTGCGAATGTAATCACTACATGCAGCTAGTGAGTTGAGAGAATTTGAAGTGCTTGACGGTTGGAGGGATCAAAGCAAATGTACAGCTGAGTGACATCTGAATAGAAGTGAATGCCTAGATTGTGCTTGGCAATCACATTAGCAAGAGGGAGAGTATAAACCGTGAAAAGAACCGGACCTAGCACGGAACCCTGAGGTACGCCATATTTCAGAGGTACTTCCATTGATCTTTGTCCATTCACGTCAATACTCTGGAGTCTCTCACTGAGATACGACCTCAACCACTGCAGAACAGTGCCAGTGACGCTCAAGCGAAATGAGAGGTGCCATAGAAGACCTTTCGGTTCCATAGTAGCAAAAGCTGCCGATAAATCTAGCAAAGTAAAGTTGTTGTATACCGTAAGTAATACTGACTTTGGGGAGTGATTACCTCTAAATCCAGACAGGAACTTACTAGCTAAGTTTGAAGTTTCGATCTATGAGTTCAGCTGGTCCACTATGACTCGTTCCAGTGTCTTTGATAATGGTAATGGCATTGTAGAAGGGAAACTGGTGGTAGCTGCTTACCTTCTCTTGGTCTAGTATGGCTTTCTTGAGAATTGGCCTGACTACCATTTTTTAATAGGTGCTGGGACATAACCTAAGGCAAATGACATATTAATGATGTTAGTTATGCATGGCAGCAGCAGATCAATGCAAATTAGGAGCAGGGCAGTGGGAATAGGGTCCAGAGGACTCGTTGACTTCTTTCATCGGATACGAACTTCAGGACTAGATCGCAAGTGATCTGCTTAACTGACGATATTGATGTGCAGCCAGGAATCGGGGAATTGCATTCTAGTGGGGATGATGTCATTGCAGGAATGGACTCCCTAACTTTCTCAATCTTCTGTACAAAGAATCAAGAAAAGCGATCGGCTAGATCATCACAAGGATCGTCAGGTAATGAGTAAATTTTGGAGCGGTTGAGGATATGGTTGATCGTCGACATCAGCTTTTTTGGACTGTGCATGGGTTCCTACGGTTTGGCCTTCTTATGCCTGTACGTGCTGACTCTGTGTATGCAAACATGAGCTATAATTGCATGCTGAACCTGTTAATTTCTACCTTACATATGAAAATCACTGCATTATTGCGAATATGGCTACAAGCCCCGTTTTTAAGTCTTGGAGTTTTGACCACGTTGGCTGTAGTAAATGAGCTAGGACGGCTGCCGGTTGATCGATTGATACAGACTAAAGTTTATACTCTGAGCTACAAGGCTCGCTATTGCTTGGCTGCTCATTACCCAGATGAACTGCTGCATCAGTTTCAGCCTCCTCGTATCCTCAGGTCCAGGATGGTCAATCAATTAGCTATTCCGTTCCTTCACTTAAAAACCTTTAGCGATAGAAGCTTTAGCCCTGCTGGTGCTGGACTGTTTAACTTGCTTCCACGGTTCTAATGCAACAACAGCTACTCTCCGGCTGTAGAACATGCCACATCTTTCCCAGTAGTCCCGAGCTGCCATGCATCCATGCAAATCACTACTTCAACTGCCCTTCTGACTCTGCTATGCTCTCCACTTAGTCTTAGTGCGTTAGATTAAGTTTCCTTTCTTCCGAATGCTTACTGGAAGCCGCTTAGGCTGTGATTGCACTATGCAAAACTGTCCTGCCTAACAGCCACCTAGTCTCTGTGGCTTTGGAGTTATGTAACCTGAAGCTTCGTGATACGAGTAAATAATATCGAAAATTCTCAAGCTCTAGGGATGTTTTAGTACCTTCAGACAATTGCTGGGTTGGCTAAGGCTAGCAGGCATTTACATTTACATTTGGTATTTGCATTAGACAAATTTACCAATTTCTTTATGAGTGTGGGTAATGAGGACTTGCTAGCATCTTCTGGGGGGGGGAGGGTATTGGTCGGCATTACTAGCCGTTATCATATGTTCGTATTTGTTGCAGCTAACTAGTATCCTCTGATTTTCTTTTGTCTGGGGAGGAAGCCGAGCTTTACTAAGGATTGAAATCTAGCTAATAGTTGTGGTTGTTAAAGAACAGCAAATCCATGCAGTGTATTATCCTTAGATGAGCAGATCTCTTGGGTTTACTAGGTTGTGTTAACGGTTTCATTTATCACTCATACCAATCTTATATTGTTGTGGTCGCAAATACACACACTTGCCTTGACTGAGCTCGATTTAGCTGTTGGCTTTCGTGCAAGACGTTAGCATTTTCTGTTTGAGCTGGTTGCAAGCAAGGAATTGAAGGAAGATTTCCTGGATCTGTTTTCAGGCAACCAGAATCACAACAAATATGAACTTCGACTGTATTTAATGATCAGTTAGGCCTTATAAATTAAAAGAAATTATTAGTGCTATTGTTTAATTCACAATCGTTGATATCAAAGGTTTTTTCGCATTTTGTCATAGTTATGGCTAGGCAATGGCATTAAGTAAAGAAGGAAAGGCATGCTGATTCAGTATGTCCTTTTAACTAGCAGAAACGACTCAAGGGCCATCTCCGGCGGTCATTGAAGGACTGCCCACCACAACAGTCGAACCCATCCGGAACCTGCGTCTTGAAGGGGAACGCCTTCACCCTGAGGTTAACCTAAGCCTGGAAAACTGCCAATGCCAATGCCACTCAAGTCACGCATTTTGAAAATACCACTTACTCCATTTAGCCTTTAAAACCAAATTGATCCGGTCGGAAATTCATTGCAAAATAAAAATGTCAGTGCTACTTTTTTCAACTATGTTTTGAATCATTTTTTCAATATGGCTAGCATAATTGAGTATGCGGCCTTAATAGTTACTACTTCCTAAGCAAATTTTACTGAGGACATGCTGGTGTTTTGTATTCTCCAGATACATCTGTCTAATTTTGGCCCTGTTTATTCACGCATTCCTTTTGTAGTTCAACTTTGGCCCTCACTGTAGCATTTGTGCTGTTGGGCCCAAGTATACTCATAGGCACATTTATTCATTTCTTTCCCCCTGTTTATTTCCTGGTCTTTGAAAAACTAGCCGACGAGCTCTCATTCTCTCATTTTTATAAATAAAGCCACCATTCATCAGTTGAAATGCAGCTTGAGTGCCCGGGCAGTTGTTGTTATTGCGATCCATCCGTATAAGGTTATGCAAAGACTAATTCTGATCTGAAATAGCCCATGCAAACCACTGCTAAGTAGGTTTTTATCGGACACTCGCTCACGTGTCTGTATGACCATATCAGCACCAAGTGTGCAAGTTATAAAAGTCGTAGTGTGAAGTGTGGCCGAAGGGCTTGTTCTTTGTACATATGCACCACAAAGCCTCTCCATCGGGGCTATAACGGTGGTCAGGAGCAGAATCATCGTTAACATAGCAGTGGCAACATTTTCTCATGCTTTCTAGATTGTCTGTTCTCTCTAATTACTCTTCCGTACTGCTGCTTCAATTTGAGATTTGTTTCTGCTTCATCTGGCGGCTTGATTTTATTAGGTCATCAATTTCACAGAAATGTTAGTGGCAGTGGTCCATAGGTTTTGAGCAGTCCTAATCCATAGTAGTTTATATGGATTCTTGTTTACTTTACTTGGCTTATTTAAATTCATTCGACCAGGATGTCGATCAAGATGCAGTCTCATTTTACTAAGTTTAAAATTTTGAATTTCAGTTCGTAGTTATTTTAGCAAAGATAGTGTGCTTTTGAGTCCTAAGCTCATCAGGGGCATACTATGTCGTTGGTTTAAATGGATTTTGACCAAGGTCTTTGCGTAATAGTTACTTTGCCTGTGCTCCATTGATCTCTGTGCATGTAACTGATCTCGTGTTATTCCTATTCGGTCCATCTCTAAATACGACCAATGCAAAGCCATTTATTTGCTGGTCAAGATATTGTTTTGAATACTCGTTCACTTGGACTAAGTGACGGTGCGCCTATATAAATACCTTAAATTAGGAAGACCAAGAGAATGCAGAAGTTTTCTCACTGTTCTTCCTGATTTAAAATGGCTCCTGCCGTTTGCCACCCAGCTATGTCGGGGTCGGGCAAGGCATCCACCTTGTAGTGAAAGTCATTTTTCACAGCACTCTCGAAGTTCTTAGCCACATGCCTTATTTGATGTCATGTAACTGTGAGACACTTCGCTAAGAAGCAGCCTGAAAGGTCGCGGAATCGAAGAAACAGCTGACTCGTGGCTGTGCCCTATTCCCCCACCTGCATACTGTGGCTGCATGGGAGTGGCATGCCCGGGTACTTTCATCATCACCAGTACGTAGCAACTCGTAAAATCCATCTTGGAAACATTCAAAACCCAGCATGATACTAAGTTAAATTTAGGGGGAATTATGGTTTAAAGAACAGCAGATTTGGATTTGCCTTTTATAACCACACTCCTGCAAACACAGTGGCATTCTACCAAGATCTCTCTCAACCGTGTGCCACACCTTCAGGTATATAAAGCAGTGGACCAACGGGCAGGGCAGTCAGCCTTCAGGTGAACTTTTCGGCAACCTCCGTGTACGATTACGGCAGGCTAGGGCCATGTGGCCACTCTGGCCACAGAATATTCACTGGGGCCCCCCTGTTGTCTAACCAACGCCAGGTCGGTGCTGCCCGGGGACATAATGGTGGGCAGGAGGTGGATTTCTAGCTCACAGAGGAGCCGCCTCATGATATTGATGGCAGAAATCCCAGTGAAGACATCTGCCCTAGCCTGTTGACCTTGCCATTGACGGCAAAATCCCTCTCTACACCTAAAAGGACACTTGGGTTAGACCCCCAAAAGATTCACGAGCACATGGTTGTCCGCCAGATGGCGGCACCCGAGAAGGACTTCCGGATTATATCTGCAGCCTTCCGAGCTTGCTTCTCTGAAAATGCTCTATTTTACATACTGAATGTTTCTTCCTCTAAGGCGTAGTGAAGTTCCAGCACCGGGCTTAGTACACTCCATACACTCGACTATTTCTGACACGTTAGGTTGGTGCCATCGTAGCCTCTGACCCCAGGGGTCGATGCCGGGACTATCACGATCAGTTGGTCACCCCTTGCGTTCGAGATCAACATATTCATGAAAGCGGAGGCCTTGCTCAGAGGGCTGGCCGCCGCCGCACATGACAGGAGCATAGGCTGCCCCGGGATAGTGCTCGCCTGGTTCAATATCGGAACAACAAGTACAATGAGTATGTTCTGCTTAGTGGGTAGTCAATCTATTGGAGCCCGTGTGTCTCTTAATAATATAATTATAATAATGTACTTGATAAAGCGCCCTCAGAGAACTTAATCTCTTTCTAGACGCTTTGCATTTGCTGCAAAAAAATGCAATTGAATGGTAAGTAAAATCATGCTTGAAAAACAAACAAAATGAATAACATGGATAGGGGTGACATGCACAGGGTCAGCATGCAAATGTGGTTAGTGGCAGCATGCACAGTGTCAGCACGCATAAGCATGTGAAGGACGAATCAAAGGGACCCACTAAATGCTGTCCTAAATAGGTGCGTATTTAAGTTCCTTTTAAATGTGGTCAGGTCAGGGGATGTTCTGACGCAGGTCGGGAGGGAGTTCCAGGCTTTGAGAGCATTCGAACTAAATGCACGGTCTTCAAAGGATTTAAGGTTTGTAAGAGGTGTTTCTAGACTGTTGGATTCCGAAAAGCGGTTGATACGATGCTTGGCCTGATGGGGGAGTATGTCGGAGAGATAGGCTGGAGCCAAAGAATGAAGGGACCTAAAAGTGAGCGATAAACTTGGACACTCTTGGAGATCTGGCTTATTCCACTCGCGATGCAGAGTCTCTGACTGGTCGATGCTTATGCATCTCACATGCAGCCCCCTTTCCACGTCCTAGCTACTGAAAATGGCTCGCCGTTGCTCGTAGGCTGGCTCAGAGCTTGTGATGCTAACGTCTGCTATTTAAGCAGCTTCACTTGGGGTTTTCGGATAATCTTCTGCTCTAAGGCCTTATCCCGACAACGTTTAGAGGACTTCAGTTTCCCCAAAATCTTAATTATCGGTGCCATGCGAGTCCATCAAGTTATCTTTTTCATTGGAAATGGTTGGCAGCTGCTCGACGGCCGACCCAGAAAGAAAATAATACTAATAATATCACTGTAGACTAAATTAGACAAGCACACGGCTGCTTTTGTGTTCCTAGTTATATCGGTAGAGAGCCTTTGTAAGAAACTGACAAAAATGTCCTAATGCTTGCAGATTGCAAGCCGTAGAATGCTCAAGACTGTTTTGGTCGGCACCATTATATATGATGGTTCTTAATTATTTGTAAATAGTACAACAAGTTTAAAAAAGTTATTTATCTTTCTCGTGTAGCACCCGTTGTTGGCCAATATTGATTGTGATGGTCTTGCATTCTCTTTTGAGGCTTTTAACCTTTAAATGTGATTGCTTTACCTTTTCCTGTCAGTCTTTACAGAGTATCAGCTCTTAGCGGTTCATAAATTGATTAACTGAAATTGTCACCGTTACTATGGTGACAGTTTATAGACAGGTATATATAAGCTTGTGAGACTGCTTCAGAGTCGGCGGCAGAAGACAGATAATTCGTCGCCTCGGAATGAAATCGGAATGTGTGACGCACCCGGAAACCAGCCTGTCATTCGATCAAGTTGAACTCTTGTCCTAGCTCCTCCCTTCGTATTTCATCTATTTTCAGGCGTCTGACAAACTCAGATTCCAGGAAAGCTTTCTGGTGCTCCGTGTAAGCTAAACAGTACATATCTGCCATCCTCGTTTCAGCTGTCTCTGCTGCCTTTGGCGCAGCCGCTTGTAACCAATACGAGTGCTGGGTACGAATACGACCTGCAGCCAGTGAGAGCTGCTGTTTCGGTCACACTCTGCCCCATCCGGTCAGTTCAGCGCATAGCCGCCTCGGCGTTGTGGTGCTACCTGTGCTGGAAGTGCCTATCGCTTTCAACTTTTCCTTCATCACACTAGCTTGGGTAGCTAACAGGCCTTGCGGCTCCTGAACGGTCGGTAGTGCGAGCGAATGCAAGTGCCAGTTTAATCGTGCATTCTGTGGAGCGTGACTGTACGTGCCTAACTGCAGCAGAGAGTGACTATCTGAAATGGTGCATTTAGACCAGCCCGCGAGACACTGGTTCTCACGACACGAAAAGTGAGGCCACGCATGCTCACGAAAACACGTCAGAAGCGATTATTGGCATTTCAGCTTCTCGGTGGCTACACAGGTACTGCCAGCTGTCGACTGAGGAGGACGACATTTTCAATAGGGTCAAATGAAGGTGTCGGACAAATACAGCCTGTATTCACTGGTGGCAGGGTAATCATGATAACACTAGTACTGGAATTCATTTTATATAGACCATCTGATAACCCAACTTCTTTCAAGATGCTTTACATTTGCGGTGTGGAAGCGCGATCGAATAATTAATGTTAGCATGCTTACTGACAACAAGCCTTGCACGACTAAAATTGACACGCGAAAAATCAGCATCTACACGTGGTCAATGGCAGCATGCATAGTTTCAGATTACTACATTAAAAGCTACAGGACAAAAAAATGCAGCCTGCATTAAACTGAAAGCCTACAACACGTCTAGCAACGAAAGTGGCTAAAAGCCAGTATCAACGGCTAGAGGAACGAGACTAGGCACAATGCCCTGACATACCCAGTACTTCAAAGGCTCCTACCATGACCTTTGTCCATTCAAATAAACACTCTGTAGTCTCCCATTGAGCTAAGGCCTAAACCACGGTATGCATTGCCAGCGAGGCCCTGGCGAAATATGAAGCTCTCAGCCAGGAGTTGGTGATTGGTGTGATACTCGTGAATGGCACTTTACGAATCACCTCAATAAAACAAAATCGCAAGTGAGCGCTCTCTTTCTACCCTTTTTTATGAGAGCAGCTTTCTTTCAGTCTCAGGAGAGAGCCCAAGGTGCTTCCACAGCCACAGGAGGCTCCATCAATCTCTGGCTGAGGCTCTGGCATGCTTTCCTTCGCATTCGCACGAGCACTACTGACCTATGTCTGGTGTACCTTCTGCCGGCATCGTCCCAGTGCTGCCGCACCTGCTGCTGCTAGGGATTCCGAACAAGCCGTCCAACTACTACTACTGTGCAAGTCTTTGACGTCGTTCACCACCGAAGAAACGTCAATATCGACGTCACTGGATTCGTTGAGGTCTTGAGTAATCTGGTAGGTGCCATTCCTGCTGGCACCAACGGTGGGATCACACGTCGTAGGACCGGTAGCCAAGGTTGCTCCGGGCGCCGTCGGAGGTACTCCCTATTCAGATAATGTCGTCTTTGGCTGGCCCACTCCATATCCCGTCGTGGGTAGGCAGGCTTTGTTCCCGCTCGCTCTGCCCGTCGGGAACAGTGACTGCTGCTGCACCATCTGCAGCTGGTCGCCGCTCGACACGAGGAAGCAAGCTTTCTATGGGAGGCAAGCCCATTAACTGCCTATTGCAGCCGCCACCACTGCTATCACGGCCGCTGGTGCCGTCAACTGATGCCTATACACTAAATTTGGTACCTAATTCGTCTATCGGAAAAAGCATCCTATCAGCTGAGGGTTCCAATAGCTCACAACACAGGATGCTAGTAAAGGAAATGAATTAACTAAACTTGCTGCATGAACTGATACCTTATGGATGGTTTTCTCGTTGAAACGAAGTTTTGCCGGCTTAGTCAGAATTAGCCCACGTTCAGCTGCCAAGCGTCCACAGATCTTGAATCGCCAACAGAATTGCGAGCGGATGCGGCTCATGAATTATATAGCCACCTGGATATGACGCATGGAAACCGAGAGCCTCTAGAGAGAGATTGAGTTCTCTTAGGGCGCTTTGTAAAATGCACTATTATTATTGTTATTAATTCAAGTAAGCCCGACCATTGCTGATTGGACAATTTCTGCATCCATCCGGGTGACCTGCTAAATTGCTCGGTGTAGCAGTCAGCTATTGGCTCAGCGACACGTCCAACAGCTTGCCAGTTGCCCGCGCGGCTCACCTCAATCCAAGAATCTTGCTAATGCGACCGTCTTGTTTGTCTGATTTCGAATAGCTGCACAATGCTGCCATAGAGCAAGTGCAGCATCAACCACATCCTGCTAGACCGATTTGTTTTTCGTGGGATGGTCAGCGGTTAGTTAGGTCAATACAAAAGGAACCACAATTTGAAGTCCATATAGATAGCTGCGATTACTGTCAAATTCCTACTGTGTTGTACCCACAACCGATGCAGGTCCATTGTAAGATTTATGGATTGGCTTATAGTTCCAGGACGACCGGCAAGATGTCGGGCGTGGGCGGAACATTAAAAGTCGAATAAGTGGAGTTAGTAGCACGATAGAGAGTGGACACACGAACGCTCTTGTCCGTTGAAGAGAAAATGAGCTCTCAAGGTTCCTAGATGTTCGATTAGCTGCAGTGCCACTTCACTTCTCTGAGCTGCACAGTAGTTTTGAGAAGGTATTTTAAAGCACCTTCAGTATGATTGCATATCATAATATCGTGTAACCTGCTACTCAAGCATACCGTGGGAAAGAAGCTGACCGAAAAAATACACGTGTATCGTGTAGATGTTACATGGATTGCTTCTTTGCTCTACAATCGAGGCGGAATTTTGGGACTTCCTGTTACACTCCAGTCACTTTCGCTGAAAAAGCGTTCAAGCATGGTGGTTGATTTATTACCGCTAGACTTCCCATATAGCCCAACATTTGTGTGTAACTCAAGGGAGACTTTCAGAGCCCATTTACAGCCTAACCGCCGTTCGATGCACGTTTGGTTTCAATCGCAATTAATGTCATGCAACAAAGGTAATGTGGTAAGCCTAGCAGAGTAATGATAGCAGTTGAGGTAGTTCCTAATGAGGAATATGCAGTTCAGGATGGCTGGAAATGAGGTTCCATAATTAGCCGCAAGACAATATTTGTCGAGGCACAATAATCTTGGAAGTAAGTTGCATAATCTCGGACCTCCAGACCAAAAGCTACTGACACCAACAGTGTGCATTGGAAGATTGGAAAAGCTAACCTATTGTCCTTAAAACAATGGATGACTACAGAAGGCGGAAATATTTTCAGTTGTCAGCTAGGTATGCCGGTGCCAACCTGTGAGGAACTTTTTGATACAGCTTGAGGACTTTTCTCTTTGTCAGTTTTACGATCTAGCAGCTCTCATAACTCATTTCTCAAAGCACGAGTATTGTCAAACCTGTAGGATTTGCAGGCCAGCGCCTTTGCCATGTTAATAGCTGGCAGCGGTGGCCTAAGGGCTTTTTCAGTAGCCCATTATAAAGGAATTACAATAATCTCAATGAAGCAGCACTGACAGGCTGCTGAAATATTTCAATGGATGCAAACTGGTGAGCTAAGGGCGACCCCAAAATACCAGGTAACACTTCGCTCCTTCACATAAAGCTGAGATGCTGCACTTGTTCTAGCCACCTTCCGCATTGTTTCGTTATTAAAAGTATTTTAGCAAAGCCATAAATTCATCTTTTAACACTGGCGACGGCGGATTTAGCCATGGAGGTTCAAGACTGTGGAACTCACTTCAAAAGTACTTAGCTTAGGGTAACCACCTTCCTGCTCCCAAATACGTTATGCGGTTTCCAGTCATTCTTATCTGCTATTATAATGGCACTTACTACCTCAAACGCTCTGCTGACTCAGCTGTGCTTCTATGTTTTTTTTCAGGTTCCAAGGATTAAGCCTTGCAGCTGCTCGAATGCATGGCCTTAGCCGCTCTGGCTTCTAATAGGCAATGCAAAAGTTTCTTAGGTGATGCTGACACAGCCTACGTGGCTTTGAGGATTCGCCGACGGACAGGCAAACCTTTTTCACACTGAAAAAGTATGTCTTAACGATGTGCCAAGCGTGGCGATACAAAATAGTAGTCATGATTTTCGTCAAAACTACTATCACTTTTTTACATACAACAGCTAGTCATGTAAAACATTGCAGTCACAGCTAATCAAAACTACGACTAAATGCAGTAAAGGAAACACGACAAATTCAAGGATTGATGAGGCTGAAGTGTATTAGAAATGCAAACACACGTTATTCAAGCAGTAGCTGAGCGGCCAGCCAAATTTGAATACTGTGCCCTGTAGTTGTGGTTTTTTGGTCTATTGCAGGTGTATACTTTCATCCGTTTATGAGTTATATGGCATTATGACTGCATGGTATAATTTTTACCAGTGTCAGTCACTGCCCGGACAAGAGCAGGTAGTGGGAAACACAACGGAAAGGAAAACGGCTGCCTGGTGGAAAGCTGCCAACATTCACGGGAGTGGTATGTCAACGATCACATTGCTCGTACTCGTGTTCTTACGTTCTTGCTATCATTCACCAGCTTTGAAACATACCATATTAATTTCTACTTTTTTCCGCGTCTCTACAAATTGCCCAACGAGGTTTAATGAATAATAAATAAATATAATTCTTTTATATAGCACCCAAAGAGAACTTAACCTCTATTCAGGCGCTTCACATATGCCTCGGGGCTCGAGCCCACGTCCTCAGTCAGACCTAGGTCGGGCGACCACCTTAACCGCTAGACCAAACCGGCGTCTGTTGAAAGGCGTGGTTCCGTGAAAAATGAAAATATTATGGAGGCAAAAGGGAATTGAATAATTTTAAAATTTCTTAAATAGATCACTTAGTTCAATAAATAAATGTATCTTGAATTAATCATTCAGTCCCGTCTTAGGATATATATGACTGAAACACCGGTTTGAAGTCGAATCTTCATAAGTAAAAAGTCGCAAAGGGTTCGTTGTAATACGATATGTTCAGTCACTATGCTGTTTGGGCACTTTGCACACGAGCTGGCGGCGTTGCTGATCATGCCAATTAATTAAAGCGGTCGCTTTGGCTTAAGTCATAGCACTGTGGAAAGCCTTTGTTGGCGTGGCACAGCAAAAATGTCGCCCGCTCTAGCCGCACCAGGGCGTGATTGCACATCACTTTTGCTGTGTCGTCCTACCCTCTGATTAGGTTGAGGTATTGGTGAATGGCCACACGTTCACGTAATCTTTTCCAAACGGGGCTATTCTCCATCTCTCCGAGCCGTGAGCTGATGTGATATCACCTACAGTGCCTGTTTTTACATTTTACATTGAGAGAATAGCCTGGCGACCTTATTCCTTACATTTCGTACCTGCGAGACTCAGCAGCTTTTCTTGCCACCGGGGCACACGGCACCTCGTATGCCGATGCCAGGTGAACCTACTGAGCACCAAGCCGAAGCCGATCTAGCAGGTTGGGGTCGTCGTTGTAATCCTCGTTATGTTTGCAGTAAAACCCTCTCCATAAGCGACCATATTTCTGAAAAAGTTTTAACCCTCTCGATTTAACCTTCACTTGGATAAAGTCGGTAAACTTTGCAATAAAGATGCAGCCCCAATAGGTTTCTCCTTCTTTCTTCTATCTCGGGGATATTTAAACCACCAACAATTGTATGACGCTTTCTATGCAGCATGGGTAAAGTGTCTAGAAGCAGGTTGTAAAGTGTCTAGATAGAGTTCTCTGAGGGCGCTGTATCAAGTGCATTATTACCATTAATATTATTCAGTTCTCTTATGGCACTATACGAATGAATTAATATTATCACTGTACATTCACACGGTTATCACAGAAGGGACTTTAATTTCTACTAAAGTGGGTGGCATGGAAGAAGCAGCTCCTTATTACTGGGCAGAATTTGTGGTGATTGCATGGAATAGGAGCTGCCTAAGTGATATGTACAATTTACGAAATACAAAGATAAATCCTTCTTTGCAAGCTGACTTTAATCATACCATTGATGTCTTATTTATTGTGTAGATAAATTCTTAGCAGAATATTCTCAAGCGGACTAAGCGGTTTTACTTAGCATTAAGAAAACTCGTTATGGCGGTTTATTACGGTCACGACGGAAAAGAGATCGGGTATAACTATGGGTAACATCTCGGCAGAGTGGGACGTACTGAAAGATGACAAAATCCGGACCGGTTGGAGCTTGCAGTTTTTTAACTAGGATAGGGAGGTAAATAGTGGGGAAAGCAGTTGATAGATAAGGCTGAGTTATGCTAGCAGTATTACGATAATTCTTGCAACTTTGAATACTTTTTTGTACATTAGAGTGCATATAAGAAAGGTTGTGTTGAATAACTTCAAATAGAACGTTTCCGGCAGTTTAATACCAGTTGATATCAGCTAAATCTGCTTATCCTCAATCTTTTCGAGACTATTGGATACAATAGAATGTTGGCTTTTGGGAAATACCTTGATTTGATCTCTTAACGGTGTCCAAATATTTTAATCATTAATTAAAACTTGGCCACTTTGACAGAATTGGCAAAAACTAGCCATCTTGTAATCATTGCAGACTAGGGTGATGGCTGCATCGGTCAATCAAGACCACGAAGGCGGGTGTATATGGTCTGAAGAAAGGTAATTGTTCTTTAACCAAATGAGAAAGCCATACCATAGATAACAGCCTTACTAAAGTAAGTTCAGGAGTTGTGACTCTTGATTTGCTCTAGTCAAAGTAGGTTTTGTGAATGCCTTAACGTGAGGAAACGTTTAGCCACAAAGGGATACAAATTATTGGCTGATCAGTTTCAAGCTAATAATAATAATAATAATATTGCACTTGATAAAGCGCCCTCAGAGAACTTAATCTCTTTCTAGGCGCTTTACATTTGCTGCAAAGTGATACGCAATAGAATAGTAAGTAAAATCATGCTTGAAAAACAAACAAAATGAATAACATGGTTAGGGGTTACATGCACTGGGTCAGCATGCAAATGTGGTTAGTGGCAGCATGAACAGTGTCAGCACGCATAAGCACATTGAGGACGAATCACAAGGACCCACTAAATGCTGTCCTAAATAGGTATGTTTTTAAGTTTCTTTTAAATGTGGTCAGGTCAGGGGATGTTCTGATGCAGGTCGGGAGGGAGTTCCAGGCTGTGGGAGCATACGAGCTAAATGCACGGTCTCCAAAGGATTTAAGGTTTGTACGAGGTATTTCTAGACTGTTGGATTCCGAAAAGCGAGTGGTACGATGCTTTGCCTGATGGGGTAGTATATCTGAAAGATAGGCTGGAGCCATAGAATGAAGAGACCTAAAAGTGAGCGACAAAACCTTGAAGTCAATCCGTTGCTTGACTGGTAACCAGTGCAGGTCGGCGAGAAGTGGAGTAATGTGGCAACTGCGACGCTCACGACAGACAAGCCTAGCTGCAGAGTTTTGCACCAGCTGCAATCGCCTGATCGCACATGCTGGTAGGCCAGTAAGCAGTGAGTTGCAGAAGTCGAGACGAGATGTCACGAATGCATGGACCAACTTGGACGTGGTATCCTTATCTAAACAAGCCCTAATTTTAGCTAGAAATATTTACTGTCAGACATTGAACAATTAGACGTTTCCTAAATTAGCTTTTGGTCTGAAATGAATATCTACAATTTTAGAGTTGAAAAAACATACCTAACTTCCGTGTCTTGAGTTTCGAGGGCATTTTTTGGTGAAAGGTATAAGTGCACGAACTGGCTTGCTCTTGTGGTTTTGGTAGACAGACCATCATCCCCCCCAGTTACCATTATTTTGAAAGAATTTGTTGGAAAATGTTTACAAAGGAGTTGCTGTCGTTCATGAATTACTAGGCTAGAAGACAAGTCTTCGGCAACAAGCATAGTTTCAACTAGTTCATATCAGATCCAAACTAAAGACATTGCCTATTAGAGTTAAGGTATTGCAACAGATGTGTGGCCATCTGTGCTGGTTTTTTTTATATTAGAAGCCTTTCTCACGGAAATAATTACGTCCATATAGCCATTGTTGCTTGCTGCAGTCTTGAACGTAAACATTCATCTGTAGCATAACTTAATACCTCTCATTTCCTAAGTGCGTGCAGAATGTTGATGTGGCTAAATATATAAGTCGTACAACCTACGTCGGTTGCATTGCAGTGGATCCCGTAATCAAAACTAATTTCTGTTAAATTGACCTTGCTCCATGCGTCCTAAAAAACTGACTATCACTTCTATGCTAATGACACTCGGTTGTACTTTTCCTTCTTTCCCTCCAAGCCTTAGAGCCCGTTGAATTTTTTCAGCTCCCAGGCTGCATGTATTCATGACATCCGTACATGGAGGGCAGCAAAATTTCTAAACTTAAATGACGCTAAATCCAACTTACTAGCACCAGGCAAACTAAGTGTGCTTCAGAAAGTGAAAAGTCTGATGCTCAAAATCGGCTCTGCTAGCACATTTCCTGTAAAATATTCGCGAAACAAAAATGTCATAATTCACAAGTGACCTTTCGTTAGATGACCTCATCGGCTGAAAAATCAAGTCTGCCTACTTTCACCTGCATTACATTGCTACAGTTCTACTTGCTTAGACAGGGATACCACAGTTAGGTTGGTCCATGCAGCTGTTAATTCTCGTCTTGACGTTTGTAACTCGCTGCTTCCTGGCCTAACGGCATGTGAAGCGTTTACTGCTGGTGCGATACTATGCGTTGTGTTCGCATAGCCAGCTTTTTTGACTTGGTTTGCATAGCCAGCTATTTTGGTTAGCAATGCGTTTCATAATTAGTGGGTAACTTATGAAAACGTACTGGCACAATGTATTTAAGAATTAACTTTTAAAATTTTAACATATTACGACTTTGTCAAGCAGTGGACTAAAACTGTAATTGAGCAATGTGGTTGAGCGAGAACCTTTAGTGTTGATAAGAATACCTAATTTACTACATGAGTGCTGTCTTTATATGTGTTTGATATAAAATTATTTTGTTTCATACCAAGCGTTACTGAAAGATACTTGTCTTTAGTTGCAAGATTCTTTTAGTGAATTTTCTAGCCAATTTGTTGATTGTTTCTGAAAATGTTATAACGTATCAACTAATACATCATAAGCCGAAATTACCCATGACCTCGTTAAGGAGTGTAACCTCATGACTATCAATAAATATTTCCCGTCTGGTAAAGGGCTCAAATCCTCAAATGTAAGCCTATATTCTTCATCAGGATGTATAATACAGTTCAGGTGTGAACGTCTGTCTCTTTCACCGAAAAAGCTTTAATGACTACGGCTTGATGTGTAATAATTATCTTGGGCTGACCTACAAGGCCCTCTGCAGCTCGGCTCATCCATATCTAACCCAACTGATGTACCGGTGTCAGCCTCCTGTTGTGTCTATATTGTATATATGTACAGTCCCTTCCTTGTGTCTTTCCTCACCTTGAGGATTATTGGAAACTAAAGCTACTAATCTGCGGGTAGTGTAACTTGCTTTTGCTATCTTAAACAACTAAATATATCCTGCGTCTACTGAATAATAATAATAATGATGCACTTGATAAAGCGCCCTCAGTGAACTCTGTCTTTTTCTAGGTGCTTTACATTTGCAGCAAAGGGAAATGCAATTGAATCGTGAGTAATATCGTGCTAGATTAACAAACACTAAGAATAACATGGTAAGGGGTGATATGCACAGGGTCAGCTTGCAAATGTGGTTAGTGGCAGCATGCACAGTGTCAGCATGCAAAAGCACATGAAAGACGAATTACAAGGACCCATTAAATGCTGTCCTAAATTAGTGTTTTGAAGTTCTTTTTAAATGTGGTCAAGTTGGGGGATGTTCTGACGCAAGTCAGGAGGGAGTTCCAGGCTTTGGGAGCATACGAACCAAATAAACAGTTACCAAAGGATTTGAGGTTTCTACGAGATATTGGTAGACTGTTGTATTCCGAAAAGCAGATCTTACCATGCTTGGCCTGGTGGGGTAGTAGATCTGAGAGATAGACTGGAGCAAAAGAATGAAGGGAAATGAACGTGAGCGACAAAACCTTATAGTCGATCCGTTGCTTGACTGGTAGCGAGTGCAGGTTGGCGAGAACTGGTGTGACGTGGCAAATGTGACGCTCGCGGCGGACAAGTCTAACTGCAGAGCTTTGCACTAGCTGCAACCGCCTAATCGCATATGCTGATAGGCCAGTAAGTCGTGAGTTGAAGAAGTCGAGGCGGGATCTCAGGAATGCATGGACCACCTTAGGTGTGGTATCATTTTCTAAACAAGCCCGAGTTTTAGCAATGTTATGAAGCTGAAAATAGGCAGATTTGACTAGGGAGCTGATGTGGTCGTTTAACGAGAGGTCCCTATGGATCATGACACCTAGATTTCGAGCTTATTCAGCACGAGATATTGTTGCAGAGCCAATTATGAGCGTGAGCCTTTCTAATTTCTAAATCACACTGAATTTTCTTATAACTAGCAAAGTTAGTTTTATCTTCGTTTAGTTTGAGAAAGTTTGCTGCCATCCATATAGGGAGGTCATCAATACATGCAGTAAGTGTGCTAAGAAAATTTGAGGTGCTCGTCGGCTAGAAGCAATCAAAGCAAATGTACCACTGAGTGTCATCCTTATAGAAGTGATAACCTAGATTGTGCTTGGCAATCACATCAGCATGAGTGAGAGTATAAGCCGTGAAAAGAACCAGACCTAGCATGGAGCCCTGAGGTACCCTATATTTCAGAGGTCCTCGGATGATCTTTGTCCACTCACGTCAATTCACTGTAGTCTACCACTGAGATAGGACCTGAAACTTTGCAGAGCAGTGCCAGTGATGCCCAGCTGAGATTAAAGGCGCTCCAGAAGAACTTTGAGATCGATAGTATCAAAAGCTGCCGAAAGATCGAGCAAAACAAGTAGAGGCATTCTACCCACGTCTGCACTCCTAAGTAGGTCATTGTATACCCTAAGCAATGCGGACTCTGTGGAGTGACTAGCTAAAAACCTTGTGTTAAAACCTTGTGATAAAAAGTTCTCAGTCATTCAAGCAGAACTTCGTGATCAATGGTGTCGAAGGCAGCAGACAGATCTAGAAGAGCTAGGGCAGTGACATTCCCGTCGTCGTTGCCACGTAGAATGTCATTCTTAACACGGAGGTGAGCAGTTTCGGTAGAGTGCTGCCTCTTGAAACCCGATTGAAATGTTTCTGACATATAATTATTTTCAATATGTTCAACTAGCTGCTTAGCAACAATTTTTTCAAGAATCTTTGATAAGAATGGAAGAAGGGCAACTGAACGATAGTTTGCTAGGACCTCTATGTCTAAACCAGGCTTTTTAAGAATAGGTCTAACGATTGCCGATTTGAAGGACTTGGGGACGATCCCTTTTCCCAAAGAAGCATTAACCATCTTGGTTATGGCAGGGCTAAGTTGGTCTGCAAGTGAAGACCACAGAGATGAAGGTCTAGGGTCTTCAGTAGACGAGCTCTTTTTGCTAGACCTTATTAAGGCAGCCACATCACAGGCAGAAACATCAGAGAATCTTTTAAGAAAGGTCACAGGTTGAGGAACGGCGATTGCTTTGGTCGGAGGTGGCTTAATAGAGGCACGAATGTGCTCAATTTTTTCAGTAAAAAATGCTGAAAACTTTTCGGCTGTGCCCATGATATCTGGGGAGTCAGACCTGACAGCATTGGCCAGTAAATGATTTACTGTCTTATAAATCTGTTTAGTGTCTGACTGGCAGGAATTCAGTTTTCTAACGAAAAAAGAAGCCCTGGATTTTTTAAGCTTGCGTGCGCATACACGAATGAAGTCTTTAAAATTGACTAGGTCTGCCTCAGACCCCGATTTCTTTAAACGACGTTCCAGCCTGCGCTTAACACGGCGCATCTTCAGAAGTTTTTGGTAAATGGAAAGCAATTTCGACGACTTTGAACACGAATAGAGCGAACGGGAGCATGCTTTTCAAGAGCACTCCTGAGTGTCATGTTCATCGTATCAGTGAGGGTATCGAGGCTGCCGGTCGAGTCTGAATGCAGATCAAGAAGTCTTGCATCACAAAGAGATTTCAAAAACTTGTACATGTCAATGCTTTGTAAGTAACGTCGTTTGGCAAATTCGACATTGCCCTGCACGTACGAGGGAGCAGAAACAGTAAACGAGACCAAACAATGATCTGAGAGTGTCAGTGGGCACAACACAAAGTCAGTGGGGAGGACATCCTTAGTGATCACGAGATCTAGAATGTGGCCACCGACCTGGGTGCTATCATTAACGTGTTGGGCCAAACCAAGATTCTCCAGGCAGTCAAGAAATGAGCGGACCTGGCTGTTGCTAGGGTTGTCAACGTGAATATTGAAGTCTCCTACAATCAGTAGCGGCCTGTCACACACAAATATTTTAGCGAGGAACTCCAAAAATTCCTCTATAAACAAGTTTAGACAGCCAGAAGGAGGCCGATATATCACAACGATGAGAGGCATTGTCTTTGATAAAGACCTGATAGCAACCGATTCAAACGATGACCCATGCGAGAAACTGTACATTTTATAGCCAAGCGATTCGCGAACAACCATTGCAACCCCGCAACCAACCTTGTCAGAACGCATGGACTGATAGAATGAGAACCCGGGTGGGGTGGTCTCGGAAATACAGCTACTGGATCAAGGCGTCATCCAGGTTTCGGTAAGCAGAAATGCATCTAGCTTCTCCTGGACCACCTGATCGTGGATAAGTAACCCCTTGGTTTTTAGCGAGCGGGCATTTAGTAGGCGGAATTTAAGAGGCTGTCCAACAACTGGGCGATGGCGATGAAGTGGCTCGTATTCTCTACCGTTTGCGTCCGGCCTAGCGGAAGCTGGCTCTTCGAATTTGAATTGGACCTTGGTAACGGCCGTGGGTCGACGTTTCACAACTTGCTGGGCTACAGCGGGTGGGCTACTACGGCAACAAGTACTATTTAGCGCTTTAAACTTACGAGTCGTAGGTCTGATAGCCGAGCTGTTGATGGGGCGAACGCAGGATGCAGGTAGGTTCTCACTGACCCGCCGGAGAAGGCCTGCCGGTAGGTATCGACTAATGGCGACATCGCATCTTATGCTAAGCAGGTCCTGTTTTGTGTAGCATATCCGAGGACAGCTCATAAATAGTCACAGCGAAGATAGCAGCGGAATACCCGAAGGTATTACGGAGAAATCAAGTAAAGGTCCACACCACGCTAGGAGTCACCCGACGTCGCTCTTTAGCGCGGGGAGGAATCACTAAAAAGTCAGTAATATTACCATTATGATTGCTACTTGGAAACCGCCAGTCTGATATTCGTATTTCTGTGTGCGGGAACACATTTTTAGTGCATCATTGCACTAGTGGGTTGTTCTATTTTCCGAGTTACCAGCGGCGTGGTCTCGCCACTTATCATGCTCTTCCGGGTCGCAATGCCTGCCGGCGACTTGTTACTTTTATGAAATGTAAGGTAATTTATCTCCATATGTGACTCCACAAAGTGGTAAAGACCAGGTGTGTGTTATGCAGGAGAGTTTTGTATAGCCTACTCACAGCCTCAGCTGCTTTAGGTAGGCATTCGGTAGCCAACAGTTTTCGCCTCACCCAACTAAGAGTAAGTGGAAAGCACAGCAGGGTCAGGAGAGCAGTTGATTTTGTGAGTTCCATGAAAGTAGCAGCTCATGACCGCTGAAAAGAATGAGCCATAGTCGGCGGTAGCAGAGTAGTTGTCGTTGCCTAAGAGTTGAGGAATCAAGCTCCACAGTCGAAGACCGGCTTCTGTCGCCAACGGTCTATAAGCAGAGGAATGGAGCAGCTACTTTATCGTCTACACAGGACCTGAGCGTGCGGAAAGACTGAAACTAACTGATGCAGCAGTTCAGCTAGGTACGACAGAGCCAAGCCGTGGCTGGCTTTGTGGGTCAGACTACGAACTTTCCACTGAGTCCGTTGCTCATCCGGCGTCTATCCTAGCTCTTTTAGCTAAGGAGACACGGCCTCAAACCTCTGGCACTTGAAGACTAGCCTTGCAGCCATATTCATAATTAGCTGTAGTGGCCTAATAGCTTTCTTTGGTAGCCCAGCCAAAAGGGAATCACAATAGTCAAGCCGAGACATAACAAAGGAACTAGTATTTTGTTTTCAAGCAACTGTGGGAGACAGCTCCTGATCTTGGATAGGAATCGGACAGGTTGGCTAGCTGTACAGGCAGTCTTCTAAATGAAGCTTGTAAAATTGAAGCATTTGCCGTAAAGGACCCCTACATTTCGAGCGCGTGGTGATGGTCGCACCATATTATCACCTCCTAGAAGAGCAAAGCCTTTCAATCCAGCCACACGCTTAGGGTGACCTATGGCAGCAGTTTGGTTTTATCATCATTTAATTTCAGAAAGTTTTCCGACATCCAGGATCGAACATCGGCAAGGCAAGCATTCCGTTTCTCAGTTGCTGCAGCAGATTCCACTGGTTTGAATGGCAAACACAACTGAGTATCCTCAGCATAAAAGTGATCTCCTCTATTCAATTAGCCTTAATGACTTTTCTCGGAGGTTGTGTATAAATGAAGAACAGCAAAGGAATGAGTATAGACCTTGAGGAACTCCACAGGTGACCCTTCTCTCGGATGAGATCAAACCCCCACACGACGTAGATTGAACATGATCAGACAAGTACGATTTAAACTATGCCAGTGCTTTGTCTTTCAAACCGATCGTTGTTCCTACTCGTTCAAGCAGAACATCGTAAACAATGTTGTCGAAGGCAGCAGACAGGTCATGCAGAGCTAGGGCAGTGACATTTCCGTCGTCATCTCACGTAGAATGCCATTCTTTACAGGAAGGAGAGCAGTTTCAGTGGAGGGCTTCTTCTTAAACTATGATTTAAATGCTTCTGACATTTCATTCTTTTCAACATGTTCAACTAGCTGATCAGCAACCATTTGTTAAGAAATTTTGACAACAAAAGAAGAACGGAAACTTTGCGACAGTTTACCATGAGCTCTGTAGCTAATCTTGGCTTTTGAGGAATAGGTTGAACAATAGCTGTTGAAGAACAAAGGGACGACCCCTTTTCCCAGAGACTCATTGCCAATCTTGGTTATTGCTGGACTAACTTTGTCTGCTAGTGAAGACCACAGAGACGTTGTCATAGGGTCTTCAACAGACGAGCTCTTTTTGCTAGACCTTATTAAGGTAGCCACATCGCACGTAGAAACCACGGAGAACATTATAAGGAAGGTCACAGGATGTAGAACCGCGATTGCTTTAGTCGATGGGGGCATTATGGGGTAACTAATGTGCACAATTTTGTTTAGTAAAGAAGGCCGAAAACTTCTCGGCTGAGCCCTTTATATCTGGGGATTCAGGTCTCACAGCATCGGCCAGTAAATAGTTAACTGTCTTACAAATCTTTTTACGGTCCAACTGGCAGGAATTCGGTCTGGCAGGAATTGGACGAAAAAAGAAGCCCTGATTGTTTTAAGCTTTTGGGTGTCAACTGGAAGGAAGTCTTTAAAATTGACTAGGTCTGCATCAGACCCCGATTTCTTGAAACGAAGTTCAAGCCTATGCTTTACCCGGTGCATCTTTCGAAGTTATTTTTTAAATTGAAAGGAATCTCCACAACATTAAAAACGGATGAAATGATCGGGAGCATGCTCGCCAAGACCACTACTGAGTGCCATGTTCATCGCATGAGTGAGGGTATCGAGGCTGCCGGTCGAGTCTGAATGCAGATCAAGAAGACCGGCATCAAAAACAGATTTCAAAAACTTGTCCATGTCAACGCTTTGTAAGCTACGTTGTTTGACAAGTTCGACACTACTCTGTTCGTTCAAGGGAGCAGTAACAGTAAACGCGACCGAACAATGATCTGAGAGGGTCAGTGGGCACACCACAAGGTCGCTGGGGAGGTCATCCTTAGTGAATACGAGATCTAGAATGTGGCCACCGACGTGGGTGGTATGATTAAGGTGTCGGACCAAACCAAAATTTTCTAGACAGTCAAGAATTGAGCAGACATGGCTGTTGCTAGGGTTGTCAATGTGAATAGGGAAGTCTCCTAAAATACTTAACAACCTTTGACGCAAATTTCTTTAGTAAGGAACACCTAAAACTCCTCTATAAACAATTTTAGAATGCCATAGGATGCCGGTATATCCCAACAGTGAGAGGCATTGTCGTTTATTAAGACCTGATTGCAACCGATTCAAGCAATAGCCCACGCAAAACACTGCATATCTTATAGCCAAAGGATTCGCGAACAATAAAATGCTTACAAATGGTGCAAAGTAGGTATCTAGGCTTTCCCTTCACGAACGTAACTGCCACGTTATACCACTTCTTTCCAAAATGATCTGCCTCCCTATCAAACATCAAGTCGATTTCCAGTTCCTGTCACTCAGTAGTACGTCTGTATATTTTCTTACTCTTGTAAGCCTTCCTGAAATAATCTTTTCCATAGCTGTCATCGGGAATACCATTATCTCTTTAATCAGGCTAATTATATTTGCCTCAAACTAAACTAGGATCCTTTGGATATCGTGGCATCAGCCCAAATAATATTTTTTTAATATAGCGCCTTCGGAGAAATCAACCTCTTTCTAGGCACTTCAAATTTGCTGTAAAGGAATGCTTACCTTGCCGGCATGAGATTCTGAATTTCGGAAAACTTATTGAAATTAAACGACAAAAATGCAAACTGCTGCCGATGGGAGACATTATGCGTGTGGCTGGATTAGAAAGTTTTGCTGTTTTAACAACTGGCGTTGTTTTACCTCCAGGAAGTGATCGACACTTAGTTGCCGTTTACGACAGCACCCTAAATTTTAGAAGCTTGATTCAAAGACTGCTATTACAGCTAGCTATCACGTAAGATGCCTATCCAAGGCTAGGAGCAGTCTTACACAATAGCGTGCTACAATTTAACTAGTTCCTTACTTCTGTTCAGCTCGATTGTGTAACTCCCTTTTGGCTGGGCTACTAAAGAAAGCATCTAGGCCACTGCAGCTAGCTATGAATATGGCTGAAAGGTTAGTCTACAAATTCCAGAGGTTTGAGCACGTGTCTCCTTTGCAAAAAGACCTACAGTGGATGCCGGTTGATCAATAGATACAGAGCAAAGCTCGTAGACTCACTCACAAGGCTCGCCACGGCTTGGCTCTTTCGTACCTAGCCCAGCTGCTTCACAAGTTTCGGTCTCTTCGCATCATCAGTTGATGTATGAAAGATCAATTAGATGTTTCTTTCCTTCCATAAAGATCTTTAGCGACAGAAGCTTTTACTTTGCAAGCTGTAGATAGAGTGACTTGCTTCCACAATTTTCTATACAAAGACAACTACTCTACTGCTGCCGACAATTCCTCATCCTTTCCAGCTATCCTGGGTTGCTACTTTCATACTACTCACGGCATCAATTGCTCACCTGATTCAGCTATGCTTCCCACTTTCTCTTTTTTGCGAGAAGTAGCCTGTTGGCTACTAAATGCGTACCGAAATCCACTTAGGCTGTGAGTGGGCTATACAGAACTGTCGTGCCTAGCATCCACAAAGTATATATGGCTTCGCGGAGTTACTCAAGTTGACACATTACATTATAGTAAAAGAAGAATGATGGAATGGTTAGTGAAATCCTCCCACAGGGAAAAAAGTTTAACACAGTTAGGGGTGACGTGCATAAGGTAAGCCTGCAATTGTGGTTAGTGGCAGCATGCACAGTGTCGGCACGCATAAGCACAAAAAAATGAATCACTAGGATGGACTCAATGCTGTCATAAATTGATATTTTTAGTTACTCTGATATGGGCAAGTCAGGACATGTCGTGACGCAAGTCGGGAGCGAGTCCCAGGCTACGGGAGCATTCTAACTCTAAGCACAGTCTATAAAGGATTTGAGATTTGAACGAGGTATGGGTATACAGTTGGTTTTGAAAAGCGGATGGTACGATGCTTGGCTTAGTGCAGGAGATTCGTAATCTTGAGCCAAAGAACGAAAGGACCTAAACGTGAATGCCAAAACCTTAAAGTCGATGTGTCGCTTAACTGGAAGCGAGTGCATATCAAGGGGAAGTGGTGTGATATGGCAACTGTGATGCTCACAACAGACATAGGTAGCTTCAGAGTTTGACACCAGCTATACTGCCTGAATGCACAGGCTGGCAGACAAGCAAGCAGTGAGTTACAGAACTCAAGATGAGGTGTGAACGCATGAACCAATTTAGATGAGGTATCTCTGTCTAAAAAAACCCAAATGCTTGCAATGTTAATTATGTAAAAATATTTCGACATGACTGCGAAGCTTATGTTGTCGTTTCATGAAAGATCAATTTATGACATAAAACCTAAACCCCACTGCATAAAAAACCTGGAACTCATTTCAAATAATTATTACGATGAACTCTTGGTCAAAGGTTAAGGGTAAATGTCAAAAACTAAGAACATTGGTCCAAAAATCGAGTGTTCATTTGTGATACCTTTCACATGACACAAGTAAAAATAGGATCGAAGGTTTTAACGACTTTTGCATAAATAAAACAATAGTTATGAGTTGTACCTAACCCGGAAGCAAGTTAGGAGCAAGATGACTAAAAATTACAAATTTATCGATGCCTTTACTTTATCTGACGTTAATTCCAACAAGTTAAACCTTAGGTAAATCCTTATGCACGCTTGTGTCTTTTAAACGGCTTCCATTACAGTGTAGCTGGAGACTTGTAAATTTCATAACTTTGTCAGAACATCAAAGATCAAAGTCACATCGGCCTGACTCAAATCTTTTAGCTATACCTCATATGAAGCTCAACATCTTTCGAGATCATGCCTTTAGTCCCTATGCTCATAAAGCCTGGAAATACCTCTAGGCTGAAGTCACGCTGTCCCTTAGCATGACAACATTTAAAAATAAGCTCAAAACACAAATGCTTATTCGGGCATTGAGTGCGTTCTTACGGTACATCTTACGTGCACTTATGCACTGCGAAACTGTTCCTGCTAATGCTAACCAGATTGGCATGTTGACCCTGTGCATATAACATCTAACAATGTTATGTCTGATGACATGGTGAATGTTACCATAAACCATTTGGAAAGAATTTCTCACACAATCTGCAAACTGCCTATAAAAATTCAGCAAATACAGCAAGTGATATATCCAACTTATGTAGGTGTTTTATTATTAATTATTTTTAATTGATTAATTAATAAATCAATTAATTTTGAACTTGGCGTTTCCTCAGATTGTACATTACTATAGGAATTAATTTCTCATTTTTGTCACTTAAGTGTTGCTATAAACGTCGTGAAACGTCCTTCGAGCTTTATTTTCTGCAATCGTGGACATGCATACATTAAATTTCCACGCTTGCAATAGTTACCCAATCGAAATAAGAAATAACAAAAACGATACAGAATTATAGCAGAAATTGCATTTCAAATATAACGTAGATTCATGAAGTATTGGCTGAGTTGTGGAATATACAAAGCACCTAGCTACACCATAAATGAAGCGTGTTAAAAGTCATAAGCGTGCACCTCAGAAAGCTGCAAACATACCTGCAAATGAACCTCAGCGTAAAAATGTTCAGCTATTGGGAAACGACTTGCTTTTGCTGAAGATATTGATACATTTGTAATTTTTAGCTATGTTACTACCGGTTAACATAATGGTTGGCATAATTTTTCTGCCTGAGGAAGTCGTCCAAACTTCTGACCCCATTTCCAAATTTAAAGTCGTGTGAAATATATCACAGAAAAGTATTTGATCGTTGGACAAATTTTTTTTTATTTACTCGACATTTAACCTTTAATGACAGCTAAACATTCTCTAGTTCCTCACAGGATTAGAACACTCAGTGTGAATCTGTCCTTAAGGTGCTTATGCATGCTGCACTTGTGCGTTCTATTCTCACAAATAGCTCATGTCATTCCCTAAAGGACAAGTGTGACTATATATATATTTAGTTCTCACATGTTTTTATGCAAGTAAATTACATGTATTGATAATATGTTCACTGCATATGAACGATTAACAGTAAAAGGAGGCTGGTTGTATGTAATGAATGATCTCTCAGATATACTTCCCCATTAGGCCAAGCATCGTACCACCCGCTTTTCGGAATCCAACAGTCTACAAATACCCCGTACAAACCTTGAATCCTTTGGAGACCGTGCATTTAGTTCGTATGCTCCCAAAGCCTGGAACTCCCTCCGACCTGCGTCAGAACATTCCCTGACCTGACCACATTTAGAAATAATTTAAAAACACACCAATTTAGGACAGCATTTGGTAGTCCCTGTGATTCGTCCTTGATGTGCTCATGCGTGCTGACACAGTGCATGCTGCCACTAACCACATCTGCATGCTGACCCTGTGCATGTCACCCTTAACCAAGTTATTCATTTTGTTTGTTTATCAAGCATGATTGTACTCACCATTCAATTGCATTTTGTTCAGCAAATTTAAAGCGCCTAGAGAGAGATTAAGTTCTCTGAGAGCGCTTTATCAAGTGAATTATTATTATTATGAATGCAATACCAACAACGGTTAGGAGAGCTGAAAACGACTACACTGCTTACGTGCAGTAGGGCGGAGGTAAGCGACAGCAGAAGCCGCCCGACGAAGGTTTTAAAGATATGGTGGTCCTATTAAACTTAATTTAGTCTTGAATATACAATTTATTGGTATTTCCGAATGCCATAAACAGCAAGAGATTTCAACGATAAAATCTCAAAGGCTGACAATAGCTAATACAAAAAGGAATCTGGTGGAAGCATCCCTGAGGTAGCCGCCTGATAACCAGTGCTTTCCTAGCCAAACCCTGTTGATGATGTTGGATTGTTTGGAACAAAATTGTGATACCAGCAGAATTCATATCTAAGAAAACCGGGAGTACGATTATTCTGTCCAATACGTACTTTCGAGCTTCCACGGAGCTAGGGACATCCCACCAATAAGTGGCAATGCAAACCAATCAGCCTGTATGTTGCACGATCACAAGAACCATTAACAGTCACCCCGTGTGATCTAAACCGTATCGCAACTGTATGAGTGACCTTCTCCATAGAGGCCAGTAAAAGAAATGTTTGTACCTCAGTGGTCTTGTAGCATATCTGTCTAAAAACGAAAGTCGTAGGCTCAGCTCTAGCCCTTAAATAAGCCTCAATTTAGTTGTGCACATTTGACCGACACGAAAGCTCTCTCTCTCTCTCTCTTATCACTTACAACAACTTTGAGTTTACCTAAATATAAACACAGTTGAAATAAAATGCAGCCATGCCATTTTGAACCACCAACCTCAGTAAAATCCCACTCACCAACAGCTGAAATTATACACTAAGGAATACTGATGCAGTCATTAAGGAATACAAATAATACCAAGCCAGTAAACCTTATTGAAGTGACGGCATTTTTCAATCGCATATGTTGATAACAAAAGAAAATATGCCCGAAAAGAGTGAGAAGACTGAACCAGAACCAAAAGATTCAAATTGGGATAACATTGTTTAGGAAGACATTCTGAGTGGAATCAACTGAAAAAGGTAGGATTGAACTCGTGGCTACCTAAAGGAAGCTAAAACCAGACGATACACTTGCCGTAGAGAAAACAGGGTGATACGGAAGAGCACAATCAAGTTAGGTGCGCAAATTTCAACACTATACAAAGACCAACGGAGATATTTTAATAAGTATAACAATGATGACGGACCTAAGAATACCGGGAAATATCTAACAGCAAGTATAAAGCTCCTAACTTCGCAAAGCAATCGCAATCATATTATCACCGTCCAATTTGTATGCCGTAATATACGATAATAAAAGAAACGTCTTTTATACTTGATGACATTTCGACCTAATTGCTGCTTACTTGACATTCCTTGCTTTACTTTTTCGTTGCCAGCGGTTTGGAAGAAATCCGTCATGCTTCTTTACTCGTTGCATAGATTCAGTATTCCTTCTTAATTCTAAGCAAGGAATGCTCTTAACTGGTAGAAGGTCATGTTCATTGTTAATGATCACGAGTGGAATGCCTGATACCTGTACGTCGTGTCGACAGTTTTTTAACTACTTAGCTATGCTCATCCAAACCGCATGCAGGTTCTTAGTAAATTTTCAAGACATAAAATGAACGAACCGATAACACTTGATAAAAACTCGGACTATGGACTACGAGGTTGCAAAGTACATTATCCGCTAAATAAATTTGCATGCTTATACCTCTGTTTATCGGACCACTTCTAGGGTTCTTCCGTGCACTGTTCAATTCAAGGGCAGCGCTCGAAGGTGGTGCGGCCAGTCTAGAAAAATTTTTTTGAAACCCCACTAGACCTAAGTTTTGCAGTCGTTCTCAGAACAGGATACTATTCAACCTAATAGCGGTTTGTGTTATAAAGTTTCGTCAGACCTTAGCCTAAATGTGGAGAACGGCTCATGAGCTGGATGAAAAAGCCCATGCTTTTGATACCAATTCTAACAGAAACTATTGTAACTAACATATGTGCATGAAGCGTTGCAGGCGTTTACCGAAATTTCCACAATATAGGGTACAACAAGCTAATGACGTAAAATTTGGCCTTACGTGGATCAATAGTTTATAGGCTCGGTCGTGGCTAACTTAAAATGATTTATCCGTGACTTTCACTACCTGATAACCAGTGCTTACGTTGGCATAAACCTAATGCAACGAGCAGGAGGAGCTATTTGCAGTGTAGTGGCTGAATGAATCCTGCACCGTTTGCAGCGAATAATGAATTTGCTCTCGCGCCTGTGGGCTTATGAATTATTGTTTTAGCTAGATTTACTAAACTCCCGCTCCTCAGGTTTCGCCTGGCATATGCATTACATTGTTTCTAATTACATTGCATTTCGTTGCTGCATGTGACTGGTATTGGCTGAGGATAGAGAGCGAGTGGTCGATAAGGGTTATTGCGGTCTAAGCTCTTACAGCACCTTACGTAGAACATGACCCATTGGCACCATCCCTTAAGGAGAAAAAAGTTTCATTGTACTCTCCCAGTTTAAGGAAAGTAAAGTAAACCTCTTGAATGACTGACTAGTAAGCCGTAGGTGGAGGTTTGAAGAAGGCCTTCTATAAATTCATTGTGGGCTCAAGTAACACTCACCCAGAGGAGAGTTGAACTACGGTATGTAATAATATTAATAGTTTAATATGATACATCAAAGGGGCTGATAGAAGTAGTTCCTACCGGTGGTCATACAGATCCCAGCTCTGGAGAAGGGGTTAAACTTTTATGAAAGTATGCCCGGAAGAATGAAAAGAAGAAACAGACCTCTCAAGTAATGAAGAGGATTTTTCCTTATCGTAGCCTAACCAATACTATAGAGGTGTGATAACCTTGATTCCTTCCCTCTCGAGTAACATCTCGTCATCACCCAATAGTTCCGAAAAGTTCTGTGTTCGGAACAGTAAATTCATTACCGCGGAATCAAGATCTCAGTTCAATATACAGCCATAAGGTTCTAATAGAGCTTTTAGGAGGTCAAAAGCTTAATTGAACCACACGAACGAGATTTCGCATCTGCTAAGATAACTCTAAAGGCCTATAATGCGAGACTATTGGCTCTTAGCCTAAGTACTCTGTCATATTTATTTATCCCAATAGATCCTTGCTAATTAGTTTAACTGAGGAACTTTGTTCTCTTTATCTTCTACTAGTTGATTAGCCATCTGAATAATGTTTGATGTCACAATACTAGGTTTTACCCCCTTCCTATTTGTTCACACAGAATACTGAAGGTGCGTACGAAGGAAGAATTCATGGAACTACTTTCTGCCGTTTAAATAAAAAGTAGACATCTAGTTTATCTCCTTCTATTTGTCACTGAGGGCACTCAGAAATAAAAGGAAAAGACCCTTATTTTATAAACGCAGTCTTGTGATGAACACCAGTCATCTAGATCGACAATGTTAATACAGAGAGAACTTTCTCTAAGTCAAAGCACTAGCCCCCTTTTCAGAAGTTGGACGTACCCTGAAGTGCGAAGAATCTTACCAAACGTCATGCACCAATTCTTTCAGAGAATACAGTGGCTGGAACGAATATGGTAAGCAGCAATAATGGCATGTTGAACCAGACCCATGAGTGTAAGGTTAATAGTGGTGGCAATGTCAACAATCTCTCACAGTCTCAACAAGAGTATCTGGCTGGTGAAGGAAATAGCTCGACAGCAACGGCACTACAAAGTTCAGACAGCTCTCCTTCCGATATTGTTTATGCTGCTGCGACCAGTACAACTGCAAGGAGAGAAGAGCCGCTCATCACTGGTTCGCGAAACACCATCTCAACACGTAGCAGCTTCCACTCCGTCCGATGCCCCTGAAGGTGCTTGCTGGAATCTAGGACATGGTCAGTTTGATGACTCAAACCAGGCTACGTCGGCTAATTGCTTTCTTGTCAAAAGTCTGGCTATTCAGAAATCACGTTTTCTTTTCAGAACCTGCCGTGCCATATCGTCGTATTAATAGTGAAGAGGCTTTACATGCAATAGAGGACGTAAGATTTAAAATCTAAGATCTAGAGGATCTAATTCAACATAATTACATCTCACCGAATGGAGTGAAGGAATCAACGTCGCAATATTAGATGAAATGGTGCAGCTGCATACACACTACCAATCGTGCCTGCAGACTACTTGCTCTTTGTCACAGGTAAGTCTAATGAATAATGAATGGATCATGGATAATGGATAATGAAAATAAGGCTCAATTGTATTCTGGAGGCAGAGGAACGATGACACATTTTGACGGCTGAGCATGTATGCATATTCAATGTAATATCTACTCATTTTATTGTAACATTTCAAATGAGCAGTCAGCAGTGGAATCAGCTGGACAAAATCAACCGGAAGCAAACAGACATTAGACGTTTGCTTAGCGATATCCAGAAGTGCCGCTCAACTCTGCTATTAGGATGTGATCTTTCCAACATGCCACGTCCTTTATTTTATGTAATTGTGTACCACTCAAGGCGGCTATGAGCTTGGTGCATGAATTGGTTGCGAGTACCTCTTTTGCAGTCTCTCGACTCCTTCCATTTTGTGCCAAAGTGCTGCAGGTGTCTCTGTCCATGTTCTAATCCAACTAATGGCTTTAGATACATGTTGCTTCTGTTATTGCCTTATGACATCTCATACTTTTGTTTCTGCCTGGTCTGCTAGCCATGTCATTTATCATCTCGAAACCAAGGTGTCATGTTCCAAAGTGATTTCTCGTTAAACGACCACATCAGTTCCCCAGTCAAGTCTGCATACTTGCAGCTGCATTGCATCGCTAAAATTCTGGCTTATTTAAATAAGAATACCATGTCTAAGTTAGTCCATACATTTGTGATATCCCGTCTTGACTTCTGCAAATTACTGCTTGCTAGCTTACGGGCATGTACAAAAAGGCGATTACAGCTGGTGCAAAACTCCTCAGCTAGGCCTGTCTGTCGTGAGCATCTCAGTTGCCACATCACACCACTTCTCCCTGACCCGCACCGGATACCAGTAAAGCAACGGATCAGTTTCAAGGTTTTTTCGCTCACTTTTAATTCATTCCATTCTTTGGCTCCAGCCTATCTCTCAGATCAAATCCAGTACTAGGCCAAGCATCGTACTGCCAGCTTATCGGAATATAACAGTGTACCTCGTACTAACCTCAAATCCATTTCAGACCGTGCATTTAGTTCGTATGATTCCAAAGCCTGGAACTCCATCCCGACTTGCGTCAGACCATTCCGGGACTTGACCACATTTAAAAAGAACTTACAAACACACCTATTTAAGGCTGCATTTAGTTGGTCCCTGCGATTCGTCCTCCGTTTGCTTATGCATGCTGACACTGTTCATGCTGCCCCTAACCACATTTGCATGCTGACCCAATGCATGTCACCACTAACCATGTTATTCATGTTGTTTATCAAACATGATATTACTCACCATTTAATCGCGTATCGCTTTGCAGGAAACGTAAAGAGCTTAGAAAGATATTGAGTTCTCTGAGGGAGCTTTATCAAGTGCATTATTATTATTATTGTTATATATGTTGTAGCCGGCGGCTACAGAATATTACATGAAGTTGCACTTCAGTAAGCCACAGGTATCACGTAAGTCGAAACTGCTTCAGTGGATGATGAAGTCCGAATGTAAGTCTGATGTGCTTAGCCAAGCAAGCCTTGCTCCTGGTCAAGAGCCGGTATTAGCATCAAGTACACAGGGTAACGAGCAGCAGCCAGTGGCTGCATCAAACTATGACCGTATCTTGGCATACGTTTTCGTGCATTGTATATGTTAATGGCAATGGGATGTCTTTTCAGCTGGCTTCAGTTATTGGTGACTGCACTCCATGCGAAGCCTGTTTTGCAGTTGCTTTCATGTCGGCGACATTATGCACCATTTTTGCATTGACTTATTAAGGGATCGCTGCACAACGCGCCGGATTTCCTTCCCATCGATGCTATATCTCGTGGTTAGCATATCAGCAGCTGCAGCTATTGCTGGCCTACTGGTGCCCAACTATATCTCTCTACCTTTGGGTAATCTGGGCTCGATGCCGTGGCTTGTTGATCTGGTGGAGGCAAGCAAGGGTTCGCTGGACATGCTACCGGTTTCATGTCTTTACGAATTTCTTCTTCACGATGCGCCACTACTGGTCGAGCCTCCTGCACCTTCCATTCTGATGCCGGACGAAGTTGCAGTTGCTTTTAGTGCCAGGTTCAATAGTAGCAGCAGCAGCAGCAGCGTTCTGTCGTCTCTGCCGGCATTTCGGGAAGCAGATGCTGCTGAGAATGCAGAACGGATAAGCAGATCGATGCCCTTGCAGGTAACATTGGGTATTTAAGACAGGCCTATGCTGTCTGTCAGTTTCTGTCACACATGAACTTGGTCACCCGGTACTATGCTACTAATCATTCGGTGCTAGTGCCTTATGGTTTCTCGTCTTAGTAAGAATGGAGGGTTGTACAAGCACATTCCCCGTAGATGTAATAGGCTGTCGTTCTTTTCTTGTCTTCACACGTGCATTACTTGGTTCAGCTACCTTTGTGTTAGCTTTACCGTTTGATAATGCACAGCTTTCGTTGCCTCCTGATTCTGTTGTGGGAAGGATCGGTGATCAATTTTTGGATTGACTTTAGTCTGCTACAAGCTGCACTTTGTCGGTATCAGGATTAAATCATTAACTTCAACCAGTCTTTACTTGACATCTGTCATGCTCATACATAGCAGGCTTACCATTCATTGACCTGCTGCAATCCGAGACATAGACCAGGTGACTTCCGGTGACCATCTTGAAGACATGGAAAGGTTCTCGCAGGCAGTCGCTTGGTCGTCTGTCCGTTCTCATCGCCATTTTCGTGGGCATTGGCTTACCATCGGGGCATCGTGCCCTGCAATTCGTGAGTACAAACATCACTGTGAGCCTCTTGTGGATTGTACTGCGTGACAGCTCGTGTATGTTGTGACATTCTTTGGTTGTTCCAACGTATGTGGTCTCAGCCCAATACTGGTGGAGGCAGCCGTGTTAGTTTGTTTTTTCATCGGTGGCTATTGTCTTGGCTGTGAGCCATTCACACTATTATGTTGTACAGAAGTTTCAGATTGTTATTGCATTGTTCTTTTTTGTTGTCGTACTCCTGTGAGCTTAATTCACTGGTCGCGATGTATCGATTTGTACAAGTACGTACGTCGGCACAAACTCACCAATAACGGCAGGACGGCAGTACGGCATTACGTTGTTGGTGGTCAGAAGATGCTAGTACAGCCATCGGCTCGCACGGGCAACAACCTGTTTGCATGCAGACACGTAGCATTGCTGCATGTCAAGTGTGTGTAGGTACGGCAGCCGTGGGCCGTTGTTGTGCTTGAAAGGGAATGCGATGACCGTAGGCAAGCTTCACGGTCGACGGCACCATGCCGGAACGTTTGCAAGTGCGAATCGTACATGGGTTATGCACGTGCATGAACCGCACAAACAAGTGCATATGTTGTGTGCATGTAGTGAGAGGTGTAGCCGTATCGTGGACGTATCGCTAGGATGCCAGTGTAGTGTAACAGAGTTCCTGGGGTCAAAGGCTAATTTCAGCCAAACCCAGCCATACTCCGGCCATGCTGCGGCTCGCCATGCAGGCGACCTAGGGTAAGACGAGCGGCCGTCAGGTTAAACATCTTTATAACGCATGCGCCAACAACAACAGAGCAACTAAACAAGTCTACAGGGAGGGTCCTATACACAGTACACTACTGGGGCGCAAGGCGAAGCAGCAAGTGTGAACAAACGTGTTAGTTGTGGTCAGTCGGCTTCTGCAGTCCTGTCGTTGTACCGACTCCGAATCCAACAGTACGAGCGTACGCCGTCCAAAACCCGGCTGGCTGAGTAACTGCTGGCTAGTCCGAGTCGATAACTACCACAGTCGTAAGCTTCCACCGAAAGACGCCAACACACCGGGTGGGGGGTCACGAACACGCTACACGGGGGACGCGGTATGAACAAGTCAACAACGAGCGAGCTATCCAGCTCAGCTCGGGCCTTGGGCACTCGTTCCCTTGCGTGCGTGGCAGCATCGCCGGAGCATGCCTGCACGAATCCAGGTGCATAACTCGGCGAGACCGGGAGCCTCCAAAACCACGACTTACTTGGCCAACTTCCCGTACCCAAGAGCCCCGGTGACCTCACGTCACCGCATACATCCGGCCATGCCGTAGGGTCCGACCCCGGCCTAGCCGGTGACCCTAACCCTCACTAAAGCCGTCTGGTCCCAGCCAACCGAACCCAGCCTGGGTACCGTAGTATCCGGACGTGTAATGCCGAGCTCCGTCGACATCGTGATTTTGGAGGATATTCATCTGCCATCGGAGGCCCGGTATCCGGTATTCGTGTGTAATATCAAGTGCTGATTATTTTCGGGCTCTTAGTTTGTAGTTAGGTTACCTAGTTAGGGTTATTTTTTGCGTTTTAAGGACGCCGGCCTACGGCTGCCCCTTGGTAGGGCCGGAAGTCGCCAGCTCCGAGAATGAATTTCGTTCTTTACACCCGAGCTGCGGCTCATACGTGTGCGTGTTTGGCCTTGTTATACTCCCTGTGTAACTGTGAGTTTGCTAGTTTCATTATGAGAAGTGAACGCTTTCTGGCCTTGCCTTTTTGTAAGCGTTTGCCTGCTGCTCCTTCGTCCCGCTAGGCCTAGCTCCGCCCCACCGGGTATTCCGGCTTTAAAGTCGAATCCGTAGCCCGTCTACGGTTTTTCTTTGTATAGTTTTAGTATTAGAATTTTTTTGCGTGTATACTCGTGTAAATTCTGTGTGTTTTCCTTCGGGCTTGGATTCTAGCGGCCACGCGCTCGGGTTACTTTGTCCGGCCCGGGGCTACCCCCTAGGGTAGGGCCGGAAGCTGCCCTTCCGGCGAAGGAATCCCCTTCGCCGTGTCGGATCCGCTGCTCGTACGCGGGCGCGCATAGTCTTGGTAGATTCCCTGTGTGCTCCTTCACCTAATAGTGCTTGTTTTGTTTGTGCACGCCTTTGGTCCTGCTCTGTAGACCTGCCAGAGTTCCGTCTCCATTGCCCGGCCCAGCGAAGCCCCGCCCCCATGGTTCTTCGGTCTAAACGCCGATTCCAGTGCCCGTCTGCGACTCCCTTTAGTCAAGTTTGTAAAATATTTTTTTTCTGTATTAGCCGGTGTTCGTCCTAAACGAGCACAACCCCAGGCTTGGTTTTTTGTTGCACGCCCTCGCGCTCTTTTGTCCCGACGATTGTAGTCCTGCCCACCTGGTACTTCGGTTCCGCGACCGAACCCCGGGCCCGTCTGAGGCTCTCTCTTGCTTAATTATTCTCTTATTTTGTTCCCGTACACGCTTGTGGTGATTTTCAGTGTCCACGACCTTCGGCGTGATTGTTTGTGGCTACGAGCTCGTGCTCCTGGATCCAGCCGGACGTAGCCCCGCCCACCGGGTACTTCGCTTTTAAGGCCAATACCAGGCCCGTCTGCAGTTCTTTTTTCGTTTCTTTCGTCTAGCCAGTGTTTTATTCTATTTTTGTGTAAGATTATGTCTTTTGCATATGTGCGCGTCCCTGGGCCTAGATTAAAGCCGCCAGGCGTCTTGCTCCATTGTTTGGCCTGCCGTGGCCCTGCCCCTAATAGGTTTCTATACCGGCCACGAATCCCCCTGGCCGGCCAGCGATAGAGAGCCGACGAGACTGAATCACCTCCTGCTAACTGGCGCTCGGGAGGCCTCCGCTCGTCGTGCTGCTGTCGCTCGCCTCTGCTCGTCGGCCTGCTGGCCTGACATGTCTAAGCAAGTCGCCGAAGCCCCCCTGCACCCCTACCCCTCTGGGCTCCCCCTCCCGGATTCCGGGGATGTCGTTCGCCTCGGTTGTGTGCTAGCAGCTTAACATCCCTGGCCCTGTCCCTGGAGCTTCGCCGCTTGCTAAGCTTAACCCGCTGGCTGTGGTTGTTCCGCCTCGGCCAAAGGATTTGATGGAAAGAATCTGTACGAAATCGTCCAGATTGCTAGCGAGGCAGGGCCTGTAGCATTGATTAAGCTTTTGCTTGTAAGCCGCGAAAGTTTGTGGAACTACGGTTCTTCACATCGGAGCAGGCTCGTGTGGCCGTGCAGGCTTTGGTTAAGGTCTTTCCCGCCGCACGCCATCAGGTCGACAGGTCCCTTCTTGTCACCCTGTGGTGCATTCACCCTTGTACCCCCTTGTCGGAGGTCGTGAAGGCCTTCTCGCCGTACGGGAAGGTTCTGAACAAGAAGCATGGCTGTCTTAGAGGTTCTAAAATCAGGACTGACCAATGGCAGCTTCAGGACGAGATGAAGGCTCAACCCCGTCCTGTATCATGATTGGCGACTGCCTGGACTTAGTGATGGTCCAGTACCCGGGCATGCCTTCCCCATGCGGCCACTGTGGTGCCCAAGGCCACCGGGCCCTCGGCTGCCCCAAGCGCGTCTGCAACGGCTGCAGACTTGTGGGACATAACTTGGCAGACTGCCCCAAGGTGGTGTGCTTCAGGTGCCACAGGCCGGGGCACCTGATCACGGCCTGCCCAATAAATCCAAAGTGTGGCCACTGTGGTGAGGGCAGTCACTCCACCCGAGACTGCTCCTCAGGTTTCGCCTGGCATATGCATTACATTGTTTCTAATTACATTGCATTTCGTTGCTGCATGTGACTGGTATTGGCTGAGGATAGAGAGCGAGTGGTCGATAAGGGTTATTGCGGTCTAAGCTCTTACAGCACCTTACGTAGAACATGACCCATTGGCACCATCCCTTAAGGAGAAAAAAGTTTCATTGTACTCTCCCAGTTTAAGGAAAGTAAAGTAAACCTCTTGAATGACTGACTAGTAAGCCGTAGGTGGAGGTTTGAAGAAGGCCTTCTATAAATTCATTGTGGGCTCAAGTAACACTCACCCAGAGGAGAGTTGAACTACGGTATGTAATAATATTAATAGTTTAATATGATACATCAAAGGGGCTGATAGAAGTAGTTCCTACCGGTGGTCATACAGATCCCAGCTCTGGAGAAGGGGTTAAACTTTTATGAAAGTATGCCCGGAAGAATGAAAAGAAGAAACAGACCTCTCAAGTAATGAAGAGGATTTTTCCTTATCGTAGCCTAACCAATACTATAGAGGTGTGATAACCTTGATTCCTTCCCTCTCGAGTAACATCTCGTCATCACCCAATAGTTCCGAAAAGTTCTGTGTTCGGAACAGTAAATTCATTACCGCGGAATCAAGATCTCAGTTCAATATACAGCCATAAGGTTCTAATAGAGCTTTTAAGAGGTCAAAAGCTTAATTGAACCACATGAACGAGATTTCGCATCTGCTAAGATAACTCTAAAGGACTATAATGCGAGTCTAGTGGCTCTTAGCCTAAGTACTCTGTCATATTTATTTATCCCAATAGATCCTTGCTAATTAGTTTAACTGAGGAACTTTGTTCTCTTTATCTTCTACTAGTTGATTAGCCATCTGAATAATGTTTGATGTCACAATACTAGGTTTTACCCCCTTCCTATTTGTTCACACAGAATACTGAAGGTGCGTACGAAGGAAGAATTCATGGAACTACTTTCTGCCGTTTAAATAAAAAGTAGACATCTAGTTTATCTCCTTCTATTTGTCACTGAGGGCACTCAGAAATAAAAGGAAAAGACCCTTATTTTATAAACGCAGTCTTGTGATGAACACCAGTCATCTAGATCGACAATGTTGATACAGAGAGAACTTTCTCTAAGTCAAAGCACTAGCCCCCTTTTCAGAAGTTGGACGTACCCTGAAGTGCGAAGAATCTTACCAAACGTCATGCACCAATTCTTTCAGAGAATACAGTGGCTGGAACGAATATGGTAAGCAGCAATAATGGCATGTTGAACCAGACCCATGAGTGTAAGGTTAATAGTGGTGGCAATGTCAACAATCTCTCACAGTCTCAACAAGAGTATCTGGCTGGTGAAGGAAATAGCTCGACAGCAACGGCACTACAAAGTTCAGACAGCTCTCCTTCCGATATTGTTTATGCTGCTGCGACCAGTACAACTGCAAGGAGAGAAGAGCCGCTCATCACTGGTTCGCGAAACACCATCTCAACACGTAGCAGCTTCCACTCCGTCCGATGCCCCTGAAGGTGCTTGCTGGAATCTAGGACATGGTCAGTTTGATGACTCAAACCAGGCTACGTCGGCTAATTGCTTTCTTGTCAAAAGTCTGGCTATTCAGAAATCACGTTTTCTTTTCAGAACCTGCCGTGCCATATCGTCGTATTAATAGTGAAGAGGCTTTACATGCAATAGAGGACGTAAGATTTAAAATCTAAGATCTAGAGGATCTAATTCAACATAATTACATCTCACCGAATGGAGTGAAGGAATCAACGTCGCAATATTAGATGAAATGGTGCAGCTGCATACACACTACCAATCGTGCCTGCAGACTACTTGCTCTTTGTCACAGGTAAGTCTAATGAATAATGAATGGATCATGGATAATGGATAATGAAAATAAGGCTCAATTGTATTCTGGAGGCAGAGGAACGATGACACATTTTGACGGCTGAGCATGTATGCATATTCAATGTAATATCTACTCATTTTATTGTAACATTTCAAATGAGCAGTCAGCAGTGGAATCAGCTGGACAAAATCAACCGGAAGCAAACAGACATTAGACGTTTGCTTAGCGATATCCAGAAGTGCCGCTCAACTCTGCTATTAGGATGTGATCTTTCCAACATGCCACGTCCTTTATTTTATGTAATTGTGTACCACTCAAGGCGGCTATGAGCTTGGTGCATGAATTGGTTGCGAGTACCTCTTTTGCAGTCTCTCGACTCCTTCCATTTTGTGCCAAAGTGCTGCAGGTGTCTCTGTCCATGTTCTAATCCAACTAATGGCTTTAGATACATGTTGCTTCTGTTATTGCCTTATGACATCTCATACTTTTGTTTCTGCCTGGTCTGCTAGCCATGTCATTTATCATCTCGAAACCAAGGTGTCATGTTCCAAAGTGATTTCTCGTTAAACGACCACATCAGTTCCCCAGTCAAGTCTGCATACTTGCAGCTGCATTGCATCGCTAAAATTCTGGCTTATTTAAATAAGAATACCATGTCTAAGTTAGTCCATACATTTGTGATATCCCGTCTTGACTTCTGCAAATTACTGCTTGCTAGCTTACGGGCATGTACAAAAAGGCGATTACAGCTGGTGCAAAACTCCTCAGCTAGGCCTGTCTGTCGTGAGCATCTCAGTTGCCACATCACACCACTTCTCCCTGACCCGCACCGGATACCAGTAAAGCAACGGATCAGTTTCAAGGTTTTTTCGCTCACTTTTAATTCATTCCATTCTTTGGCTCCAGCCTATCTCTCAGATCAAATCCAGTACTAGGCCAAGCATCGTACTGCCAGCTTATCGGAATATAACAGTGTACCTCGTACTAACCTCAAATCCATTTCAGACCGTGCATTTAGTTCGTATGATTCCAAAGCCTGGAACTCCATCCCGACTTGCGTCAGACCATTCCGGGACTTGACCACATTTAAAAAGAACTTACAAACACACCTATTTAAGGCTGCATTTAGTTGGTCCCTGCGATTCGTCCTCCGTTTGCTTATGCATGCTGACACTGTTCATGCTGCCCCTAACCACATTTGCATGCTGACCCAATGCATGTCACCACTAACCATGTTATTCATGTTGTTTATCAAACATGATATTACTCACCATTTAATCGCGTATCGCTTTGCAGGAAACGTAAAGAGCTTAGAAAGATATTGAGTTCTCTGAGGGAGCTTTATCAAGTGCATTATTATTATTATTGTTATATATGTTGTAGCCGGCGGCTACAGAATATTACATGAAGTTGCACTTCAGTAAGCCACAGGTATCACGTAAGTCGAAACTGCTTCAGTGGATGATGAAGTCCGAATGTAAGTCTGATGTGCTTAGCCAAGCAAGCCTTGCTCCTGGTCAAGAGCCGGTATTAGCATCAAGTACACAGGGTAACGAGCAGCAGCCAGTGGCTGCATCAAACTATGACCGTATCTTGGCATACGTTTTCGTGCATTGTATATGTTAATGGCAATGGGATGTCTTTTCAGCTGGCTTCAGTTATTGGTGACTGCACTCCATGCGAAGCCTGTTTTGCAGTTGCTTTCATGTCGGCGACATTATGCACCATTTTTGCATTGACTTATTAAGGGATCGCTGCACAACGCGCCGGATTTCCTTCCCATCGATGCTATATCTCGTGGTTAGCATATCAGCAGCTGCAGCTATTGCTGGCCTACTGGTGCCCAACTATATCTCTCTACCTTTGGGTAATCTGGGCTCGATGCCGTGGCTTGTTGATCTGGTGGAGGCAAGCAAGGGTTCGCTGGACATGCTACCGGTTTCATGTCTTTACGAATTTCTTCTTCACGATGCGCCACTACTGGTCGAGCCTCCTGCACCTTCCATTCTGATGCCGGACGAAGTTGCAGTTGCTTTTAGTGCCAGGTTCAATAGTAGCAGCAGCAGCAGCAGCGTTCTGTCGTCTCTGCCGGCATTTCGGGAAGCAGATGCTGCTGAGAATGCAGAACGGATAAGCAGATCGATGCCCTTGCAGGTAACATTGGGTATTTAAGACAGGCCTATGCTGTCTGTCAGTTTCTGTCACACATGAACTTGGTCACCCGGTACTATGCTACTAATCATTCGGTGCTAGTGCCTTATGGTTTCTCGTCTTAGTAAGAATGGAGGGTTGTACAAGCACATTCCCCGTAGATGTAATAGGCTGTCGTTCTTTTCTTGTCTTCACACGTGCATTACTTGGTTCAGCTACCTTTGTGTTAGCTTTACCGTTTGATAATGCACAGCTTTCGTTGCCTCCTGATTCTGTTGTGGGAAGGATCGGTGATCAATTTTTGGATTGACTTTAGTCTGCTACAAGCTGCACTTTGTCGGTATCAGGATTAAATCATTAACTTCAACCAGTCTTTACTTGACATCTGTCATGCTCATACATAGCAGGCTTACCATTCATTGACCTGCTGCAATCCGAGACATAGACCAGGTGACTTCCGGTGACCATCTTGAAGACATGGAAAGGTTCTCGCAGGCAGTCGCTTGGTCGTCTGTCCGTTCTCATCGCCATTTTCGTGGGCATTGGCTTACCATCGGGGCATCGTGCCCTGCAATTCGTGAGTACAAACATCACTGTGAGCCTCTTGTGGATTGTACTGCGTGACAGCTCGTGTATGTTGTGACATTCTTTGGTTGTTCCAACGTATGTGGTCTCAGCCCAATACTGGTGGAGGCAGCCGTGTTAGTTTGTTTTTTCATCGGTGGCTATTGTCTTGGCTGTGAGCCATTCACACTATTATGTTGTACAGAAGTTTCAGATTGTTATTGCATTGTTCTTTTTTGTTGTCGTACTCCTGTGAGCTTAATTCACTGGTCGCGATGTATCGATTTGTACAAGTACGTACGTCGGCACAAACTCACCAATAACGGCAGGACGGCAGTACGGCATTACGTTGTTGGTGGTCAGAAGATGCTAGTACAGCCATCGGCTCGCACGGGCAACAACCTGTTTGCATGCAGACACGTAGCATTGCTGCATGTCAAGTGTGTGTAGGTACGGCAGCCGTGGGCCGTTGTTGTGCTTGAAAGGGAATGCGATGACCGTAGGCAAGCTTCACGGTCGACGGCACCATGCCGGAACGTTTGCAAGTGCGAATCGTACATGGGTTATGCACGTGCATGAACCGCACAAACAAGTGCATATGTTGTGTGCATGTAGTGAGAGGTGTAGCCGTATCGTGGACGTATCGCTAGGATGCCAGTGTAGTATCCGGACGTGTGCTGCAGAGCGCCGTCGACATCGTGATTTTGGAGGATATTCATCTGCCATCGGAGGCCCGGTATCCGGTATTCGTGTGTAATTTCAAGTGCTGATTATTTTCGGGCTCTTAGTTTGTAGTTAGGGTACCTAGTTAGGGTTATTTTTTGCGTTTTAAGGACGCCGGCTCACGGCTGCCCCTATGTAGGGCCGGAAGTCGCCAGAATCGCCTGCTCGGAGAATGAATTTCGTTCTTTACGCCCGAGCTGCGACTCATACGTGTGCGTGTTTGGCCTTGTTATACTCCCTCTGTAACGGACGCCCGGACAGAGGGCAAGAGCGAGGCTCAGCTAGATGCGGCACGGCTTCCCAGTTCTCCCGGACGAGGCTTGAACCCGAAGGTAGCGGCACAGCTGCAGGGCATGTACCTCTCCAACAGAAGGCTAGCGGTCTGCAGCTTAACCTCTTCCAGATGCTCTACGACGGGGACCTTGCTGAGTGCTGCCGCTTTTGGGAGGCCGCGGTCTGCCCTATCTACTCGCAGCGTCAGCAGCGTGCCCTTCTCATGGCGTCACTGCCGAGAGAGCAGTCCACCCAGGGGCGAACCGCCTAGAGTACGAGCACCTTAAGGCTGTGGATGCACAAGCCACACTCCTGGCGACCATCTTCAACGGTTGCCTAGAGTTTGGTGACATGCACCCCCCACTGCGTGGAAAAAAGGCCACACGGTTCTGATCCATAAGAAAGGTGATCCTAGGCTGATAGGGAAACTTCCGGCCGATCTCGCTACTGCCGACGATATACAAACTCTCCTGTCGGGCTGTTTTGCCAGGAGGTCGTCGCTGCTGCTGCGGGAGAACGATATGCTATCCCCGCAGCAGAAAGGCTTTCTTCCGTGCTGTGAAGGCTGCCTTGTTCAGATCTTCCTAGTCGAATCGGCCCTGAAGGATGCGGCCAGAAGGAAACACTCTTTGTGGAGCCTTTCTGGACCTGCAATACGTATTCCCCAGTGTGCCACATGAGGTGCTCTACTCCACCGTTGCCCATTTGGGCGTGGACGAGCACTTTGGGCTTCGTCTGCAACCTTTATGCTGGGTGGGGGGCACGAATGAGCTGAGAATTGGCTCGACCACCCTAGATCCGTTCCCAGCCGCTGCGGGTGTCCGTCAAGGCGACCTGCTCTACCCATCCTCTTTAATGTGGTGATGAAGCCTTTCGTCAGATGGCTAGCAGCTGGGGCGGAGAGGCATGGATATGCCCTGCGCTCGGCCAATATCTCCGTTTGCGCTCTGGCTGATAATCTGGCCATATTTGCGGACTCTTCGCGCTTCCTTCAGCGCTAGCTGGATCGAGCACATCGTGTAGCCTCGAGCATCAGCCTAACGTTCAGACCGGAGAAATGCAGGACGCTGGTGCGTCACCTAGCAGTGACAAAGAGCCTGGCATTTACCATCGCTGGCTCCCCGGTTCCAATGCTGGGTGATGAGGAGGCACACCTATATCTGGGTGCCCCCCAGGGCTTCGAATACCCCCGGGCAGAGGCTGAGACGGCGGTCTCCCTCATTAACCGGGACATAGCCCTGCTCCAGCAGTCCTTACTGGCCCCGGGGCAGAAGATGGATGCCCTCCGCACGTTTCTTATGCCCAGAATGGAGTATCTGGGATGTGCGCAGTGGCTCCAAAGAAGTTCCTCGTCCCGGTTGACAGAGCGGTAAAGTATTTCTGCAGGTCGGTTTGCTCCCTTCCTGATAGAGCCAGTGTGGGCTTCTTTCACGCCTCACACTCCAGTGGTGGCCTTGGCCTCCGTCCGATCTCGTAGTACGTGGACATTCTTTGTGCTACGCAGTCATGTCGCATGCTGTCTTCTCCGGACTGGACGGTGGCAGTTGTGGTAAGACACATACTAGATGATGACATCAAGGTGCTCAGAGGAGCACCCTCTGATGAGGCCAGGACCATCTCCCTGTCTGGTGGTTCCTTCGAGAATGCTGCGCTTCTGGGTTCGAGGTTGCTCTGGTCGGAGGCTTGCCAGGTGCTCCGACGCCTGGGAGTTGGTGTCCAGTATACGGCCGGGACGATTCTGCTCCACTGGATCGAAGGAGACCATGAGCGCCCTTATTTCGTGCCTCTTTTCATGGTCTCAACCATGAGGCAGGACATCGCTAAGTCATGGGTGGCAGATTGGCGCGCAAAGCAGGACCAGGGGGAAAGTGGCTAGCGGTCTGGCAACGGTCAGTCACACTAACCACACCCACTTCCTCTTTTCAGGCCTTGGTGTGACTTTTGCTGCCTGGCGCTTTGTTTTTCGTTTCTGGCTTGATCTCCTGCCGGTGGCTGCTGCTAGGGCCAGGTTTGACTCCACGTCGGAGCTCCTCTGCTGCAAGGGCTGCGGGCAGCACGAGACACTCCCGCATGTTCTAAACAACTGCCCGGGCATGATGGTCGCCTTCACTGAACGGCACGATTCGGTCCTGAACCGGCTCCTTGAGGCGCGGCCCTGGGCACTGAGGAGGCATGCGCGAGTGAACCAACACCACGAGCTCGACCCGGTCCTGCTACGTCGCCCGGACCTTGTCATCTACACATGCTGTGGTAGTAGATGTAGCGGTCCCGTTTGACAATGGGAAGCTCAAGCTAGAGACCGCGGCGGAAAGGAAGCTCCTCAAATACACCGAGCTGGTGGAGGAGCTTCGTGTCAGAGGGCGCCACGTGGAGCACTGCGCCTTTATCGTAGGCTCACCTCGCTCCTGGCACTCCGACTCCCACTCTTCCAAGGGTGGGGGCCTACGCTGGGGCTTCGCCTTGGGGCAGTCCTTGCGGACATGGCCCTCACTTCCACACCCCCCACATTTGGGCTTCAGGGGGCAGGCCCTGACCATGTGGCCTACCTTTTGACACCTAAAGCAGCAGACGTTGGGACAGTCCGCCGCCAGGTGGCCCTTCTCGCCACAAGTGTGGCACTTCCTTTCCGGGCAGGTACCCGCCTTATGGCCACCGGCATGGCATACCTCGCACAGGGCTGGCATCCCCGGGTACCTAACCTTTGCCGGGGTGTCGCACAGCGGGAAGAGGAAGGTGGCCGGGAGCGGTTTGGACAGGTTAAGGATGACCTGCCTAATGCCGTTGAGGACCCGCGTGCCCGCAACCACCCCCTCCTCTGGGCACCAACCTCTCCGTATGGGGCCAGGGCCGCCTCCACCGTTTCCACCGGTACGTCCGGGTGTACCCCACTAAGGTTACCACCACCAAGCGGTCAGCCTGGTGGCGAGCCCCCGGGTATGTCCGTTTAAGGACAACCGCACCCGCTTTCGCCGCCGCCTCGGTGAAGAAGCCCAGCTCCACCTGCTTCAGGTTGTCGTTAGGAAAGACATACCTGACCCCGTCCAGGGGGCGTCTGCCCGGTCCACTGCCGAGCACCTCGTCCCAGTTAGACCCGTCGTAGCCCCTCACTCCAGGAGCCGAAGCGGGCACAATCACAACCAGTGGGTTACCACTGGTTCTCGGAATGACCATCGGTACAAACCCCTGTTGCTGGGGCTGCGAGCCTACCATACCTGCGTAGGAGCGCACTGGGCTTGAAAGCCCTATACCAGGGGTGGCAGCCAGCGGCTTGGGCAGGGCTGCATCTGGAGGAGCCATGGGGGCTTCCAAAGGCGGCAGGGCTTGTCCCCCCGACATTATCTGGGGGGTACAAGTCCTCCTGGACCAATACTAACTGAGGTGAAAGGGCCCACCAGTTCCTAGCCCTCGTGGAACCCCTTAGGAGCCTTGGTATGCCGGCCAGCCACAGAGAACCCAGTGGGCGGGGCTACCGCCGGAACCAGGAGCGGGTCTATAGTGTATCAAACCCGAATCAGGACCAGCCGTTCCGGCCAGGACCGGTGTTGTGAGGTGGGCCCAGATACGGGGAGTCTTGCGGCCCTACACTCTCCGGCGTGTTCGCACCAATATACACTCAGAAGCCGGGGACTCCTGGTCCGGGAGGGACAACTTCCGGCGGAACCCTAGGGGGAGACCCCGGGTGAGACAAAGGAAGACGGCCGAGCGTCTAGTATAGGCAAATCCCGGGGGCTTGCTCGCATACAACTAGCACTAATACGACGATAAATTAAAACGAATACAAGCTATGCAAGTGGAGCAAGCCGACAAGACTCGGATTCGGCGGTGTCGACTGAGTCACCAGCCGGCGAGACCTAGCCGCGGGTCAAAGACGCGACCTCGCGGCGACAAAAAGCTAAACCCGAGGGCGAACACACACCCAATTAACACAATGTTCACAATATATAAATTATTCTTTAAGCTAGTCCTAAGCCAAGTTCTAACAGGCCTCGGATAAGAACAGAACGAGCTTATGAGAATGGGCGCACCCTGGCAGCCCTCAGGGTGAGCCAGCCGCCACCGGAGGCTTCTTAGGAAGCTCTGTTTAGCGGACGCTATCAATGGCTCGGCCAGGGTCTGGCTGCGATTCATGGGCACTGCAGAGTGCCCACAGGATGAAGCACGGCTGACACAGGATCCCTTGGCGCCGGCTGATCCCGTGGAGCTACAGACACTGCCGCAGACGGGCGCCCCATCGTCCTCGGGCCCAGAAGATGATGGGCATGAGATGCCCCAGCTGGAGGTCACAACATCAGAGACAGCTCCCCTTAGGGGCCAGCTGGCCCGGCTGATAGTGTCATATGCACAGACGCTCAGCTGGAGCTGGACAACAGCAGCAGGTTTGGCTGGGTGGTGCCGCTCTCCAACGTGCAGGGGGGCTATATACACTGCTGCTCGCCTGTGTCTCACGCACCCGTGGTGGCGCCTGTGAGGAGGGCTGCTCCTGTCAGGCAAGAGATGCCATTGCAAGCTCAAGCTACACTTGAGGTCAGGCCGCCTCCTGGGCCGGGCGTGTCCTGCTGAGCCCTGTCGACATCAGGATATTTAAGGACCATCTCTTGTCATCGAAGGTTTGGTATCCGGTGCTTGTGTGTAAAAAATTGTTCTGCTCATTTTCGAGCTTTCCGTTATTAGTTAGGGTCCGTAGTCAAGGAGATCTTTGCCCCGGCCAGCTGGCTTCCCTTTAGGCTATCCGAAAGTGGCCAGCCAGCAGGAGGAATCCCCCTTCACTGTGCCAATGCCGACGTGAGTTCGCGTCCTGGCTTAGTTCTCTTTGATTCTCGGTGTATTAGCGTTCCTGGTTTAGGTATTTTTGTTCGCAAACGTCTTCCGGCTTGCTTTCTGGGAGCGTTTGTAACCTGCTCCTTTTGTCCGGCCGGGTGTATCTCTGCTCCCTTGGTACTTTGGCCGTAATGCCGTTTCCTGGGCCCATCTGCTGTCTTATTCAGTATAGTTAGTATTGTAATTTGTTTCTCTGTAAGTTTATGCTTGCCTTATGTGTGAACGACCCTCGGTCTAGCTTATAGCTGCTACACACTCACACTCCTTTGTAACGGCGAATGCGTAGCCCGTCTGCTGTCCTTTTCAAGTCCAGTTTATACTATAATTTGTTTCTGTAGCAGTTTGTGTTTGCTTCCGGTGTCTACGACCCTCGGTTTAGTATTTAGGTGTCAAGCACTCCCATTCCTTTGTCCGGCCGGGTGTAGCCCTGCCCACCAGGTACTTTGCTTCTGAGGCAGAAACCAGGGCCCATCTGCTGGCATTTTTAGTTTAGAATGTCCCGTTTTTTGTTTTATTACATGCGTTCTTTGTTTTCTTGAGTGTTGGACCCAGGGCCCAGATTTTAGCGGCCGCACCTGTTGCTCGTCGTCATGCAGTCGTCAACCCCCTCTTCCAACCCCTCATCCTCCCCCTAAGTTCCCTTCCTCTTCCACCTATACCCCCAGGATTCTGAGCTGCTGGGAGGCTTTACTTCCAGCAGGACATCCAGTGGACCGCGAGCTTGCAGGAGGGGCCGCTCTCGTCTTAGGCTCTCACGTCCTTGCTCAGTACCCAGGACAGTGATGATGCCCCTTGGAAATCACAGGCATAGTACTCGCCTGTGGCCCCCTAGTTGCCCTCTTCCATTAACGTGAAAGAGAGCTCCTCAGACTCTCCGGACGCGACCCTCAGGCTTACAAAGAGTCGGCCAAGCCCAGGACAACTGACCAGCAAACTGGGGCAGGCAAGACCCTGCCAGTGGGCAAAAAACACAAGCCTAAGAATGCCAGACCCTAGATTTCGGGCAGAGGATAATGAGCTGGAGGACGAAACAGCAGCCCCTGACCCGAACTCTCCGCCCTCCTTTGTTCTGAGATGGACCTAGACCTTTGCCATTTCGTTCGCGGCAAGGGACTGGGCAATTTCTGCGCCCTCGTGAACCAGATGTCGGCCGAATGGCTGATCCTGGGCAGACGACAGGTGGCACTCAGGCGGAAACAAGGTACCCTCACAGCCCGAAAAGAGGGCGAGAGTGAGGCTCCACTGAACGTTGCACGGCCTCCCTGTCCTCCTGGGCAAGGGTGGAACCTGAAGGGAGCGGCACAGCTGCAGCGCTTGTACTGCTCTAACAGGCTGCGAGCATCCGCATCGTGATTAATCCGGTCCAGACGCTCTATGGGGGGACCTTGCCAGGTGCCGCAGCTTCTGGGAGGCGGAAGGCGCTGTCTGCCCTATCGCACCTGCAGCGCGCCTTGCTTAAGGCGTTGCCGCCCAGAGAGCAGCCCTCTAACCCAGTTGTCTTGCTCCCACTCTGTCCATTGAATGTGGCAAAGAAGCGGATAAAGGCCAGCTCCACCTCCCCACTGGCAGACCGCCTAGAGTACCGGCACCTTAAGGCAGTAGACGCACAAGCCACACTTTTGCGACCATATTCAACGGTTGCATAGAGTTTAGTGACGTGCCACGCATGGAAAACCGGCCATACGGTCCTGGAAAACAGGCCGTACGGTCCTGATCCACAATATGCGGGATCCTAAGGTGCCGGGAAATTTCCGGCCGATATCGCTTCTGTCAACGTTGTACAAACTCCTGTCGGGTTGTTTTGCCACGAGGTTGTCACTGCTGCTACGGGATAATAACACTATTCCCGCAGCAAAAAGGCTTTCTTCCGAGCTTCCAGGGCTTCCTAGAGCAGACCTTTCTGGTCGAGTCGGACCTGAGGGATGCGGCCAGAAAAAATGCACTGTGCAGAGCTTTTCTAGGCCTGCAGAACGCATTCGTCAGCGTGCCGTCTGAGGCTTTTCTCCACCCTTGCCCATCTAGGCATGGAGAAATGCTTTGTGGACTTCGTCAGCATTATTTAAGGGGGGTCAGATAACGATACGAGTTGGTTCGACCACCCTGGATCCGGTTCCAACTGCTGCGGGTGTCCGTCAAGAGGACCCGCTCTCACCCATCCTCTTCGATGTCGTGATGGAGCCTCGTCAGAAGGCTAGCAGCTGAGGCAGATGAGCATGAATATGCCCTGGGCTCGGCCATGATCTCTGTTTGTGCTCTGGCCGACGATCTGGCCATATTCGCGGGCTCGGCGCGCTCTCTTAAGCGCCAGTTGGATCGCTCGCATCGGTGGCGTCGAGCCTAGGGCGTCACATCACGTGGCCCCAAGCATCGGCCTAACGATCAGACCAGAGAAATGCAGGACGCTGGTGCGTCACCCGGAGAGCCAGGCATTCATCATCGCCGGCTCCCCGGTTCCAATACTGGGTTCCGAGGAGGCGCACCTATATCTGGGTGCCCCCCCCCCCCCCCCGCTTCGCATTACCCCCCCCCCCCCCCGGCGGAGGCTGAGACGGCGGTCTCCCTTCTACTTCGGGTTATAGCCCTGCTCCAGCAGTCCCTGATGGCCCCCAGGTAGAAGATGGATGCCGTCCTCACGTTCCTTATGCCCAGAATGGAGTATCTGGGCCGTGCACAGTGACTCCAAAAGAATTTCCCCGTCCTGGTCGACAGAGCGGTCAAGGTTTTCTGCAGGTCAGTTTGCTCTCATCCTGACAGAGCAACTGTGAGCTTCTTTCATGCACCACGCTCCACTGGTGGTCTCGGCCTCCTCCAGCTGTCGCAGGACGTTGATATTCTTCGTACCATGCAGGCGTGCCGGATGCTGTCCTCTCCGGACTGGTCCGTGGCCACTATTGCTAAGGACGGCCTAGATGTTGCCATCAGGGTGCTCAGAGGAGCACCCTCGGATGAGGCCAGGACCATCTTTTTCTGTGGCGGCTCCTTCGATAATGCCGGGCATATGGGTTCGAGGTCGCTCCGGTCAGAGGCCCGGCAGGCACTGTGGCGCCTTGAAGTGGGCGTATAGTACGCCCTAGGGGCATTCCAGCTTCATTGGATCTCGGGAGACCATGAGCGCCCTCAATTCTTACCTTCCACCATTGTCTTTACTATTACGAACGTTACCACCAAGATATAGATGTCGTTGCGCAAAAATTGTTGAAGCAAGTTCCACAGTCTAGGACCTGCAGAGCTAAAGCTTCTGTCGCCAACTGTCTTTAAGCAGAGGAATGGGACAGCTAATTTATTGTCCACACAGGACCTGAGGGCGAGAACAGGCTGGAACTGATGCAGCAGTTCAGCTAGGTATGAAGGAGCCAAGCCGTGGCAGGCCTTGTGGGTCAGCCTAAGAACTTTCCTCCGTATCCTTTGCTCAACCGGCAACTATCCTAGCTCTTCCAGCAAAGGTGACACGTGCTCAAACCGCTGGGACTTAAAGACCAGCCTTGCAGCCATATTCATAGTCTGCTGTAGTGGCATTATAGCTTTCTTTGGTAGCCCAGCCAAAAGGGAATTACAATAATCAAGCCGAGACGGAACTAAAGAGCTAAATAAATTTTTTACAAGCCATTGTGGGAGACAGCTTCTAATTTCGGATAGGGATCGGATGTGATGGCTAGCTGTAGAGGCAGTCTTTTGAATGAAGCTTTTGAAATTGAGGCAGCTGTCGAACACGACACCTAGATAACGAGCACGTGGTGAAGGTCGCACAATAGCATCACCTATTAGAACAGCAAAGCCTTTTAATCCAGCCACAAGCTTAGGGTGTCCTATGGGAAGCAGTTCGGTTTTATCGTCATTTAATTTCAGGAAGTTTTCCGACATCCAGGATCGAATATCGGCAAGGCAAGCATTCAGTTTCTCAGTTGCTGCAGCAGATTCCGACGGTTTAAATGACAAATACTATTGATTATCGTCAGCATTGAAGTTATATCCTCTTCCATGGGCATTAATCACTTTTCCCAGAGGTTGCCTATAAATGGATAACAGCAAGGGACCGAGTACAGACCCTTGAGAGACTCCACAGGTGACCCTTCTCATGTCTGAGACCCGACCTCCACACGACACGGATTGAACACGATCTGACAAGTTGGATTTTAACCACGCCCGTGCTTCGTCTGCCAGACCAATCGTTGTTCTCAATCTTTCAAGCAGAACTTCGTGATCAATGGTGTCGAAAGCAGCAGACAAATCTAGCAGAGCTAGGGCAGTGACATTCCCGTCGTCGTTGCCACGTAGAATGTCATTGTTAACACAAAGGAAGCAGTTTCAGTAGAGTGCTGCCTCTTGAAACCAGATTAAAATGTTTCTGACATTCCATTATTTTCAATATGTTCAACTAGCTGCTTTGCAACAATTTTTTTCAGAATCTTTGATAACGGAAGAAGGGAAACTGGACGATAGTTTGCTAGGACCTCTGTGTCTAATCCAGGCTTTTTAAGAATAGGTCTAACGATTGGCGATTTGAAGGACTTGGGGACGATCCGTTTTCCTAAAGAAGCATTATAATATTTGGTTATGGCAGGGCTAAGTTGGTCTGCAAGTGAAGACCACAGAGATGAAGGTATAGGGTCTCCAGGAGACGAACTCCTTTTGCGAGACCTTATTAAGGAAGCCACATCACAGGCAGAAACATCAGAGAATCTTTTAAGATTGGTCACAGGTTGAGGAACGGCGATTGCTTTGGTAGGAGGGGGCTTAATGGAGGCAAGAATGTGCTCAATTTTTTCAGTAAAGAAGGCTGAAAACTTTTCGGCTGTGCCCATGATATCTGGGGAGTCAGACCTGACAGCATTGGCCAGTAAATGGTTTACTGTCTTATTAATCTGTTTAGTGTCCGACTGGCAGGAAGTCAGTTTTCTAACAAAAAAAGAAGCCCTGGCTTTTTTAAGCTTTCGTGTGTAAACACGAAGGAAGTCTTTAAAATTGACTAGGTCTGCCTCAGACCCCCGATTTCATGAAACGACGTTCTAGCTCGTGCTTAACACGGCGCATCTTAAGGATTTTTTTGTAAATTGAAAGCAATCTCGATGACTTTGAACACGGGTAGAGCGAACGGTAGCATGCTTGTCAAGAGCACTCCTGAGTGTCATGTTCATCGCATCTATGAGGGTATCGAGGCTGCCGGTCGAGTCTGAATGCAGTTCAAAAAGGCCTGCATCACAAACAGATTTCAAAAACTTGTCCATGTCAATGCTTTGTAAGTTACGTCGTTTGGCAAATTCGACATTGCCCTGCACGTACGATGGAGCAGAAACAGTAAACGAGACCGAACAATGATCTGAGAGGGTCAGTGGGCACACCACAAAGTCAGTGGGGAGGACATCCTTAGTGATCACGAGATCTAGAATGTGGCCACCGACGTGGGTGCTATGATTAACGTGTTGGGCCAAACCAAGATTCTCCAGACAGTCAAGAAATGAGAGGACCTGGCTGTTGCTAGGGTTGTCAACGTGAATATTGAAGTCTCTTACAATCAGTTGTGGCCTGTCACACACAAATATTATAGCAAGGAACTCTGAAAACTCCTCTATAAACAAGTTTAGACAGCCAGAAGGAGGCCGGTATATCACAACGGTAAGATGCATTGTCTTTGATGAAGACCTGATAGCAACCGATTCAAACGATGACCCGTGCGAGAAACTGCACATTTTATAGCCAATCGATTCGCGAACAATAATTGCAATCCAGCCACCAACCTTGTCAGAACGCATGGACTGATAGAATGAGAACCCGGGTGGGGTGGTCTCGGAAATACAGCTACTGGATCAAGGCGTCATCCAGGTTTCGGTAAGCAGAAATGCATCTAGCTTCTCCTGGACCACCTGATCGCGGATAAGTAACCCTTTGATTTTTAGCGAGCTGACATTTAGTAGGCGGAATGTAAGAGGCTGTCCACCAACTGGGCGATGGCGATGAAGTGGCTCGTATTCTCTACCGTTTGCGTCCGGCCTGGCGGAAGCTAGCTCTTCGAATTTTAATTGGACCTTGGTAACGGCCGTGGGACGACGTTTCACAACGTGCTGGGCTACAGTGGATAGGCTACTACGGCAACAAGTACTATATAGCGCTTTAAACTTACGAGTTGTAGGTTTGATAGCCGAGCTGTTAATGGGGCGAACACAGGATGCAGGTAGGTTCTCAATGACCCTCCGGAGAAGGCCTTCCGGTAGGTATCGACTAATGGCGACATCGCATCTTATGCTAAGCAGGTCCTGTTTTGTGTAGCATATCCGGGGACAGCTCGTAAATAGTCACAGCGAAGATAGCAGCGGAATACCCGAAGGTATTACGGAGAAATCAAGTAAAGGTCCACACGAAGCTAGGAGTCGCCCGAGGCCGCTTTTTAGAGCGGGGAGGAATGTTAATCAGTATATAGCATATGCATATTTGGCCAGTACTTGCAGTAATATTAGCGATGGCTAGGCTACTTGTTATATGTTTAAAGCCAGGTCTGCTCAAGAACAAAACCGTGAGCACATATGTATATTCACATTCACACATGCGAACACACATATACAGAGAAAGGCAGGCAGGCAGAGACGAACAACCATACTTCCACACTACACCACACACATGCGCCAATGCCAACACAATCACTCACACACCCCCACACACCACAGCTGAGAGTAGACCAAGCAGGGCAGTGCGAAGCATTAGTGGCTGGAGTGGAGCTCTCAGCATCAGAGCCCCCTTGATTGCGGTGGGGGGCCAGGCAATCGTTTTCTGACCTCTGACTTCACTTCCTCATAGGCTTCAGCAGTCGTGACCAAATCAGGTGAATGGTCTGCAAGCAACCAGCACACGAGAGATGCATCTTGTGACCGTCTCTTCCATGCTGACTTCACATTTCCTTCCGGTAGAGGCTCCTTCTAAAACAGGTAAGGTTAGTATCTGGAATAGCTAAGACTGTGAGGCCGAGCTCAAATGCACCATCGTCGAGCAATCAGGACAGCACAAAGCGCTCAGCTCTTTTGCCGACCTCGAGAGGACTCTGCTGCCACAGGCTTATAATACGTCCAGCTGTCACCTATAGCACCGTTTAGTTGGGGCATAAACAGCTGCAGCAACACATGAAGCCCACTCGAGTAAGCTAACTACACATCTTTGTCCACGTATTGCCTGGAATTCGTGAAGACTACGTAGGCTTACTCTGGTGAGTATTCCAATTGATATATTACAAGGCTACCGAACCACCTGTAAAGCTCCAACAATTAGATTTGATTGGGTTGGTAACACAGAGCCGGTTTGTAACCAGAGCCATTTTTGGCAACCTGGGTGGTTGCAACCGGGAGCTATCGTAAGACAAGGCATTCTTTCTTCGTGACCACTCTGTATAACTCAAATTCCATCGTTCATTAACGAATTCTAATTTTTACGTCGAAAGCAGAGACAATTGTTGCCATACTTTTTGCTGCTTATCATACGTCTCAGCTACGTTAGTCATTGTCGACACCAAGAGCTCCGACTGGCTGCAATGGCAGAGCCAAATTTTTGTAGTGGTAGTAACCCGTCTTTACCCTGCCATTTACACGAATTCAAACGTACAACTACATGCGCAGATTTCATGCTAATCAGTAATTCGCTCATGCATATTTGGCCAGTACCTGCAGTAATATTAGCGATGGCTAGGCTACTCGTTATATGTTTATAAAGCCAGGTCTGCTCATGAACAAAACCATGAGCTCATACGTACATTCATATTCACGCATGAACACACACACACGCGAACACACACACACACACACACTCACATACAGAGAAAGGCAGGCAGGCACGCACACACACACACACACTCACACACACACACACACACACACACTCACACACCCCACATACCACAGCTGAGAGTAGACCGAGCAGGGCAAAGCATTAGCGGATGGAGTGGAGCTCACAGCATCAGAGCCCCCTTGATTGCAGTGGAGGTCCAGGCAATTGTTTTCTGACCTCTGACTTCACTTCCTCATAGGCTTCAGCAGTCGAGACCAAATCAGGTGAATGGTCTGCAAGCAAGCAGCGCACGAGAACTGCATCTAGTGACCGAGTCTTCCACTCCGACTTCACATTTCCTTCCGGTAAAGGCTCCTTCTAAAACAGGTGAGGTCAGTAAGCTCTAGCCATGTTTTTCCAGCTAGCCCTTCGGAGAGTCGTAAGCACATGTGGCTAGACAGTGAATAGCATGGCTGCTGTGATACGGCACCATGTCAGTGCCTTGCCGACAGGCTGGGAAAGCTGTGCAATTTCAGGTGAGAGGGCGACATACTTGACATTTAGAGTAGGTTGACAAGTTCTAGCTTTACAATTCTATATATAGACTACACTGCTTGAACGAAACAACTGGAACGAAACACTGCAACAGGTCGTGGCTGACCAGCTTAATTCATATATTGAAACTTCCAACCTGCTCGAAGGTTCTAGTCTGGCTTTAGATCTAATCACTCCACAGAGTCAGCATTGCTTAGGGTGTACAACGACCTACCTAGGAATGCAGACATAGGTAAAGTGTCCCTGCTTGCTTTGCTCGATCTTTCGGCACCTTTTGATATTATTGATGGCAAAGTTGTTCTAGAGCACCTCTCATTTCGCCTGGGCATCACTCGCACTGCTCTGAAATGGTTCAGGACCTATCTCAGTGGGAGACTCCAAAGTATTGTTGCGAATGGACAAAGATCATCCGAGGTACCTCTGAAATCCACGGTACCGCAGGGCTCCGTGCTAGGACAGGTTCTTTTCACGGTTTATCATATCCCTCGTGCTGACGTCATTGTCAAGCACAATCTAGGCTTTTTCTTCAACGTGGATGACACTCAGTTGTACCTTTCCTTTGATCCCTCCTAGCCGTACAGCTCGTCGAATTCTCTCAACTCACTTGCTGCATGTATTGATGACATCCACACATGGATGGAAGCAAATTGTCTTAAATTGTAAAATGATAAAACTAACTTACTAGTTATTAATGAAGCAAGTGTGAGTCAGAAGTTGGAACGCCTAACGCATAAAATTGGCTCTGCCAGCATACCTCCTGTTGAATCAGCTCGAAATCTAGGTGTCATGTTCCAAAGTTACCTCTCGCTAGACGACCACATCAGCTCCAGAGTCAACTCTGCCTACTTTCAGCTACGTAACATTGCTAAAATTCGGGCTTGTTTAGATAGGATAGGATTTAGATAGGATACCACGTCCAAGTTGGTCCATGCATTTGTGGCATCCCGTCTTGACTTCTGAAACTCACTGCTTGCTAGCCTAGTGGCATGCGCAATCAGGCGATTACAGCTGGTGCAAAACTCTGCAGCTAGGCTTGTCTGTCGTGAGCCTAGAAGTTGCCACATCACGTCACTTCTCGCCGACATGCACTGGCTACCAGTCAAGCAACGTATCGACTTCAAGGTTTTATCACACACTTTTAGGTCACTTTATTCTTTGGCTCCAGCCTATCTCTCAGATCTACTTCCCTATCAGGCCAAGCATCGCACCACCTGATTTTTTGAATCCAACAATTTACCAATACCTCATCCAAACTTCAAATCCTTTGGAGACCGTGCATTTAGTTCGTATGCTCCCAAAGCCCGGAACTCCTTCTCGACTTGCATCAGAACATCCCCTGATTTTACCACATTAAAAAAGAACTTTGAAAAGAACTAAAAAGAACACACCTATTTAGGACAGCATTTAGCGGGTCCATGTGATTCATCCTTAATGTGCTTATGCATGCTGACACTGTGCATGCTGCCACTAACCACATTTGCATGCTGGCCCTATTCATGTAACCCCTCACCATGTCATTCATGTTGTTTATCAAGCATGATATTACTAACCATTCAATTGCGGTTCCCTTTGCAGCAAACGTGAAGCACCTAGACAGAGATTTGATTTCTCCGAGGGCACTTTATCACGTGGATTACTATTATTATAACAACACTAGCTGTACAAGCAAAGGCATCATCCTTGAACTGCATGTACAACTATTGCCAAGAAGGATTTGTTTATGCAAATGACAATTTTAACAGGCAACCGTTATCCTTCTCTCGAGGGCCACAGCTGTTGCCACTGTACCGAATGGACGAGGCAGCAGTGCTGCAGCACCATCAGGCAGACTTATGCTGCTCTTATGACCACTGCAGGGCAAAGATTAACGACATTCTGAAGGCTTCAGTCGTTTTTTTATTCCCAATATCGATACTAATAATGTTAATACTATATGAAACCTGCATAACACCCTAAGAGAAATGCACCTCTTTCAAGGCACATTATGAAAATTAGCGTTTCCATGGGTTTGAGATCAGATTACACAGTGCCACTAGGGTAAGCGTGCAAAAGATTATCCGATAGGACGGGGCAAAACCTTGGCGATCATAAGATCAACCTAATCCAGAAGGGCAAACCTAGTGCCAACCAAAAATTGGACGACCTTACCCTCAAGATTGGTTCAGCTAGCATCACAACCGTGATGTCTTACTTATCTAATCAAGGCACTTTAATTTCAAAACTACCTCTAATTAAAGAAACACAGTGACTCCAGTGAAGTCCGTGTACTTTCACATGACAAATTCACAGGTTTGGAACTGTGCCTCTAGATTATCACGATCGTTCTTCAGGATTGCCTGCTTAGGTTCCCAATTGTCTGCAGCTGGCGAAAAAAACTCCAGTCACTCGGCTAGTCACTGGTCGACGGCGTGGCTGCCACATTGCACCATTTCTATCTGAGCTTCAATGGCTCCCTATTAAGCTTCGATCGATTTCAAGTACGACTCAATCAGTCTCACATGTCACTTCACTCGCCGGCACAAGCCTACCTTTCTGATGTACATGTCCTCCAGTGCTCTCACACCACTTGCTGTCTAGCATACCGTCATCTTGCTGTCGTTACATTAAAATGAGATCTTTTGGTGACTGAGCTTATTTGCACCACAAATGTGACTATACTAGCTGCTGGCTACAGTTAATACCTCTGATGAATTAGCTACTGTTAAAAATAAGCTAAAGATACATCTCTTCATATACAGAGCAAAGTCCTTACGCTGACCTGCAAGGCCGCCGTGGCTTGGCTCCTTCGTACCTAGCTGAACTACTGCACCAGTTTCAGCCTGTTCAGGCCCTCAGGTACTGTGTGGACAATACATAAGCTATTCTATTCCTCTGCTTAAAAACCGTTGGCGGCAGAATCTTTAGCTTTGCCGGTCCTAGACTGTGGAACTCACTTCCACATTTCTTGCGTAACTACAAATCTTCTGCTGCCAACTATGGCTCATCGTTTTCAACGGTTCTGAGCTGCTACTTCCGTGCTACTCACTACCTCAACTACTCTCCTGACTCGGCTATGCTTCCCACTTTCTCTTTTTTTACGTGAGACGAAGTCTGTTGGCTACCGAATGCATACCGAAAGCTGCTTAGGCTGTAAGTGTGCTATACACAACTTTCCTGTGTAACACCCGCGTGGTCTTTATTACTTTGTGGAGTTACAGACGGAGATAATAATAATAATAATAATAATAATGTAATTGATAAAGCACCCTCAGAGAACTTAATCTCACTCTAGGCACTTTACATTTGTTGCAAAGGGAAAGGCAATTGAATGGTGAGTAAAATCATGCTTGATAAACAAATCAAATGAATAACATGGTTAGGGGAGACATGCACAGGGTCAGCATGCAAAGGTGGTTAGTGGCAGCATGCACAGTGTCAGCACACATAAGCACATCAAGGACGAATCATAAAGACCCACTAAATGCTGTCCTAAATAGGTGTGTTTTTAAGTTCTTTTTAAATGTAGTCAGGTCAAGGGTTGTGCTGACACAGGTCGGGAGGGAGTTCCAGGCTTTGGGAGCATACGAACTAAATGCACGGTCTCCAAAGGATTTGAGGTTTGAGATACATTACATTACATCCGGTGTGTTTTACATGCTAACCATTGCATGATTAAGTGCATGTTACAGGAAGCAGGTCAAACTAACTGGGGACCATGAGTGACCATACTTGTTTGCTTGGTCGTGCTTGTGATCGTACATGTTAGTAAACCTAGGGGTATTGATTCTATTGGAGCAATCTGAAAAGCCCATAGAATGAGCTAAGTTCTCTTAGGGAGCCGGACAAACGATGCAATATTAACACTATTTTTACTAACACACTAAACAGCAGGTGGGTTTTCTTAGCTCCCTTAAAAATGGCATCTTATCAGAACGTATCGGTGCATCACACGGCAGTGAGTTCTAGGCTTGGGGAGCATCAGCATTGGTCGGGCAGTATCCAAAGAATTCAAGGTTGGTTAGAGACACATTTAAACCATTAGAGTCTCAATGCTGATATGAGGGTGTTAAGACGTCCAGCTGCCGATAAAGTATTTCTTAAAGATACCAGAAGCTAGACCGATGAGAGGTTGCCAGACGAAAGTGCAAACTTTGATATCGAGGCACACTGCAACAGGGTATCAGGGGAGGCCTCCCGATTCCCAACCACTAGGTAGAATATCCACCTCGGCTGCATATCAACAGATTCCGCTGGGTTGATGCACAGGGGCCCTGCAAGCAAGGCACCTCTCTGCTACTAACCGCTCTCAATTCCGACAGGACTCACTGGTGTGCTGCAATCAGAAGGTGCAGAATGGACAGCAAAAGGTGACGTTTCAGGGACATAATATTTCCACATCCTGTCAAGCTCACTTTCAATTACACATATCTTCTCTGCCACCAAGCGGCAGTACTCGTCCTGCAAATGAGCGAACACTCGGTTAGCCACACAGGGCCGCAATATGAGCAGCAAGCATCAATCTAGATGGACAGCTCAAAGCCAGTGTGCCCTTGCTCTGCTTGCAAGCAGCTCAAACAGGGCAACGAAACTTGGCCAATCGCTTGCCCTTCAACTTACGTAGCTCTCAGCAGCTTCGTACAGTTTCATCTCGATCTTTTGGGCAAATTGTGCCACAAGATTCATATGCATGCCAGGCATAACTTGCCCATCGCATGAACGGACTAGTTCTTTGAACCTGATGACATAGTGAGGTAGAAAAAAGAACAGTTTAGTTTACATGCCATACGTCGTGACTAACACCAACGTACGACCGAACATTTCATAGGACTACTGTCAACGGGCAGCAGTCATCCGGGAGTCTTTAAAGCATATCCTCGGAACATTTGACTTGGTTAATGTCAACGGCAAGCAGTCATTCGGGAATCATTAAAGCATGAGAGGCACACCAGCTATCTATGAGCTTTCTACTTCTTTTCATAGATTATACTCTCCATCTTTCCGATGTAGTCCCAAAGCGAAGTCAAGGTTTTCGTTTTTTTGCAGACACAGAACAGCCGTAAAAATTATGAGAACACACTTCATAATGCATGCTCAGCGAACTAAATCTCCTTCTAGGCACTTTACATTTACCACAAAGAAAACAAGTTCGAATGGTGAGAATTATCATGCTTGATAAACAACACGAATAATATGGTTAGATGTGACATGCACAGGGTCAGTATGCAGGTGTGGTTAGTGGCAGCATGCAACTGTGACAGCATGCAAAAGCACATAAAGGACGAATTACATAGACCCACAATGCTGATCATAAATAAAATAATGAATAAAATAATCATAAATGCTGTCATAAATAGGTGCATTTTTAAGTTCTTTTTTAAGGTGGTCAAGTCAGGGGATTTCGTGATGGAAGTAGGGAGTGAGTTCTAGCCTTTGGGAGCGTAGAACAAAATGTCTTCGTAGGATTTGAGGTTTGCACAAGGCATAGGTAAACAGCTAGATTTAAAAACGGTACGATGCTTAGCCATGTGGGGCAGTATATCTGATAGGTAGTCTGGAGGCAAAGAATGAAGGAAATTAAAAGTAAGCGACAAAACCTTGAAGTCGATGCCTTACTTTACCGGGAGCCAGTGCAGGTAAGCGAGAAGTGGTGTGAAGAGAAATAAATCACTACTCAGCCGCTTTACACATGCCACGTTGTTTGAGTCCACGACCTCAGCCAGACCTTGGTCGGGTTAAGCACCGTAGCCACTTTTTATTATTCAGACAGTGCTAAAAATTATATCCAAAAATGATGACTATCTCGGTAGCAATAAATTTCTACATAAAAGTTTTATCATCATAATTATTTATGATACATTATAAATAATTTACTTTATACGATAGACATTCATTAATCATGCTTCGATATACCCGATGAAGGGTACCATCCAACATTGAAGGTCGCAAGTGCTTTGAGTCTTTATTCTGTTGCTACATAATCTCTACAATGGGATGCTGCTACATCAAGCCTGCCCCAACAAAGGAACCAAAAACCCCGATTCAGCGATTAACTGCGTTCAACTACCATGCTTAACACTATGCCCAAGGTTATCTCCTATGTATCCCTCACCTATTCTTTGGCTGGCATACATGCAACGTTAGTTATTCCTCAAAAGCTTACATTTGGTTTTGGAAATTCTAATTAACTAAGCACAAGTTTTTAACCATGTACGACACAGCAAACATATGCCGCTTTACTCAGCTATGGCGCCCTCTTCCACATTCACCGACAGATGCCTAGGCACACCGACAGCTTACCGCTTGCTGGAAAACTGCCGCCCCTGTTGTGGCTTTAAGTTTCTGAGAGAACAGAATAGAGCTAGACTTCCTACTACAGATACAGTCATTCCCATGAACACATTGCCCTCCAAACCAACTAAGCACCTAATACATGGCTCCGAGTTTGGTTGTTGCTAATGCCCGCAGTCGCGAAAGTCATTAAGCTACTCATTATAAAACTGTAACAATCCGTCAATCGGATGTTGGCTTGAGTCACAGTTTGCGACGTTTGGCTTCGTGAGTAACGTCATTTGCCGGCAACCAATTGAGTGGTTCCTGTGTAAATAGATGAGAATGTCTGGTCACGTCACCAAAACCTCTCGGTCATTCAGAAGAAAACCTATTTTTCCTTTGCATCGTCATCGACGAAGCCTCGGCCAATGATGAGCTATGGTACCGGATGTCATCTATGATCTGTAAGGACCTATCTGTGGCATATTGCCACTTGGCGGGTGACCAGATCATGCTCCAGTTGCACAGGTTTCTGAAGGCACAAGAGTGGTTGGGATATAGCTCCATGGACGAGTCAATTCAAACCGAGAAATCGCAAGGTAGCTGAAAATCTAGGATGGCATTGTTGGGGCATTGTTGGGTATTATGAAACATCTATATACTATGGCAGTACATAGTAATGCCCACTATGATAGCCCTCAACGAACTTCTCCGAGGGAGCACCGGCTCCTAAAAAGCATGGCTCTGAAGGACAGGTTTGCTACTGCTAAATGCACTGTTCTCTAGAAAGAGTCTATACTAAGCTACCTATCAGCCATTAGCCAAATACCATGAATAGACGGCCCAAGGAACAAGGACAGAACACAGTGGGTGGCCAAGTGCAAGCCATTGTTAACTGTGCACCACAAAAAAGCAAGGCTAGATTTTGCTGCCAGATACCATCACTAGGCAGCTAAACAGTGGAGATAAGAGCTGAACAGTAGAGCAGAGCACTGTGGACTGATGACTCCCACTTTTATCTCCTTGGCTGGAACAAGAGGATGAAGTATGTTTGCAAACAAATGAATGAAGGTGGTTTTAAGGAAGACTTTTTGGTTTTGAAAGTGTAGTGGTATGGTTTGCTTCTCAACTTCCGGTGTTGGGCGGCTGTGCTGAATTCAAGGAATCATGATTAGGAATGTCTAACTCATTTTACAGAATGTTGGCTTGCCACATGCTTACAAGATTCATGGGCTCCATTTCTGTTCGTAGTATGACAGCGATCCGAAGCCCATATTTGTGGCGGTTAAAGAGTTTTCATGAACACCGGGACTGCAGCTTGGAGCCAGCTGAGGCCATGCAGCAGCCAAGCCGAAGGCAGAACTTTAGTACCATAGAAATATGTGGGACAAATTAGACTGTGCTCTTAACGTTCAGAGTTCTCTGGTAGATGATATGTTTTACATTGTTGGAGGTTTTAAAGGATTGCTAGACGTCAAGTTTTCAGAAACGTGGAAGCTGGTCATTTTTTTCTTTTCAAATAAGGAACTTCGTGGTAGGACACCACCCCATTAAACGCAATATAATGCACGATTAGAGTACTTTAAATGAATTAACCTACGTGGTACTTCACACATATAAAACACAGGATGTACAACCGGTAGCGCTCGATGTTGGTTCAAAACCACCAACTGCTTACTTACAGCTTCTGCACCTGATGATTTCGAAATTCTACTTTGATGCTGCCACACCAGTTTCTGCTAACGTATCTAGGCTGATGAGCTGCAACAGTCACGCACGGTAAGGTACTTTCGTCACGTCGAAGGCCCGAAGCATGTTCTCGAATCACTGGTCCTGAGCTGTCAGTGACGGAGGAGGCTGCTGCAGTGATAAAACACAATCAGATTGTACAAAGCAGTGCTCAATGATAGTAACTAGTTGCAGGACGTCTGCAAGTCAGCTGCTATGTCACACAGTCCGCAGAGGCATACCGAAGGTCCTAAGGGGCTGACGCCGACATCTGTGGGGGGACAAACTCCTAAGGCTGGATTCAAACTATGTGTCCTGCATGCCATTTAAGATGCATTTTCAAAAGGTACACTCACGTGACAGTCAACTCTTGTACGACACAATTGCCTGCACAACCGCTCACTTTATTTAGCACCTGATACAGCAATCCTTGTGACCAACTAGCAGATTGTTTCTCTAGATTTGTGTCAGCATTTTTGGTAAGATCATAGAGTCCATCAAAATGGTAAAATTGCCACAGGGCTCATAATATTTCAACCCTTTCTTAAATCATTTGCCACCCTAAAGTATGTCAGAACTGACCTTATGTCTAAGTCAATTGCCCAGTATCTGACAACTACCCTATGCCTTATACCTACCGTTCTTCAAAGATGAATAGTCTGTCATTGGTGCCTTGCTATTCTCCATTTATCCTAAAAAAACCACGGGACAATGATTAAGGCCCACGGAATTGAATATCAATATTAAGCTGAAGATATTCAGCTGTATTTGCCATTCAAGCCATAGAAATCTGTTGCAGCACCCGAGAAACTCGATCGCTACCTTGCTGATATTCAATCCTGGATGTCGGAATTTATTTTTTGAAACTAAACGATAAAACTGAACAGCTGCTCGTACGCCAGTCTAAGCATGTGGCTATGTTAGTAAGCTTTGCCCTTCTAATAGGTAATGCTGTTGTGCGACCATCACCACATGCTCAAAATTAAAATTAGCTGTTCCATTTCTCTGCTTAAAGACTATCGGTGACAGAAGCTTTAACTCCACAGGTCCTAGACTGTGCAACTTGCTTCCACGACTCTTATGCAACGTCAACTACTCTCCTGCTGCCGACTATGGCTCATCCTTTCCAGCGATCCCGAGCTGCTACTTCCATGCTTCTCACTACCTCACCTGGTCTCCCGATTCTACTATGCTTCCCACATTCTCTTTGTTTCGTGAGATGAAGTCTGTTGGCTACCGAATGCACACCGAAAGCCGCTTAGTCTATGAGTGAGCATATACAAAACTCTCCAGAACAATAACAACATTGTCTTATGAATGTGCGAAGTTACAGACGGAGATACATTATCTTCCATTACATCATTAGATTTGCATTTGCCCTGCATCAAAACTATAACAAAGTGACCTCAGCATTACACCCTTCAAAAAGGCTGCTGCAATGCCATTCATTAAAAAGACCAGACCAATTCCAGCAATTTCCAACCAGGTTTCCTGCTGCCATTCTAGACACAGGAAATGGTAGTGAAAGACAAGCAATTAAATTCCTATATACAAAGTTCAAGCCTGTAAAGCATGTCAGGTTAGAATTCAGAACCAGCCACTCCACAGAGTCAACAGAAATTCGAGTGCTAAGAAAAACCTCGGGAATGCTAAACTAGGTAGAGCCTTTTGACTAGACCTGCGGATCCGTCAGTAGAAGTTTGCACTAGTGTTCACAAAGTCCTTATTGAGCTCTTTACATTTCGTTTGGGTCTTGTTGGCAATGCACTGGAATGATCTAGATCCTACCAGATGTGAAATTTTAGAGCTTACATGTAAATAGGCAACCGTCGTCAGAGAAGCCTCTAAAGTCTTGGTTTCTCATGGATCTGTGCTTTGTCTACGTCTTTTCACAGTGTACACAGTCCTTCTCACGTTTTAATCGCCGAGTAAAATCTAGTATTTCATTTTCATGCAGATGATATACCACTGTACAGTGACTTGATCCACCCCTTCTTTCTGCTGTGTGGAACTCCAAACTCATTTGCAGAATATATATTGTTAACGTTCATACATGGAATCGGGTGATGGATAAAACCAACTAGTTATGGGAAAACCCTAATGGTACTCTAAACTTGCAAAAATACCCTTAAGATCTGCTCGACCACCATATTTCCCATAGCATATGTATGCACTTTCGGTGTCTTCCGCCAAAGGGACTTTTCACTAGATGACCACACCACCTTCTTACAACTGTATACCATTGCAATAACTTGATCCTCCTCAGACAAGAATACCATAGCAGTGTTGGCCCATGGATAAGTGACATATCCCTCTGGATTGCTCAAACTCGCTACTCACGAGTCTTCCTCCCAGGTCTTCTGGCCTGTGAAACAATCAGCTTACGGTTAGTGGAAAATTGCAGCCAGGCTTGTCTGACGTGAATGTTTCAATTGCATATTATACCTTATTACTTAATATGACATACCACTTCTGATCGACCAGCACTAGCTCCTTATCAAGACGTAGGTCAGCTTCAAAGCTTTGTCAGTCATCTTCAAGTCCATTGGTTCTCTTGTACCGGCAATCCCATCCGAAATAATCAGGCATGACATAGTGACGACGACTTCTGAATTATGACGTTTAGCTGAGCCTTAAATAATTTTACGTCGTTCGGAGGCAATGGCTGTAGTTGGGAAGCAATCAAAGCTTTGAACTCACTCGCGACTGATGTCTTGACATTCACTGGCTTAACATTTCCCTTGGTGCTTATGCCAGCTGATTGCATTTATGTTATTATTAAACACTTGACTGCCTCCCTGGTACATTCGTGGTGCACCAAATTTCACGTCCGATTAGAACTAGGCCGAAACCATAGCACTCGTAACGGTGCTGGTATCAGCTTATTCGTGACGAGTACTGATGACACCTGAGCCATCTATCAGGGCTAGCGACATGCAGCTTCAGCAGCAATCAAAAAAGTACACCAACATTGGTGGAACATGTCATCGACAAAGAGTCCAGCTACCTTAACATATTAGGTCCACATCCATAACGCTGACAGGTCTATTTGAAGTAACAGAAGGTTATACACGTTCAATAACGGTCATTACGTACACCTAAGGCTCCTGGAGCTCCCACTCTAATGCCGACTCAGGAAGTACGCAATTCGCACAATTGCACTGCTTCTGCTTCCAGGAAGCCTCGGTCATAGATTATCGCTGACTCGATTCCTAGCCGTTATGATTCAGGAAGAGCGAATGACACACATAAATCAGAATGTGGCTGATTTAGAAAGCGGCTATTAAACTCCTTTCCAGGATACGCAAATTGCCTAACATGAATTTGTTTCTAGAACGGCACTATATGTATGCCTTATTATTATTATTGTTTAGATGATGCTAACGAATAATATCCTTTTAAAATGAAGACTACTTCGGAAGCCTGAAATAGACGGCCCTAAATGCATGACTTATCATCATAATAATCATTAGATTATGAAAATTATTTTTTTACGAAGTATTTATTTACCAATCACGCTTCGATACAGCCGATGCAATGCACCATCTGAAAACGAAGGTGGCTAGTGCATGGGCAAGTCTCACTGGTTGGTGTTTTTACAGCATGCCTGAAGCGCTGGATCATTCCGCAATGTGTGCAAGCTCACAGAGTCAAAGTCAGCAAAAAATTCAATCAAGCAAAAACTTAAAGCACGAGCGTAGCAACAGCTGGCCCCGGTCCACATAGGCCCGAGGAGCAAGGAATCGCTGATATGCGCCGTCGACCCGCAACATATAAAAGCTCTTCGATGCGCCGGCAGGGCCAACACTGTACCTTGCCAGTCACTAGCTGGAGCAGCAGGCGACCGCAGTTGCCGTCTCCCGCTAGGCGGGCCATCATCGGCCATATCTGAGCGATGTTGAACAGCCTACGCTGAAACCGTCAACGACCAGCTCCGTGATTTATCGGAGCGCAGCGTTGTGATGATGCAGCCGGTTTCCCACGGACTAGGAGTGTGCGGTGACTCCCACCTCCCAAACGAAAGATCTCTTCCGGCATAAGCATCCTACTTGGGCAGGGCTAGAAAGAACGCAACGGACGAGCAGCATAGGCTGCACCCCCAGCAACTAAAACGCAGGGAGCAGTCGGGAGAGCTGTTTCGAGTCAGTAGCTTATGTGGTCGGCTCGGGTCATTCATTTTACATTCGGCAATGCCGAGTAGATATAAAATGAATGGCATGTAGCCTTGGGCTCGATCGAATGACGTCATCAATTAAACAAATCGTCCTCCAATAAACAATCTCGCTTCCGCTCGATCGTTTCTCGTCGTCCGATTTATTTAATGGCTGCCGTCATTCTCGAGACCCTATTCTCCATACCCTTCATTTTAAATCTATATGAGTTGTTTAGCTTGATGTGTCTATATAAGAGTTAAATATAATTGCATTTAATTTAATATTCAATTAAATAAATTTATTCTATCTTTATATACATGTCTCAAAACATTGATAACTTTATGCGACGGGAGGGTGAAACATTTAGCGATCATGCAAAACGTATTAGAGAAGAGGTAAGAAAACGTACAGGTCTTCTTCCAAAATATTCTTTCTCAAAAGACAGTGTAGATGCATTGATTGCAACTCTACGTTCACCAACAGCTATAAAACTAGATAATCCTATTGCTAAGAAAACCACTAAGCCTAAATGTAGATGGTCTTTCGATAAAGAGTCAAGGAGGCTAATGAAGATACAGGAAACAGGTTGGTTTTTAGGAAAATCTTCTGATGGTAAAGTCTTAGATTATGAATATATTGGACTAGATAAAAACGTAATTTCTTTTGACGTAATATATGATGAGATTGGAGCAGAACTGAAATTAGTTATTAAAGAATTACTTAAAAACAAGAGTGACTTAAAAATGACCCTTGTTATTTCACCGATTTTAGCTTCAGAAAGTGGCGCTTATAATTACCAACCATTTGCAGGAATAACTAATTCAAAAATAGAGTTTCAGATATTGATAGAATATTTAAAACACAATTTGCAGCTTTTGAAAAGAAAGTAGAGGAATGGTTAGAAAGAGGTTCTAATTGGGTTATAGTTGGAGTTAATGCTATTTATGCAAAGTTTTCATATTTTTGACACAAATTTGGTGGTAGTTACTTACTAATGCCAGAAGGATTAGAAAAGAAGAGATCAACAATTAATATAAAGAATGAATCAGATAATCTTTGTGCTTTATGGTGCGTGTTAAGGTTTCTTCACTGGAGATATAATCATCAAGAATCTATTACTGATTTAAAGGAAATATTACATGAGAAATATTTACATCATCTAAAGAGAATAGAAGACTTGTTCAACGTTAAGGAGAATTATCCATCAAATATATTAAATGTTGTTGATATTCCTCATCTAGCTGAATTATTTAACATAACTATTAATGTTTACGAATATGATAATATAACTCTAACTCCACTTATAGTAGTTGATGAAGAGAAAGAGAGACATTTAGATCTTCTTGTGTATAGCACTCCAAATAAAAGTAATTTTAATTTTGCTATTATTAAAAAATTCAACGGTTTGTGTAGAAGTAGCAAAAAAAATACTAGCTGTTTTAACAGCCTCTTTTTGTATAGCGACAGAAGAGCCTTTATGGCTATCACCACCGCTTGCAGTGGCGTTAAAGGATCGCCCACCACAGGATTCGAACCCACGACCTCGGGGCCGAGGTCGTGAAAAGCAGCCACCTTACCTAGTGAGCCATCACAGCTCAAGGATATGGAACACAGCTTACTTGTAAAAGATATTTGCGTAGATTTTACTCTAAAGAAAAACTAGAATCACATGTTGATGCATGCAAACGTGGAAATTATAGTAAGTCTAGAATAAGAATGCCAAGTGCAGATAGTAAAAAAGGAGATAAATGTTATTTTAGAGAGTATGCTAAAACGTTATGGTGTCCTTATGTTGCTTATGCAGACTTTGAATGCTTACTTACAAGCGTTTGAAAAACAGTGAAAGAAGACCCTACTACTCCACAAGGTACTCTTCAAAAGCATATTCCTTATTCATCTGCTTATATTATTAGTGATTATGAAGGAAAACAAAGAACATTTAAATTATTCAATGGTTCTAATAATGTTAGAGATCCATTAAAAAGTTTGTTAAAAGAAGTTGAAACAATAAAAAATGAAATGAAACCTATTCTTGATAAATACGAAAAGTTTGATTATAGTAATTTTAAGGAAGAAGACAAAGAAGATTTTGAGAATGCAACTGTTTGTCATATTTGTGATTTAGATTTAGATTGAGATAAAGTTTTAGATCATTGTCATTTAACAGGAAAGTATAGGGTGCCGCACATAGTGCTTGCAACTTAAATCTCGGTATTAATCCTAAGAAGTTTAAACTTCCAGTATTTACTCACAATTTAAAAGGTTACGATTCACATTTATTAGTACAAGAGTTCCAAGATTTAAAACTTGATAAAAAAGTCATTGCCAATAACATGGAAACATATATAAACATTGAAATTAGTTCACTTACTTTTAAAGACTTTAGAAATGTTGCAAAAAGGCTTAGCAGATCTTGTAAATAATGTTGTTAAGTCAGAAAAACCATTAGAACAAACAAGAAATTACTTTTCAATGTTAAATAATAATGAATTCAATCTATTAAAAGAAAAAGGTATATTGCCATATGAGTATATAGACTCATTTTCAAGACTAGATGAAAAGTCACTACCCCCAATTAAAAGTTTTTATAGCACGTTAAATGATACAAACATAGATGAAAATGATTATGATCGTGTTAAGAAAGTTTGGGCATTGATAAAAAAAATCCAAGCACTGAAGATACATCAGGAAAGTTTAGCAATATTTATCTAACTATGGATGTCCTTCTACTTGCAGATGTATTTCAACATTTTTGACATTTATCAAAGAAAATTGATGGTTTAGATCGTGCAAATTTCCTTACAGCACCAGGTTTAACTTGGTCTGCAGGTTTGAGATTTTCAAAGGTTAAATTAGATTTACTAACAAACTTTGAACATTTTGACTTCTTTGAAAGTGCAATAAGAGGAGGAATAACGCAAGCATCATGTACATATGTCAAAGCAAACAATGAAATGGCTTCTAGTTATGTTACTACTAAAGAAAAGAGTTGATTACTTTATTTTGATGCAAATTCATTATATGCTACAGCAATGACACAACCACTTCCAATTTCTAATTTCAAGTTTTTAGATAGTAAACAAATAAAGAAGATTACAACTAAGAAGATATTATCATTAAAAGAGGATGCAGAAACTGGTTATGCTTTTGAAGTGGATATGCAATGTCCAGAAGAATTACACTTACTCTGATTATCCTATTCTACACATTAGAAGAAAAGAAGGTGTTGAAGAATACTCTGAATATCGAAAGAAAACGTTATTAAGGGATGATAAGAAGAAAATAGATGAATGTGAAACTAAATTGGGAAAACTAATCGTTGATCTAGAACCAAAAGTTAAATATGTTATCCATTATAGAAATCTACAACTTGCAATTGAAAAAGGATATGTATTAACAAAGATACATAGAGTTATGAGTTTTACACAAAGTAGATTTTACACAAACGTGTCCTCAGCCTGGTTCAGCACGGCCTGCTCAGAACTCACGGGTGCTGACCACCCAGCTCGTCGTCAGATGGACACGAGGTCTGCAATGCCACGGATTTCCACCGACAGGCTGAGCGATTACGAGATAGCCCAGCTGATCTTCTCGAAGCTGCAGCAGCTCTGGGATGCTTTCGGTCCCAGGCCGGAGCGTCGCGCAAGAGCCCTATTGCCACCGGCACCAACAACTTATCACAAGGACCTGGAGGCTGGTCGTGTTTTCAGAACGGGTGAGGCATTGGGCTGCAATGTCGTCGGTAGTCAGGTTTATACACTGCCACACTGTACGCTCCGGAGGACGAGCCAAGATAATGGCGAGTTACTGCGGCCATTCTAGCACGATGAGCTGGCAGCACAGCACGGAGACGTCGCAAGGAGACGATCGCCTCGATTAAAGGCAGCTAGGCACACTGGGCCAAGGCTGCAGCCTGATAGCCTCTGTCGTGATCGACCTGCTGCACTTCCGGCCTTCCCTCCTTGTGGAAACGTTGGCACGACCATCAAACCACACAAGCTAGGAGTTTGTACGGTGTAATGAAACTTCAGGTATATCAAACTCCAGCCGACGCGCTAAAAACTTATGTTGGGGGCCTTGTTTGCGAAGCCCGTCGAACAGCTTCGAGCTGGTGGATGACTCTCTTCCCAGATGAAAGGCTTTCCACCGGGTGTCGAGGGCTGCCTCGAGAAATCTTTGGTGGAGGCTGCCTTTTGCACGGCCTGAGACCACCGGTCCGTCAGAAGATCGCTGTAAGCAGGTCTCCTAGACCTACACAACCTGCAATTAGAAGCATCCCATAAGCGATGCTCTTATGACTCTGCACAGAGTCGGGCGGGCTTAAACTTTTGTGGGTTTGTGAAGCCCCAATACCCGGAAACATCAATAAGAGCTAGAGCATCTACTCGTAGAAAGACCGCCGACTCGAGCCGTTTCATGCGACAGCAAAGGTGGGGCAGGACGATGCACTGCCACACATTCTGTTTGACGTGGCCATGGAATCAATCGTGAGGTCGATTCTGGCAGGCGAGGTGCTTAGCTTCTAAATAGGCAGTCTTAGCCTCCACGTGTGCCCTAGCGCCGACAAACAGGCACTCTCCTCAACATAGCACCATGGAATGGGGCAAATCGTCTCACCGGCAAATTAAATCGCCAGCGCTATCAGCGTACGCTTCCACCCCCCAAATTGTCTCGCTGCCGGTCACCACGGTAAGCGGCTCACGACGGTAAGCGTCCGGCTGCACGGTGCTGACATCCTCGGCCTGCCAAATGGTGAATTCCTTGTATACCAGGGCACCTGCAGGGCCTTGGCGGCCCCCTGGCGTACACCTGGAAGGTCAGGCTGACCCTCACGCCAGACTTCAAGGCGCTGCACGCTTCTCTCACTGCCTTCTGTCAGGAGATGGGCACCTCGTCGACGTTCTTAGTACCCAGTCTCAGTTACCTGTGTTGAGCAAGGTTCGTGCCAACCCGGCTGCTCGTGCCAACGGAGGCAGCAGCTACAACGTCTATCCAATAGCTCCAGCTGCCACCGCTCATTCCCTCAATTTGCGTTCGATATGAGGACGGCTAGTGTGCTAGATAATGTGCTACTACGGGAGAATATACGGATCCTGTGTTCAACTCCGGCTTGCTGCATGCTATGTTAACCGGACCCAGCCGTCTCCAATGCAGCAACATACCGGCTAGACATACAGTGTAGCATTCTGCTGCAGTTAAAAAAGTTGTAGCTTGTTATGTATTATGAAGAAGGGATCCAGTCAAGACGAAGTCACGTGCTGCAGAAATAATGAACCGGTTAATCACGAAACGGTCCACAGCACAGCGTCGGGGTAGCAGACTACAGCCTCGACCCTTTCAGCTCTGAAATACTACGCTAGAGGCAGCACAGAGAAAGATGCAAGCTTGGTTTGACTTGTGCGTTTCTCACCTCCCTTCTTCCATGCGAGGGAATCCTTAATCTGGTGGCCAATCGCTCCGGCAAGTGGGGGCGGGACAGCATTCCCAATCTACAAAGACGGATTCAGCAGGAGCTCTAATCGCCAATCATAGCCAGTTGAAAATCAGGTGCAAACGTAGATGCCGCATACCTGCCTGTGCCAGTCTGAAATATCGCCACTAAAGTGGTAGCTATCCGAAAATCCTTGAGATCTGGCACATTCACGGACACTGATCAGGCGATGCTGCTCTGGGTGAACCGTGCGTCCCTGGGACGGAGAATGCAAGAAATATGACTTGCGGCCGCAATGATGGGATTCAGAAAGAGCAGCGAATCACGAAAACTATCCCGAAATTGAATAGGCTAGCTTTGTTGCCAACCTCTGAACGTCGGAGGTGGGCCTGTCGTTACCGGATTTCCTCTTGGTTTATTTACTGGTGTGGTTGTCTAAAAAAAGCCGACCCACTCGAGGCGACCCTACGCTCCTGCCCAATTACTATTGTTGTTGGCAGTGTAAGACAGGGCCCAGGGAATCAACGTGTCTTTTTGCCGGTAGGTGGCCAGATGATAGGTATCCCCCTCCGCACGTTTCTCACCGCTCGGGCCGTTGCCGTATGTAACGTCGTTGAATGGGTATTTCCTAAGTCTACAGCGAGCTGTAGACACAAGACAGACGAGATCAAGCTACAACCGGAATGAGTCAGTTTTCCTTGCAGAAAAACGTGCAGACAAGTCGGCAGATCCTGCTGCCGTCAAACAAGGCTGGATAGCTTAGAATAGCTTTGATGTTCTGCCGTCCGACGGTTTGACTTTAACGTTGGGCAGATAACACCAGTCGGAGCCCGGGGCCATCGGCACGTGTTGAATGCACGCAAGCTCAAGAGGGTTAATCTCTAGGCAAACATGATCTCGAAGAACATGTTTACACCATGCGTCCCGCATTTGTAAGGAAATCAATGCATTGGCGAAAGACTGCATGTCGTAAGTGTAAGCAATCGCCGAGACGGGCACACACCAATGCACATGCTCGAACGCCCACTGAAAGAAGCAGTGCAGTGAAGCTATGATCCTTGTTGTGCCTATGCTGGCTGCACCCGGCAGGTGCAGTCCGAATGACATACTTACTTGGCAAAGACCACGTTTGCTTACTATCCTTGTATACTGAGATGCAGTTTCCATCTAGACAACGCATGGCCCCACCAAGCTATATATGTATATGAACAAATGGGTGCTGCTACAATAAAAACCTACGGCGTCTATCCACAGTACCTCTACTTTGACTCAGTAGGCACGACATACCAGTACGATCTCATATATATATATATATATAAATATATATGTGTGTGTATAAATATATATATATATATATATTTATGTTTATATGTATATTCAACATAAATATATAAATACATATATATATAGATACATAAAATATATATATATATTATATGTATCTTGATGTTTACATATATACGCACGCACCTGCTCACACACACATATGCATATCAACATATACATATATATATATATTTATTTATATACACACATATATATATATTATATATATATACGTATATATATATATATATATATATATATATATATATATGCATATATACATACATATATATATATATTTATATACTTAAATACATGTAACTAGGTACATATATTTATGTATAACGTATGTACTAACCTATAAATGCACGTTTAGTGCGTGTATAAGTCAATAAATATTAGAGGCAGAAAGTCGAGTTCCTAAAAGCAGGAGCGATGTCATGGGGTCGGTTACTGAGCCTGGACAAGATGCCTACATTCTCAAAAAAGGTGTGATATTATGGAAGTCTGTGGTTGGCTTACATGGGTACGTTTTAATTCGTTTAGCCTCTCAAAATTCCTTCATTGAATCCCGTGCATGGTCACTGCATGTGGGAACACTTCCTACCTGGTCAAGCGAGAATCGTAAGAAAAGAGAGATGCGGCTGTGCACTGTCGGAAAACAGCAAGGAGTTTGTTGAAGACTTGGGAGAGAAAGAGATTAGGAAGAAGGGAGAACGAGAGGGAGAGAGAGAGAGAGAGAGAGAGAGAGAGAGAGAGAGAGAGAGAGAGAGAGAGTACTGCCCATTATCCCTTCTAGAATTCCTATCAAGGACACTGGAACGGGTCGTGGCGCACCAGCTGAACTCATATATCGAAACCTCGCACCTTGCTAGTAAGTTCCAGTCTGTCTTTAGAGCTTATCACTCCACAGAGTCAGCATTGCTTAGGGTATACACCGACCTACTTACGAATCCAGACGTGGGTGGAGTGTCTCTGCTTGTTTTGCTTGATCTTTCGGCAGCTTTGATACCTTCGATCACAAAGTTCTTCTAGAGCGCCTCTTATCTCACCTGGGCATCACTGGCACTGCTCTGCAGTGGTTCTGGTCCTATCTCAGTCGGAGACTCCCGAGTATTGACGTGAATAGACAAAGATCATCTGAAGTACCTCTGAAATATGAAGTACCTCAGGGCTCCGTGCTAGGTCCTGTTCTTTTCACGGTTTATACTCTCCCTCTTGCTGATGCGATTGCCAAGCACAATTTAGGCTTTTGCTTCTAGGCGGATGACACTCAGTTTTACCTTTGCTTTGATCCCTTCCAGCCTTCGAGCACCTCAAACTCTCTCAACTCACAGGCAGCATGCATTGATGACATCCACACATGGATGGCAGCAAATGTTCTACAACTAAGCGATGATAAAACTAACTTACAAGTTATTGGTAAACCCAGTGTGATTCAGAGATTGGAAAGGCTGACTCTCAAAATTGGTTCTGCCAGCATATCTCTTGTTGCATCAGCTCGAAATCTATGTGTCATATTCCAAAGCGACCTTTCGTTAGACGACCATATCAGCTCTACAGTCAAATCTGCGTATTTTCAGCTCCATAACATTGCTAAAATTAGGGCTTGTTTAGACAAGGATACCACGTCCAAGTTGGTCCGTCCATTCGTGACATCCCGTCTCGACTTCTGCAACTCACATACCAGCATGTGCGATCAGGCGATTGCAGCTTGTGCAAAACTCTGCAGCTAGGCTTGTCTGTCGTGAGCTTCGCAGTTGCCACATTACTCCACTTCTCGCCGACCTGCACTGGCTACCAGTCAAGCAACGGATTGACTTCAAGATTATGTCTCTCACTTCTAGGTCCCTTCATTCTAGAGCTTCAACCTATCTCTCAGATATACTACCCATCAGGCCAAGAATCGTACCACCCGCTTTTCGGAATCCAACAGTCTAGAAATACCTCGTACAATCCTTAAATCCTTTGTAGACCGGGCTTTTAGTTCGCATGCTCCTAAAGCCTGGAACTCCCTCCCGACCTGCGTCGGAACATCCCCTGACCTGACCTGATTCAAAAGGAACTTAAAAACACGCCTATTTAGGACAGCTTATAGTGGGTCCCTGTGATTCGTCCTTGATGTACATATGCGAGCTGACACTGTGCATGCTGCCACTAACCACATTTGCATGCTGACCCTGTTCACGTCACCTCTAACCATATTATTCATTTTGTTTGTTTTGCAAACATGATTTTACTTACCATTCAATTGCATTTTACTTTGCAGCAAATGTAAAGCGCCTAGAAAGAGATTAAGTTCTCTGAGGTTGCTTTATCAAGTGTATTATTATTATTATTACTCCTGTGAGCTTCTAGCGTCTGATATGTACCACTCAAAGTCATTACAGTATACATAGACGAATGTCATACACTTCTAACTGGATGCACATTGTGGTTTTTTAGGATACAATAAAATACTCCTTTAAATTGCAATATTTAAACCATGGTATATCGCATTGTTTATTTTGATTGGCTTTGAAAATTCACCTCTACACTGGATTTCTATTTAGTGCCTCATTGATTGAGGCTGCAACTTTAAAAGATTGCTATACTTACCAAAATTTGCTTTGGCTGTAAGTTCCATATAGAAACCTCTCCAGAGTAAGCCATACTTAGTCCATGTGAGTCTTTGGAGTTACAACCAGAGACAAATTTAATTGCGTAAAATGGAGACTGTGTGCTTTCTATCACCACGTCAACAGGACAGTGTGTTACTGCCTAAATGAAAAACATTTCTATCCTATTGCTTCAATTTATAAGGGTGCACATAACTATCACATGTCCAAGAAGTCGATCTCACTCTACGTACGTTGTTTATAAATTTTGGCACTCAAGTACCATACTTAGTTAAGGTTTTGGCTCTATGCAGAGGCTATGATTTGAACACGTTGGTATATGTACACGCAAGAAGGTACACAAACACACACATATGTAGGTGTATATGTACACACACACGCACATGCACACACACACACACGCATAATAATAATTATAATAATAATAATTCACTTGATAAAGCGCCCTCAGAGAACTCAATCTCTCTCTAGGCGCTTTACATTTGCTGTAAACTGAAATGCAATTGAATGGTAAGTAAAATCTTGCTTGAAAAACAAACGAGATGAATAATATGGTTAGGGGTGACATGCACAGGGTCAGCATGCAAATGTGGTTAGTGGCAGCATGCACAGTGTCAGCACGCATAAGCACATCGAGGACGAATCACAAGGACCCACTAAATGCTGTCCTAAATAGGTATGTTTTTAAGTTTCTTTTAAATGTGGTCAGGTCAGGGGATGTTCTGATGCAGGTCGGGAGGGAGTTCCAGGCTTTAGGAGCATATGAACTAAATGCACGGTCTCCAAAGGATTTAAGGTTTGTATGAGGTATTTCTAGACTGTTGGATTCCGAAAAGCGGATGGTACGATGCTTGGCCTGATGGGTAGTATATCTGACAGATAGGCTGGAGCCATAGAATGAAGGGACCTAAAAGTGAGCGACGAAACTTTGAAGTCAATCCGTTGCTTGACTGGTAGCAAGTGCAGGTCGGCGAGAAGTGGAGTAATGTGGCAACTGCGAAGCTCACGACACACAAGCCTAGCTGCAGAGTTTTGCACAAGCTGCAATCGCCTGATCGCACATGCTGGTAGGCCAGTAAGCAGTGAGTTGATGAAGTCGAGATGGGATGTCACGAATGCATGAACTAACTTGGACGTGGTATGTTTATCTAAACAAGACCGAATTTTAGCAATGTTATGAAGCTGAAAATAGGCAGATTTGACTGTGGAGCTGATATGGTCGTCTAACGAGAGGTCGCTTTGGAATATGACACCTAGATTCCGAGCTGATTCGACAGGAGATATGCTATATATATATATATATATACACATATATATATATATATATATATGTGTATGTATGTATATATATACATATATATATATATATATATATATGCAAGTATACATTACTGGACTCATTGGTTTTGATTCTACCGAAGATATGAAAACATTTATTCACACTAGAAACGTTTGAGGGTAAGAAATCGAATCGAGAGTTGAGTTGAAGCTACCAAATAGAATACCCTGCAGAGGAAAAGCACGATTATTAAATGTTCTCCGCAAACACTCAAACTTAAATTTGCTTTTATTAAAATTATCGTTGAAGTCTTGTAGGTGAATAGGCAACTTGAGTCCTACCTACACGATCGATCTAGCCGGTTAATGCTTCCAGAGGCGATCCCGCAGAACTAGTCAATCACTATCACTAGTACTGGTGACAACCACTCTAAATTTCATATTTGTGAAGCTCCACCGCCCACAGGAGAGGTTGTGAAATATATATCTTGACTTTAGTAGTAAGAGAAATCTAATATTTGATTGAAAATACAGACTTTAAAATTAAAGGACGGTTCCTTTTACTGAGGGCAATCTGCTCCTCTCAGCTCACAAGGCTAATTCTGCCATTTCAGCTGGCAGTACAACTCTTACTTCCCTCATCAATACATAAAGGAGTATAAAAAAGTCAGACTACATTTGAAAAGCGTCAATATCAAGCAGCAGCTTCAAATCCCAACTGGTGCCTACTAGAGTTGTTGTATAACCCTAGATGAATAAAGCATACAGCTAAAAAAGAAGACCCAATAAGGAGATAAAGTTCATGGGTTCCAGTAGCAGCAAAGAAGGCTTACACACTGGCAGCATTTATTGTCGATAAGGAATTTCCACTGTACTCTCCTAGTTGCAGGAAAGTAAAGTTAACCCCTAGAATGACTGTGGTTAAAAAGCTATAGATGAAGCTTTGAAGAAGGCCTTCTATAAATTCATGATGGGCTCAAGTAACACTCACCCCAGAGGACAGTCAAACTACGGTGTTCAATATTGATGCATCAAAGGGTTGGAGAGGAGTAATCCCTACCGGTTGTCGTACAAATCCTCGCTCTGGAGAAAGGGTTAAACTTGTGTGAAACTATGCCCAGAAGAAAGCAAAAGAAGAAACGAACCTCTCAAATAATGAAGAGAATTATTCCTCATCGTAGCCCATTCGCTACTGTAGAGGTATGATCACTTTAATGCCTTCCTTCTCAAGTAACATCTAGTCAAACCTAAATTATCGTTACCATAATTATAAAAAGCCCCAAGTAAATAGCAGTAAAATCATAACCCTGGAATGAAGATGTCATTCCAATAACAAACCCTAAGGTAATTGTTTTAGGCTTCTCTGGAATGAGGAAGTTACGCTCTGGCTTTAATAAAGCTTATTTCTGCAATACACTTGGGAAGATTTGCTTTCGCTTGAAGAGCAATTCTGAAATAAGATTAATTGATCATGACCTCCCTCCTTTCAGTGTAAGATATTATGCTGTCTCTCCAATCTGTTTTTACTGGAAGTGCCTGTCACCTATCTGCACTTAGAAGTTTCCGCCAGAGGAGAAACCTATCAATAGTCTCCAGACTCTTCTTGTGTGAATACTGTGCACTTGTACATACCAAGTTAGCAGAACTCTACGCACCACAGATTATAAATGGAAAACATGCCTGTGATAATAATTTATTAAAACTCAGGAACCTTGAATCTTTTCAGCCGAAATCGAGCTCAGCCTGATATTGGCCTTCAATTATTTATAATACAAGCGCTTGCCTGTGATTAACAGTAATCCTAATAAGGGATACTTTGTGGTGAGATCAATAATCGCAGGGAGCGGCTCCATATTGCGCCGTCATAAATAGAAGCGATCTGAAATAAGTAGTTACGACGCATTTCCACTGAGGTGAACGCAACGATGGAATTACGCTTTTGTAACCACGTGAGTCAAGTACCGGCGACTGGATCACATAGTAGTGGCTCGTGGCCGCCTGTAGTAGGCGCAAATATTTTCCGCGGCACTTTGCAGCTTTCGTTATGAATATCTCTTACGAATATGTACCGTTAATAAATTAATTTGCTAAATTTGCGGCGAATTATCAAACCTGTACCTTATGGATCGTTTAATAAGTATCTGTATTTTTGTTCAGCTCTTCTGTTTGAGAAGGCTTCATTTTGCCAGCAGTCGACCGACGGTTTGGGTATCATGCACATGCTTCTAGTCACTAGTCACTAGTCACAGCATGTGCATGATACCCAAATCTCCTCTGATGGCCTCAGTACCGAGCAAATACAGTTCATTCACAAGCATAAGTATTTTCCTAAGAGCAATGATTTATCCTCTTATTACTTCGTTTGCAAAAAAAAAGTAATCGTAGTCTGAATTATTGCCGAGAGCGGTCGCACGCTAGCCGACGTGGAGCACCACCAGTTTATTTCATCTACACACTGAGCCGGCGGAAGCACCACTGCCCACCCGAAGACTTTCGCCCGCTTCTCTCGTCTGTAGTACCGGAACTCTGCGCTCTGATTCGTTGGTGCGGTTGCCAACGCCTAGCTGCGCTCCGAATGGCTAGCCGGTGGTCGGGAGGACCACCCAGCTTAGTACTGGCAGGTAATAACATTTAGGTGCTGTCACACAATGGGGTATACATAAACAAAACCACAGTGACTAAACAGCAAGAATAACGCGGTGAGTTGCTTTGTTTCGGCTGTGTCTACTTTTTACATTATGCTTGATAAACAACATGAATAACGTGGTTAGGGTTGATATTCACAGGGTCAGCATTTGACCACACTATACAAGACTTTAAATGCACCTATTTACGAGACCATCTGCTGGGTCCCCGTGATTTGTCCTTTATATACTTATGTGTGCCGACACTGTGCATGCTACCGCTAACCACATTTGCATGCTGACCCTGTGCAAGTCCCCCCTAAACATGGTATTTATGTGGTATATCTAGCATGATACCTTGCGTAACATTCGACAGCGTTTCCTTTGCAGCAAACCCCATGTAAAGACCATAGAAAGTTAATGAGTTCTCTGAGGCCGCTGTATAAACTGCAGTATTTTTATTTTTATACTTTTGTCAGCATTTTCAGGATATCTAACTTAGGAAGAAAAAGACAACCTTGGTCAGTGATGTTAGCATCGTACTTGATAACAAAGCAGAAACCTGTTCCAGTTTTGGTTATCCAAACTATTAGCATCGAAGAGCTGATACTCTGCAATGACTCTCGGGTACAGTTAACACCTTCACAGTTTAGGGTCTGAAAACACTCGAAAGGAAATGTACAAGATTCACTGTCGAAGGTGACACACGACAGATGCTACATGAGAAAGCTGGAATGTAATGAAACTGTGTCTTTGTGTTGAAGTTGTTGAAGTAGCGCAATGCGGCGTTGTGCATACGAAGTCTGTTGGCTACCAAATGCATGCAGAAAGCCGCATAGGGTGTGAGTGCACGGTACCAAACTCTCCTGCCTTACCCCCTCCTACTCATGATGGTTTGTGGAGTTTCAGACGAAGATAATTTTCATTACCTGTAGTACAATACTGGTACGTTTGGTGTGTTACTACTACTGTACGGTACAATGGTATGTATACACATAAGATCAATTATGTGTCGCCTGACACTGTGGCACTTACCAAAACAGTCTTACCGATACCATGGCCCTAACATGTCAATCTTTGCTTGCAGGCCTCTGTTATTTCCAGAAGCGTTCTACTTTTTGCTATCGGCAAGCCTTTTGAAATTCTTATCAGTTGTGCCTACCCGAACCCCGAGTGCAGCTTCGGAAATAGCAGCAGTGAGTTCATACCAGTGATGGCCCAGCCGTCGAGGAGCGGCTAATCGATTTCTGGTTGAATAAGCGTTATCAACAGGCAGCTCATGAGACTTTTAAATATTGGTCGGATCAGCTGTAGAACAGGCACAAGTGACACGGCCCGCCACTGGTGGCGATGAATCGGGGGGGGGGGCAGATAATCAAGAACCACATGGGCGCCAAACGCTTGACTGTGCACTCAGTAGGAAGGAGTGTAAGTACAACTAGCCCCAATAATGGTCAACGGAACAGAGAATAAATCTCAAAGCTGGATATTTGATCTGTCAGCAGTACTTTTGCCATTTTGGGAAAAATGCTTTGAGATCCCCAAATTCGTCAGCAAGGTTAGTTATATGCTTCTCGATATCATACATTGCATTTAAACTCTCAGGATGAAATTCAAATTGATGTAATAAAAGCCAAGCTGATCCCTAGAAAACAAGGCTATGTACATACATACAATCTAAATAAAAAACGACAATATGATTACAGCAAAAACAAACGTTTTTACCAAAAGGCTGAGATATAAACTACTTTTAAAGAAAGAATCAACCAGAGTGACATCAGTGTGGGCTCAGATGCAAAGTGGATATGCCCGAGGACGAAGAGATAGGCTCAGAGGAGCGATGCCAGAATTAACCGGTGCCGCAAAAGAGTCTCTCCTTCACCATCATTTTTTGAATGGACTGCCGGACAGTGTGGCCTCCATCATCAAGGCTTCGCCAGATTGTAAGGCACCAGCGGCCGCTCTGAAGTGAGCCAGGGTTCTAATGGCTATGCAACGAGGGTTCGCACACTCTACTGCAACGTCAATCGAGCCAGCCGGAGCGAAGGATGCGAAAGTCGTCGACAGCTTACAGCCCTCCTGGCCCGCGTAGAGGCCGAGCTCCAGCGAATGCGAGTCGAAGCGCCGGGCGCATCTGGAGAGCTTGGACGAGAGTGCAGCGGTGCTAGAGGCTCGGCTCGCCATTGCGAGCACGGGCAGATGTGAAACTTGGGCGGCCCTAAGAAAGTGCAGTGCTGGGAGTGCTCGGGCTTCGGCCATGTAGCCTGCAACTGTGCTAACCGCAGGAACACACCGACTACCAGACGACCTGACAGGGTGGACCGTAGGCCGACTCTAGAGAGTCGTCAGTGCTGTAAAGCCACGCTTAGCTGACCACAACCACGATCGTCGTGCGTGAGTGTCCTCGTCGGTGACAAAACTATTAGAATCGATCAACGGTGGTTCATATGCATCACTAAATAAGGAAGAGGCTCCCCGGCGCTATACACACACACCGTAGCGTCCAACCTGCACGACCTTAAAGACGGCAGCCAATCAGCCTTTTCGGGCCATTGGACAGTGCGATCTACAGTTTGTTATAGAGGGCAAATCTGTGCACCGTGCCATTCTCATTGTGTGAAACCTCGTCGTTGACATTATCTTAGAAACCGAGTTTTTACTTTATAGCTCAGTTACAATTCCAGCACCCTTTAAAAGAAGGTTGCACTCATTTTAAATTGCAAAAGCAGGATGGCACTACTGTGGCATTGGCTAGCGTCGTGGAGCAGGACTCAATAATGCGGGCTGGCTATTCCAGTAACATTTGTTTCGCAATGAGCACATTTCTCCCACAGTTAAGCAAGCCTACTTTCAGCTGATTATAACCAAACTCACAGCCTGATATCATAAGAGAACGACAAACAAATTAGTTTACACATGTGTTAAATTACGTAGCTATTACAATAATGCAAGATTGCTACCCAATTTAATCTCGCTGCACCTGTACCTGGTCGTTCGGTCATCCGTCAATGGCAATACTAAGTCAGTTTACCAGTATGAGACTCAATGGCTACTTATAGAGCTTCGGTCCGGTCTGCCGTCAAAGGCAATGTTAAGTCATTATACCAGTCTGAGGCTCACTGGCTGTTTAAAGAGCGTCGAATCAATTCTCAACCCCCAACAACAAAAATATCAATGTCCTCTGTGTCGCACATCACTTCAGCGTGGAATCTTAAGCCTCAGACCGTATTGCCTTTCCACTGTGCTCCCACATCACACCTATTTACTCCTCAGCATGTATTATCTAATGTGATGTAATGTAATGTATCTCCGTCAGTAACTCCACAAAGTCAAAAAGACCATGTGAGTGTTACGCAGGAGAGTTTTGTATAGCTCACTCACAGCCTAAGCGGCTTCCGGTACGCATTCGGTAGCCAACAGACTTCGTCTCACGCAACAAAGAGAAAGTGGGAAGCATAGCAGAGTTAGGAGAGCAGTTGAGGTAGTGAGTAGCATAGAAGTAGCAGTTTAGGACCGCTGAAAAAGATGTGCCATAGTCTGCAGTTGGAGAGTAGATGCCGTTGCACAAGAATTATGGAAGCGAGTTCCACAGTCTAGGACCTGCAGAGCTAAATCTTCTGTCGCCAACTGTCTTTAAGCGGAGGAATGGGACAGCTAATTTATTGTCCACACAGGACCTGAAGGCGCGAACAGGCTGAAACTGATGCAGCAGTTCAGCTAGGTACGAAGAAGCCAAGCCGTGGCGGGCCTTGTGGGTCAGCGTAAGAACTTTGCTCTGTATCCTTTGCTCAACCGGCAACCATCCTAGCTCTTTCAGCAAAGGTGACACGTGCTCAAACCGCTGGGACTTGAAGACCAGCCTTGCAGCCATATTCATGGTCCGTTGTAGTGGCATAATAGCTTTCTTTGGTAGCTTAGCCAAAAGGGAATTACAATAATCAATTGTGATGTGAATTTATTGTGATGTGTAATGTGATGTATATGTGATAAATGTATTTTGCCCTCCATAGATTATTGAAATCCTCATGTAATAAAGCTGACCGCTTGCATGCACACCTAAGCAGTAACTCCCTACAAGCCTCGGTACTCACCTCCACCTGTCTTCTTTTGTTGCTGTGTGATTTGCATGGTTAGCTGTTCGTTATTTAGTGCAATAACTAGTCAGGTTTCCACTATCCAAATGTCGTGTCAGCACCTTCGTGTTATCTTTAGCACACTGACCCATCTAGGCTTGATAATATGGAGGTCAATAACCCTCTTTTTTGATTGACAAGTGTATACCAACGACATTTTCTAATTATATTATCTGGGACGGCTGTGCACACTTCATACGGCACTGTGGTTAGGTGCGGGGTTCAAAAAATAATGGAATCGTGATCTCACACAGAGCGAAAAACTCAACGATCACGAGTGTTGCTAATGGAGGTCACAGTTTAACATGCATACAATCGATCACGATTGCTGCTAAGTAATAGATCTTCGTCTCTTGTTAAGTCAGTGATACTACCGATTACGGATGGCTACTTCAAATCGGCAATCGTTAGACCTATTCTTAAAAAGCCTGGATTAGACACAGAGGTCCTAGCAAACTATCATCCAGTTTCCCTTCTTCCGTTCTTATCAAAGATTCTTGAAAAAATTGTTGCTAAGCAGCTAGCTGAACATATTGAAAATAATGGGATGTCAGAAACATTTCAATCAGGTTTCTAGAGGCAGCACTCTACTGAAACTGCTCTCCTCCGTGTTAACAATGACATTCTACGTGGCAACGACGACGGGAATGACACTGCCTTAGCTTTGCTAGATCTGTCTGCTGCCTTCGACACCATTGATCACGAAGTTCTGCTTGAACGATTGAGAACAACGATCGGTCTGGCAGACGAAGCATGGGCGTGGTTTAAATCCTACTTGTCTGATCGTGTTCAATCCGTGTCGTGTGGGGGTCAGGTCTCAGCCATGAGAAGGGTCACCTGTGGAGTCCCTCAAGGGTCTGTACTTGGTCCCTTGCTGTTCTCCATTTATACACAACCTCTGGGAAAAGTGATCAAGGCCCATGGAATAGGATATCACTTCTATGCTGACGATACTCAGTTGTATTTGTCATTTAAACCGTCGGAATCTGCTGCAGAAACTGAGAAACTGAATGCTTGCCTTGCCGATATTCGATCCTGGACGTCGGAAAACTTCCTGAAATTAAATGACGATAAAACCGAACTGCTTCTCATAGGACACCCTAAGCGTGTGGCTGGATTAAAAGGCTTTGCTGTTCTAATAGGTGATGCTGTTGTGCGACCTTCACCACGTGCTTGTAATCTAGGTGTCGTGTTCGACAGCTGCCTCAATTTCAAAATCTTCATTCAGAAGACTGCCTCTACAGCTAGCCATCATATCCGAACCCTATCCAAGATTAGAAGCTGCCTCCCACAGTGGCTTGTAAAAAATTTAACCAGCTCTTTAGTTCTGTCTCGGCTTGATTATTGTAATTCCCTTTTGGCTGGGCTACCAAAGAAAGCTATTATGCCACTACAGCGGACAATGAATATGGCTGCAAGGCTTCTCTTCAAGTCCCAGCGATTTGAGCACGTGTCTCCTTTGCTGAAAGAGCTAGAATGGTTGTCGGTTGAGCAAAGGATACAGAGCAATTTCTTACGCTGACCCACAAGGCCCGCCACGGCTTGGCTCCTTCATACCTAGCTGAACTGCTGCATTAGTTCCAGCCTGTTCGCGCCCTCAGGTCCTGTGTGGACAATAAATTAGCTGTCCCATTCCTCCTCTTAAAGACAGTTGGCGACAGAAGCTTTAGCTCTGCAGGTCCTAGACTGTGGAAATCGCTGTGGTCTGAGTATATGCAGGCCGGTAAAGCTCCTTCCTTAAACAGCTGTCGGGAGCATCACTGGTGGTGCAGAGCTGTGGTTCGCCTGTGGTGTGGTTTGGACCGGCCGGTAACCACAGTCAGATGGTGGACTCACCATCGGGGTCGGCCAAAACACAGCCGTGGGCGAGGAGGGGGATTCAGTGGGGAGAGAGGGGCGAGCGAAGTCGAGCTCCCTCTGCTCTGTAGTAGAATAAACTGTTGGTGTTAGTTCTGTGCTGGCGTTCTTCGTGCAAGTCATTCCTCGTGCAAGGCGCATCGAAGCACAAGCTATTTCTTGGGATGGAGTCGATGGCATCAATGGTAATGCTAGGCAAAATCGCACTTCATCACGGCAAAACGGACTTCGTCGAGTGGGTACGTCAACTGGACTCCGTGGCTAAGACGCACAAGGTTAAAGATGACGATCTAGCCGCACTCATGCCCTTGTACTTAACCGGCGGAGCTTTTGCCGTCTATGAAGGGCTGGTGGACAGTGATAAATGTGACTATATGAAGGTGAAACGCGCACTCAGCGCCGCGTTTTCGCCCGATTGCTTCCGCGCGTACAACGAGTTATCAAGCAGAAAACTTCGCGAGGGTGAGTCGCCAGACGTCTACTTGGCCGACCTTGTTCGCTTGGCGTCTATTGTCTTTGCTGCTCAAGCGGGGGCACCCGTGTATCCCCGGAGTCTTTGCTGAAGTGCGCATTTGTATCGGGCCTACCCGATGACGTAAAGCGGCAACTTCGAGCAGCGTGCTCGCTTACCAGAGCTGATTTGCCCGTGCTGGTTGAGATGTCGAGGAACCTTGTCTCGTCAAGTGAAGCATGTCTCGCCGGTCGTTTCGAGGATCGACGCGCTCAGACCCGAGGCGCCGTGGTGCAGTCTAGGCCGGACTCGCAAAGGCGGTACACCGACCGGCCTTTTCGCTGCGGACCGCGCACGCGACTTTGCTGGATCTGCGGCGATCCGAATCATCTAGCTGCTGCGTGTGGTAAAAAGTTCAGCGATCAAAAAAACGAATAAGGGGAACCGTCAACACCTGTGCCAGCGGGTTCCCCTTGACTTCGATGCGACTGCCCTCCATTGGCGTGATGTTAAATGGCCGGTTCGCTACTGCACTTGTCGACACCGGCTGCTCCCACACGGTGCTTGCATCAGTGCTGGCCTCCTCTCATGATCGGCAGCCTGCGAGGGAAGGTTTCTTGATGATGAACGGTGATCGCGCTCTCTGTACCTCTACGTGTAAGGTCAGCTTGTTACTTAGAGGAGTACCACTGGAGGTTAATTGTTTGGTGACCGATATAATTGCTGGCTGGGACATCATCCTTGGGATGGATGTCATAAGAGTGCTAGGCGGCGTCCGCGTAGGGCACGGCGGTGAAGGCCAAGTGGACTTTGGTGATGAGGCTCCAGCGACCCGATGCATCCGCGGCGAAAGAAACAGTGTAACCTGCCCTCACTCACCCCCGGCCACCGACGTTTCGCTCGTTGCAAAGGTGGGAAATTCGAGCGAGCTTACAGTCTCCGACAAAGATTTTACTGCAGTATTTCACGATGGCGCGTGGCACGTGCGCTGGAACTGGAAAGAAGGCGTACAGGCCCCCTTGCTGCAGAACCGTGTGTCCTCATATCGCATCCCGGCTGAGGTAGAAGCAGAATATGAACGGGAAGTGGAGGACTGGATAAAGTGTGGTTGGCTTCAACCTTTCCACGGGGAGTGTGGTGGGCTGATTCCCTTGATGGCGGTTGTCCAAAGCAGCAAAGGGAAAGTGAGGCCCGTCCTCGACTATCGCGAGCTCAACCAGTTCGTGTCGAGCCACACGGCTGAAGGGGACGTGTGCAGTAATAAACTTCATGCATGGCGGCGAATGGGACGAAACGTAAGCGTCGTGGACCTGCGTAAGGCCTATTTGCAAATTCACGTAGACCCATCATTGTGGAAGTACCAGGTGGTTGAATTTCATGGCCGCCGATACTGCCTGACTCGCCTGGGTTTCGGCCTTAACGTTGCACCAAAAATAATGACTGTTATATTAAATAAAGTGTTGTCCATGGATGAGCGGGTCAGATCCGGCACGGATTTGTATGTCGACGACATTTTGGTGAACAATGATATCGTCTCAAACGACCGTGTGATTGAGCTTCTCCGCGAGTACGGACTTGAAGCAAAACCACCTGAAAAGTTAGAGGGTGGTCGTGTCCTAGGCCTCCGCATTGACAGTAAACGCAACGAGCTCGTATGGCGCCGAGATAATGCCATAGGCTCTGTACAGTCAGTGCTGACGCGGCGAGAATTATTTTCTTGGTGTGGGCAACTCGTCGGGCATTTTCCGGTAGCTGGCTGGCTGCGACCCGCTTGCAGTTAACTCAAACGTATAGCCAGCGATCAGGACTGGGACAGCAAAGTACCGAGTGAGGTTCTGGAAATTGCTCACGACGTCCATCGCAGGGTGCTAGCTTCTGATCCGGTGACTGGAGCGTGGCAGGTGTCCAATGTCATCAGTGGAAAATTGTGGTGCGATGAGAGCAGCATCGCTATTGGAACGTGCCTTGAGATTGACGGTAAAGTGGTTGAGGATGCCTCTTGGCTTCGAAAGCCGGACGATACTTCGCATATAAAAACCGCCGAGCTAGAAGCCGTCATCAAAGGCCTTACCATCGCTATTGCGTGGGGACTTCAGAAAGTCCAAATCGTGACTGATTCAACTTTGGTGTTTGGTTGGCTGAAGTCATTGATCGATGGGGATAAACCCGTGAGGACGCGCGGCAAGGGAGAGGCGATAAATCGACGAAGATTGGGCCTACTCCGAGATATTATAACGGAGTGCAATCTGGAGACGACTGTAAGCCTAGTAAGGTCGCCGGAGAACAAAGCGGACCAGCTGACTCGAGTACCGCAAAGGTGGTTGAAGTTCACGACCTGCTGCACCTGTGCCGTGGCTCCTGAGGTCAGTTTGACGACTCCCAATATCGACCTCAAGCAATTCCACAATCTGCACCACCTGGGCGTCGACAGGACGCAATACCTGGCGAGGCTATGTCACCCTAATGCGAACATCCGCAGAACCGATGTAGAACGAATTGTTCGTTCCTGTCTTCGCTGCAGATCAGTGGATCCGTCGCCGATTTCGTGGCAGCGAGGCAGTCTTGACGTCACCGAACCCTGGTCTCGTCTTGCGATTGATGTCACGCACTACCGTGATGAGAAATATCTGACGCTTGTGGATTGTGGGCCCAGCAGATTTACGCTATGGTGGCACATTCCTAGCGAAGAGATGCACCTTATCACCAGAGTTCTGGAGCAAATCTTTCGAGAAAGAGGCCCACCTACGCAGCTTCTGATGGACAACAGCACCTCGTTCCGATCTGAGGCAGTTCGGCGTCTCTGCGAACGCTGGGGCGTTGAGACCGTCTACCGGTGTGCTTACTGACCGGAAGGCAACGGCATAGTCGAACGAATGCATCGGACTATTAAAGGCATGGCAGCTCGCACCGGTAGAGGAGTACTAGATATGGTGTACTGGTACAATTCGGCGCCGACTGAGGGGATAAAGGGCGAAACCGTGCCCCACAGGCGGTTATTTACATACGAATTGCGGTGCCCGCTCCAGCCAAAGAAGATACAGCACTGCAACGCCCAATCTGCCATTAACTACACAGCGGGGCAAAGGGTTTTTGTGAAACCAGCCGATGCGCGGTGTACGTCAGAATGGCCGGAAGGGATTGTGACCTCGGGGACTCACGGCCTTGGTGTCGAGGTGAACGGAATCCGAAGACATGTGTCGGACGTCAGGTTAGTTCCGGACGCTGAGCCAGTATTACCGGCTCAGCTGCCAGCACCCTCCCAGATAAGAGGCGAAGATGATGAGTATGCTGGGACAGAGGAACGGGGCGGCCACCAGCTTCGCATGCGGTCGGAACTGCAGCACCCACGTTGGTTCTCCGACTACGTCATGGACTGATCTGTACGTCAGGGGAAAAGAGAGTTTGCTTAAACGATTGTACAGTGCGCGACTCCCATTGCAGCTGGAAACTTGTGACCTTAAGGTCAAGGGAGCGTGTGGTCTGAGTATATGCAGGCCGGTACCACTCCTTCCTTAAACAGCTGTCGGGAGCATCACCGGTGGTGCATAGCTGTGGTCCGCCTGTGGTGTGGTTTGGACAGGCCGGTAACCACAGTCAGATGGTGGACTCGCCATCGGGGTCGGCCAAAACACAGCCGTGGGCGAGGAGGGGGATTCAGTGGGAAGAGAGGGGCGAGTGAAGTCGTGCTCCCTCTGCTCTGTAGTAGAATAAGCTGTTGGTGTTGGTTCTGTGCTGGCGTTCTTCGTGCAAGGCGTTCTTCGTGCAAGGCGCATCGAAGCACACTCGCTTCCACAATTCTTACGCAACGACACCTACTCTCCAACTGCCGACTATGGCGCATCTTTTTCAGCGGTCCTGAAATGCTACTTCTATGCTACTCACTACCTCAACTGCTCTTCTAACTCTGCTATGCTTCCCACTTTCTCTTTGTTGCATGAGACGAAGTCTATTGGCTACCGAATGCGTACCCAAAGCCGCTTAGGCTGTGAGTGAGCTATACAAAACTCTCCTGCGTAACACTTACATGGTCTTTATGACTTTGTGGAGTTACTGACGGAGATACATTCCATTACATTCCATTACATTACATTACATTACATTACTTTATCGGTATTACTTTGGAGCACATTGTTCACTTAGTCCTACAATAAAAAGAACATACTTATAAATATTCTCGTATACAAAACCACAAACTGAATGGCTACAGCAAGTGTAATTTCTCTTTCACGTATTTGAATTATGACCACCACATCAACTCGGCATAGCATTGCTTAGGGCAACTACGATGCCAACTGGCAACCGTACACCATAAATAGTTAAGCGCTAAACGTATCTGTCGCGTATTAAACATGGTTTGGGATACACAACAACGTCAACAATAATATCATTGGCGTCTTCATCTTTAGGACTAACGACTTTTTTATTTTTATAAGGCATTTCGGCCACAGCCTGAGGCCTAGTTGTCATAATAGATGTACACTGCGTTGGATGCACATTTTACCATGCTTGCCATCGAAAGTTAATATCTTGCTACGTGCAGTCCCGCTTTTATTCCTACATCGTACACGGCTAAAAATTATTACAAGCGAATGCTATTTGGTGAAATTTCTCCCTTACCTGCTCAGTTCTTGCTCAGCTAAGTCGATTAAAACGTAATTCTGTGTAATTTTATGATCAGCAGTTTCTAACTGCGACTTCAAATTAAAAATATGCTAGTATGAACCTCCACTGTTATTATCTAGAATATTTGTACTTAGATCAGTAAATTCTCATTAGCCATAATACAGCCCCTAGCGACACTACATGCCCGTATGAGAATCTTAAGAGCAGGGCCAGTGAAGTCACTCTCAAATCAAAGGCTTACAAGGAAATTTTTAATTCATTTCTGATGAAAACTGGAACCGAACAACTTTTTATTGAGTTGTAACTTTCTGCACATGTGAACATCTTTTAGAAAACTTCTGGTGATTATATTATTTGGCACTAACAAGTCCAACCATTCCAATGATGATCAGACGAAATTCAAGGCTCGTACACATAATTTGTGGCAATGCAATTGACAGCTATAGCTCATTTTAAGCAGCACGTGAATAATACATAAACATCAATCGGTACAACAGGACACAATTCACCTCTCAGCATGCTGTTGTGACCGCGAAGCCATCACCTGATCCGGTAGCCGCACAAGCCTACCATGTGCTAAGACCTGATACTCGCAATACAAAGAACACAGCAATACAATACAGCACTCGATTTTTCGCTCTCAGTGCTGGCAGCAACACGATAGTACAAAAAGCAAAAATACTAGACTAGATATAACGTCCCACACAACAAGCGACTTCCAAGTGACCCAGGCAGGCGCTCAGTGCTAGGCTTCGCCGACCAACAGACAGTTGCTCAAAGAGTGAGCGACTGCAGTAAGGCCAATGCCTCATACCCAGATCAGGACATCATGCAACAATCTCGTTCGAACATAATCATACATCGTGCGGCTAATAAGCAGTATCCTAGAGCGGCTATTTCAATAGAGGCTCGGATTTTATTCACCTGCCCAGCTCATTATTCCTAATCGAGGTTCAGCCGTCAAGCTCTACGTCCATAATCACTGGGCTTTGAAATGGCTTTTCTGCCTACCCATTGAAAGCGAGTTACTCTGAAATACCTTGGTATATTTACACAACCCCAACACCTGCAGTATGTAAACAATTATCCAACCTTTCGTAAGTCCGTAACCCACCCATTCGGGCCTCCACTTGATGCCATTTTGCCACGGTATTCAGCAGCTTCCTGGATTTTGAGATCAGCTTTTATGTGCTTCTTAGAAGGATTAATTACCTTTAAAAGTGTGTAGCATTATTTATAAATGTAAAATAGTTTAATAAATTCACCTTTTGATAAGTATAACGACCGGAGCAGGAAATCGTTTTGCTATGGGCACTATGCCCATAGCAACAGCTGTAGTCTTCCTATGGGCACAGCCCATAGCAGCTACTTGCTGCTATGGGCATAGGGCCCATAGCAGGACGGTGTATTAGCTTAGGAAAAAATTCGGGTTACAAAATAAATTTTAAATCTAGATTTTTCTCTGCACTCTTATTAGTTAAGCAATGCTACAAATATCGGTATGAGGTTAACATTTTATAGTTGACGACCTGAAGGATCATTCTGAAGACTCATACACCAGCTAGTATTTGAATGCTACGTTCAAATAATCAGGGAAATTCATGCCTGAGCAGATTATCCAGATTGTTCATTGGCGTCGAAAATAAGCCATTGGTCTCAGGTCATGTCCCAGCACTTGTACAAAAAAGCTGTAGCCACGTCACTACTCAAGAGAGCCACACTGAACCGGGCAATTTCAGAACAGAATTTTCTCTCTTTCACCGTTCTTATCTATGACTGCAACGAGTCGTGGCAGACCATATAAACTCATATTTTTAAACATAAAATCTTGCTAGTAAGTTCCAATCTGGTTTTGGAACTGTTCATGCTACGGAGTCACCATTGCTTCAGGTACAAAACGAACTATTTAGGAATCCAGACTTGGATAGATTATCTCTCCACGTTCAGCTTGATCTTGCGGCAGCTGTTGATACTAACGATCACCAAGACCTTTTTGAGCACCTCTAATCTTGCTGGGTATCGTTGAAACTGAATTTCAAAGTTTCTAAGTGGGAGACTCCGGAGTATTGTAAGCTGACGACACAAACGCCTAGCTAATGAGCTTTGCCCTAGCTGCTTGCACCTGATTTCATGTTTGGCCGTTAAACGAGCATGCAGAGAGTTAAGGAAGCCAAGACGGGATGTCACGTTTCATAAATCCAGCTAGACGAGGTACTTTGTCGAAATGATCCTGAATTAAGCAATGTTTTGAAGCTGAAAGTAGGCAGACTCGATTTTGGAGCGATGTGGTCGTCTAACGAAAGTCAAGTTGGTAGTTGAAACCTAGATTTCGAGCATATTCAACAATATATAGCTTGTGGAGCCGAGTCTGAGAGTTAGAATTTCAAATTTATGAATCACACTTGGTTGGACCATAGCCAGTAACGTGGTTCTACAATAATTCAATTGAGGAAAATATGCTCAATCGCATGCGTGGATGTAATCAATGCATGCAGCATAGAAGTTTAGAGAATTTGACATAGTGGATGCTCAGAGGGATCAAAGTAAAGATAAAAGTGAGTTTTATTGACATAGAGGTAAAAGCCTTGATATTGCTTAACAATCACATCTGGAAAGGAAGGCTATGAGCCATGAAACGAACAGGACCAAGCACGGAGCCATGAGGTACGCCATATTTCACAGCATCTCAAAATAACCTTTTCCTTTCGCTTCAATATTCTTGAGTCACCCACTGAGATTAGACCTACGTTGGCCGATGTAAACCTGAAGCAATGCTGACTCTGTCGAGCGATTTACCCTAAAAAAAGACTGGAACCTACTAGCAAGGTTTCAAGTTTCAATGTAAGAGTTCAGCTGCTCTGCCACGACTTACTCCAGCGTCTTTAATAGGAATGGTAAAGTGAGACTGGGCGGTCATTGCTCAAGCTCTCTTGATCCAGTATTTCTTTTCTTAAATTGTGGCCTCACGACAGCTTTTTTGAGAGGTGCTCGGCCTGACCTGACGCTAATGACATATTATTGATGTTATTTATGCAGTCCAGCACCATATAAGTAGGAAAGTGGGAATAGAGTCCATAGGGCTATTGATCTCATTTTCTTGGGATCTTGACTCTAGGACTGTGTCACTAGTGACCTGCTTGAATGTAGCCATTGAGGTGCTGCAAACGATTGAGGGACAGCATTCCCATGGAGATGCTGCAGTCGTAGTGAAGGGACTTCCTGATCTGGTCTCTCTTCTGGACAAAGGAGCTGGAGGAGAAAATAGCTCGGAGCGTTAGAGGAATTTTTAGGAAAGGAGCTAACCAGGGAGGCGTTAACTCACTGAGGTGATGGTTGATTGTCGACATCAGCATTTTTTAGTTGTGCCTCCGGTATTCAACAAAGCATTTATAGACGCTAGACTTTACCTTTGCTAGGATCGATTGATACGACTTACATGAGTCCTATATGGACTGTCAGCGCCGATATTTTGCATGTTTGTTCAAGCTTTTGCTTATGAGACCTAGCTAATTAATGTCTGTTGTAAGCCTAGGCAGAAGGCATATAGTTTGCTTAGTCAGAGGTGGAAACTGTCGAGCTTATTAGCTATTGCCTTGTTGCTGCAATCTAATATTGACGATTGGTCGTAAGGGGTACTGATCAGCAGAGCCGAGGCCGATAATCTAGCACGGAAAACGTGTGGGCCAAGGGTCTAGAGATTTCGCAATTTACATGTAATTTTAGAGGACTAGAGCACGCATTGTAGACTGAACGCAATCAGCATAATGTCAGATAGGCATGATGTAGTAATAATTGTTAATTACGAATAAATTGTAGTCTTAAAAAAAACTTTGGTCGAGTGCTATCATTATTATTCAAAAAGGCGACCTAAAATGGCCCAGTTAGAGCCTGACAACAAAGATATACTCTTCAACGCCATGGAAGCGTTTAGTGAGGCCACATTTTTATCACG